>CM037878.1:262471022-262513256 GCA_021292165.1 Shinisaurus crocodilurus | reverse complement strand
AAATCTAGAGGTACTATACTTACTTGAGTAAAGGAGGCAGCAGTGTTATTGACCATGTATCGTCTCGCCATCACTATTTCCCCCAGTGAACACCTTCGAAGTGCTTGAATGCACAGAAAGTGACCATTTCCCAATATTAGTGTCTATGTTCATTAATTGAATGTGCATTATTGACCCAAATAGTAAACCTCTCTGGAGAAATGTTGGGTGAGAGAAGATTGAAATGGTCTTTAAGACTGAGTTGTTCCATTCAAGAGAGACTATATAGCGACCATATGACTAAAAATTATTTCAGGAGAAATCTGTGAATCATATCGAGGTCTTTCAACAAATTACTGCAGAACTCAGGCCTTGTTTGATAACATCTGCAAACAAAAGCTTATTGACTTGGTTTTAAATTTTTAATAATGTTTTTATTGTGTATATTTATATTGTATTATGTCTTTTACTGACTGTTGTAAACCGCCCAGAGAGCTTCAGCTCTTGGGTGGAATAATAATAATAATAATAATAATAATAATAGTGGTTGTGGTATTCTGGCTGGTTTGATGCTGAATGTAAAGCAGCTAAGAAAGACTTGACTAGGAAAATAAGGGAATCTCATAAGAAACCATCAAAGGAATTCTTATCAAATGCAGGACAGATTATAAAAGACTGCTTAAAATAAGAAAGAAAAATATACGAAAACCCAATGGCAGGAGTTAGGTCTGGCAGTATCAGAACATAAGAAATATAAATTTTGGGAACGTGTTTCCTGGGGTTTAAATGAGGTAACATCTACACAGGATGTTGCAATCCTAGCTTCAACTTGAGTTAATTACTTCTCTAAGGTGCCCAGCTTTGGCAACCAGGTGAGACAGGAGAGAAACAAGATCTTTCTAACTCACCAGAGTGGCAAGCAGTCACTTGCAGTGAGATAAAGACCCTTATCTCCTGTCTACAATTAAAGAAAGCTCCTGGAGAAGACATGCTTCCTGCAGAGGTGTACAAAGAATATTTAGAATGTAAATTAACGTGTAGTATCAAATGCAAAAAGGGACAACTTAAGAAAAATAATTTTAAGGATATTTGGGGATTATTTTAGATTTTGTTTTAAATAAGGGGAAAGGGAGCATGCCACGTCAAGATATGTTGTATTTTTGGAATGATGAATAACAATTGATTATAGAGATAGAAAGTTCCTTTAGTCCTGTGGTGATGGGAGCATTATATAAGTTGAATGTATGTTATTTTAGTTGTTCTATATATATTGTTTGAAAAACTTTAAATATTTTTTTAAAAATAGAATGGTGGATGCCCATTCTTGCTAGTTTATTCACAAAAAACAAAACAAAACACTGGGCTAATGCCTGCCAGATGGAAAATAAGTGTTATCTTCCCATTGTCTAAGAAAGGTGATAGGACTGATAGACAAATTACTGGCCTATCAGTTTGCTAGACATTTCTTCAAAGATATATGCATTTATTTATTTATTTATTTATTCCCCGCCTTTTTCCTGCTAGGAACCCAAGGTGGCTTACATAATCCTCCTCTCCCTTTTATCCTTACAACACCCCTGTGAGGTAGGTTAGGCTGAGAGTCAGTGACTGGCCCATCTACTTCAAAAATCATTAGACTAGCTACATATGAATCAAACTATATATGAAGAACAAGCTGGTTTTATAAGTGGTTACAGAACTATAGATCAATGCTTTACATTAAATTACTTAATAAGGAAATATACTAAGAATATTAAGAAACATCTCTATGTAGCTTGTATAAAATGTGGCAGCAAGATTGATTGCGGGGACCAGAAGTTCTTCTGAACATATACAAATTTTGGCCCACTTGCACTAGCTGCCTGTATGTTTCTGAGCTCAATTCAAGGTGCTGGTTTTGACCTATAAAGCCTTACATGGCTCAGGAGTGAAATATCTGATGGAGCACCTCTCCCAGTATGAACCCATACACTACAAACATCATCTATTCTGAAGACTTCCTCCAGTTGCCTCCTCCAAGGGAAGTTTGGAGGATAGCAACAAAGGAGAGGGCCTTCTTGGTGGTGCCCCCCCCCAATTATGGAATGCTCTCCCCACTGAGGTCCACCTGGCACCAACATTGTCACTCTTTCGCTGCCAGGTTAAGACTTTCCTCTACTCCCAGGCATTTGACAGCAAATGATTAGGTTTTTCACTGGTCCAAGGATTTTTTTTAATTTGCTGTTTGCAATTGTTTTGTAAATTTTCTTTAATATTATGTTTTATACAGGCAGTCTCCGAGTTAAGAACATCCAACTTACAGACAACCCATACTTAAGAACGGACTTCTGGGTTCCCCGGCGCTACGTCGTTTACGTAGAGTACATAGCATAGTATACTACACAATTTGCGTAATTTATGCAATTTCCGTAAATGCCGATTTTAACGTATAGAACGCTATGTTGTTCCGACTTACATACAAATTTGACTTAAAGACATTCTTAAGAACGGAACTAATTTGTAACCTGGGGACTGCCTGTATTGTGTTTTTAAGGTTTACATTTTTTGTAAACCATCCAGAGAGCTTTGGCTTTTGGTCAGTATAGAACTGTAAATATCATCATCATCATCATCATCATCATCATCATCATCATCACCACCACCACCACCATCATCTCCCTGCATACCATGGGCCCAATGAAATTCCGCCCCCTAGCGGCTATTCACTCCAGGAGGGAAACTGCCATTGGCATCAGTGCAGAATGGTGGTGGTAGTGGGGGTGGAGCTTTACTGGGACTGAAGTGCAGGTTGTGGAAGGGTTAATCTCCCTTATGCTCAATAGCCCCAAACCTGTTCAGCCCTTGCCCCTCTCTCGCCTGTGATTTCCTTTTTTTAAAAAAACAAGACATTTGAATGTGATCACATACGGTGTTTCTCTTCATCTTATTTGAGCCTCTGAATCAGATACTGGAGATAATCTCTCTCTCTCTCTCTCTCTCTCTCTCTCTCTGTGTGTGTGTGTCCCCATTATGCCCTGGTTGAGCTTCCATGGGAACATATGAGCTGCCTTATACCAGGTCAGAACACTGATCCATCTAGCTGTGTTTTGTCTACACTAACCGGCAGCATCTCTCCAGGGTTTCAGGCAGGAATTTTTCCCAGCCCTACCTGGAGATGCCAGGGATTGAACCTGGGACCTTCTGCATGCAAGGCAGGTGCTCTGTCTCTGAGCTAGGACACTTCCAGAGGTATTTGGCCAGCCAGTATTGGAAGGAATCTGAATGCTAGACTAGAGGAACATTGGTTTGATCCTGTAAAATGTTCTCTTCCTGATTTCTGAGGATCCCCCTTCTCCATACACTACAGCTTACCCCAATCAGCAGTCTCCTGACTCTGTATGTCGCATTTTCAGGGGGCTGCAGGGGGGCTACCAGGGGAAGGAGGGGTGGGGAAGTCCACTTCCATCAGTGCAGTTGGTCCAGGATAAATCTGGATCCAACAAACATGGCTTGTTAACCGCGAACAACCCATGAAGAGAACCCATGGTTTGTTGTTGGATTGTGAACTGTGGGTTGTTCACCATGGTTTGTTATCTCGCTGGGTTCAGACAACATAACCCACATTTCAACAAAAACCCACTGTTCAACAACAGCCCACACGCAACCCATATTCAACCCTTGAGTGTGGGTTATCGTGTTGTCTGAACCCAGTCACTGATATATTTCTCCCCAAGCCCTCCATATACATGCCAGGGTGGGAAGATGGGGGGGGCGGGAGGCAGCATAGTTTTGTGATTGGCAGCTCTTGCTTTGAATCACTGTGGATGGTTTTACTAGGGCTCTCAAATCCCAGTGATTTGGGGCAGGATGTTGAAATAATATATTGCAGGGCTGTTTCAGTAGGGATGACAGAGTAATCTGCAATGGATTCAAATGAGTTCATGTCTGTAAATCTGACCTGTGGATTCTGCAGTGCACTGGCTTTTTCTGACTGGCTTTTTTCTTTGGGGGGGGGATTTGCACTAATGCACAATAGCATGAGTGCGCACTTGTGCTAATGCAGATTAATGCTTATTGGACCGTAATAAAGATTTGATTTTGATTTGATCCTTTTGAAATTTTGCAGGGACACTTCTCTCATGTATGCCTTTTCCATATGAAGGTTGGCAATTTTTCTTCTTTAACCCCTGCATGAAGGGTGGGATTTTGGGAAACAAGTGGCTGTGGGGGGAAAGGCTTAAACCTCTCTTCCCAGCACATGGTTTATTTATTTTATTTATTTATTATTTACATTTATTAATCGCCCATCTGGCCGGCAACCGGCAACCCTAAATACATTTTAGGCTAAAAACAAGATAAAATACATTTAAAACATTATAATTTTTTTAAAAAATCTTAACCCACCCCATATTCCCGATTGAACAGCCAGGTTTTTAAGGAGCGGCGGAAGCTCAGCAGAGAGGGGGCATGGCAGAGGTCACTCGGGAGAGAGTTCCACAGTACGGGGGCCGCCACAGAAAAGGCCCTCTTCCTCGTCCCCACCAGTCTAGCTGCTCTGGCTGAAGGGACAAGGAGAAGGCCATCTGTGGCAGATCTTGTTTGTTATTGCTGTAAAAATTACTCCAGCCATATGATTCATAATCCACTCTGTAGGCCCGTCTGCCTACGTGATCCCAGCAAGCGTGTTGGAAAGAGCAGCTTCTGTCTCTGTCTCCACAGAGATTCACTGTCTCCCCTGCGCGCAGTACATTCCAAGCGTCTCGGGTTACAGCCTTCCAGCATCACTGTAGTTAGGAATTCAACTCCAATAGAATCCATTACATCAGGACTTCTTTCTATCTGTTTATTCACCTATATAAGTTAATACAAACTACATTGCATGCATAATCCAGTGCAGAGCCAGTCCTGGCAAGCACACATCATTACATGATTGCAACTAGTCAGAGAGAAGACAGGAACAGAACGCATACAGAAGCAATCCTCTCTCTCAAGTTACAGGAAACGAAACTCAAAAAAGCATACTACGTCAATTCAGAAGTACAAACCATGTGATCAGTTCTATTTCTGTCCAGCCCACTTTTCCCATGAGAAAGAGAATAACAGTGCTAGTCAAACAATCTTCTAGCCATCTGTTATTCTAGCCTCCTGTTATTCTAGCCATCTTGTACCTTTCCAAATGAAAACACTTGTGGCACAGCTGTTGTTGTGTTTACATGTCCCAACATTGTTGAGCGGCCCACTTGGTGTTGCTGGAGACGCTCCTTGAAGATAGACTGGACCAGAGCCGTATAGGGTTTAAAGGTCAAAACCAACACCTTGAATTCGGCTCGGCAAGCAACTGGTAGCCAGTGCAGCTCCTTGAGCACTGGTGTGATGTGGTCACGCCGGCGGCTGCCTTTAACCAAGCGAGCCGCTGCGTTCTGTACCAGCTGTAGCTTCCGAACCGTCTTCAGGGTAACCCCACGTAGAGCGCATTACAGTAGTCTAGGTGAGAGGAGGACCAGGCATGAACCACTGATGGGAGCAAATGATTAGGAAGGTAGGGGCGCAGCGCTGCCGTATCAGATGGAGTTGATACAGCGCCGCCCGGCTAACAGGTGACACCTGAGCCTCCATGGACAGCTGGGAGTCTAGAATGACCCCCAAGCTGCGGACCCTGTCCTTCAGGGGTAAATGTACCCCATTCAGCACCAGGTCAAACATCCCCTAACCTCCCCTTGTCCCCCAAGTACCTCGGTCTTGTCGGGGTTCAGTTTCAGCATGTTCCTTCCCATCCAGCCAGCCACTGACTCCAGGCACTTGGACAGGGTCCTCAACGGCCAACCTCGGTGAGTACTTGAAACAGAGGTAGAGCTGCGTGTCATCCGCATACTGATGACACCGCACCCCAAACCTCCTGATTATATCTCCCAGAGGCTTGAGGTAGATATTGAATAACATCGGGGAGAGGATGGAACCCTGTGGCACTCCACAAGTGAGCAGCCGAGGGTCCGAAGCCTCCTCCCCGAGAACTCACCCTCTGGTACCTTCCAGAGAGGAAGGACCGGAACCACTGCAATACAGTGCCTCCCAGCCAAGCCCTCCAGGCGGTCCAGGAGGATACCGTGGTCAACGGTATCAAAAGCTGCTGAGAGATCGAGGAGGACTAGAAAGGAGCATTCGCCCCTATCCAAAGCCCTCCTCATATCATCCACCAAGGCGACCAAGGACCGTTTCTGTCCCATGTCCAGGCCTGAAGCCTGACTGGCATGGATCTAAATAATCGGCTTCATCCAAGTGTGCCTTCAACTGAGCACCCACCACCCCCGCTCGATCACCTTGCCCAGAAATGGTAAATTGGAGACTGGGTGAAGTTGTTTAAATCCTGGGGATCCAAGGAGGGCTTCTTAGAAGCGGTCTTATTACTGCCTCCTTGAGGGCTGATGGCATCACTCCCTCCTCGAGGGAGGCATTCACCACCGCCTTGATCCCCTCACCCAGTCTCTCCCTACAGCTCATTATGAGCCAGGACGGGCAAGGATCAAGCAAGCAGGTGTCGGCCTCACAGATGAAAGCACCTTGTCCACTTCATCAGAAGGAAGAAGCCGGAAACCGATCCCACAAAACCGGTCTGCCATTGGCCTCCTCCCGCTCACCTCCCTGTATCCACGACACATGATATCCCACTCCTAATCCGATCGATTTATCTGCGAAGTGCTTCGCTAAAGCCTCACAGGAGGCTTTAGACTGTTCCATTGGGTCCGGAGCGACTGGACCGACCAGACTCCGGACCACGTGGAACAGCCTCCTGGGCGCACACTCTGCAGACGCAATGGAGGCAGCATAGAATTCTTTTTTGCTGCCTCCACCCGCACCCCGTAGGGCTGAAGATGCAGCTCTAACCCGTTGTTCAATCGTCTTCGGAGCGGGAATTACGCCATCGGCGCTCTAGCCTTCTCACCTCTTGTTTCAGAGCTCGTAGCGAAGGAGTGAACCATGGCGCCGTGCGAGCTCTGTTTAGGTGAAGAGGGTGCTTCGGGGCAACTCGGTCTAATGCCCTGGTGATTGCAGCATTCCAGTCGTCCACCAGGGTCTCGACTGAGCTACCGTTTGTGTGCTCCAATTCCCCAAGCGCGTTCCGGAATCCATCCAGATCCATAAGATGCCGGGGCAGACCATTCGAATAGGTCCCTCACCCCTGCAGAGGGGTTGTGGCATCGAGAAATCCAACCCCACTAGATAGTGATCTGACCATGACAAGGGGGTGGTGGATATACCCCCGATTTCCAGATCATTCTCCCCCTCTCCAGAAACAAAACCAAGTCCAGTGCATGACCGGCTAATGGGTAGGTCCAGTTAATACAGGGTGCGCTCCCAGGAAGCCATGGCCTCCATGAAGTCCCGAGGTGCCCCCGTGAGGGCAGCCCCCATGCATGTTGAAGTCCCCCAGCACCAATAGCCTGGGAACAACACATGCACATCAGAGACCACCTCCAGCACCTCCGCCAGGGAGTCTGTCGTGCAGCAAGGTGGATGGTACACGAGCAGAATCCCCAGACTGCCCTTTGGACCCAACCTCCAGTACATGCACTCAATAACTTGGTCTCCAGATCTCAGAACCACGTGTACCGTACTTATTCTACAGTAAAAGCAAAGAGAGGGGTCAGCTGCATACTATATGGTCAATAGACTGTGTGGTTTGACCCTGGGTCTGAGGTCATCCAGTATGTTTTATGGCTGAGGAGGGATATGAACACTGGATTCAACTCTCTGCCTGCTTCTCCTGTGGCCTTCCAGATGTTGTTGGATGCCAACTCCCATCAGCCCCAGCCAGCACGGACAATGGTCAGGGATGATGGGAGTTGCAGTCCAACAACATCTAGAGGCATGCAGGTTCCCCACCCTGACTGCACAGTGTCATTCCCTTGCCATTCTTGGGATAGTGCCATAACTCAGTGGTAGAGCATGTCCTTTGCTCCTATTAAATTCCTGGGATATCCAAATAAATGTTCATATATAGCAGGGCTGAGAAGACCATGCCTGGGGCCATGGAGGGCCTTAATCAGTCTGGGGTAGGCTCAGCTGCTTCTGTGGACTCCCTTCTCTTGTGCACCACAATTATTAGAACATCTGTAATTATTAGAATATATGTAATTATTACACCTGTAATTATTAGACCATGTGTAATTCACTGTTGTGGTTCTTGGTCATGTATAGATGTTTGGCAGGAGTTAGCAACACTGATGGTGTACTTGTGGGGGCTGAACACAGCCTGCCTCCCATGTATCCTAGTTCACAAGGCATTGATCAACTTTCTGCTTTCGCTGTGTGGGGGGGTGGGGGTGGGGTGGGGTGGGGGGTTAGGAGTGGCGCTTGGCTAGTACCTGAATGGCTGCAATAAATCAGAACACAAGAAGAGGGCTCTGCTGGAGCAGACCAAAGGCCTATCTAGTCCAGCATCCTGTTTCCCACATTGGTCAACCAGAAGCCTCTGGGAAGACCACAAGGAGGACCAGGCATGGCCCAACCTATCTTGCCACCTCAAACGAGGCATCATTGCTACACCCTCCTGCTCGCTCCTCTGGCTGGCCACCCATTCACTTGCTCACTCAGTCTCTCTTGCCTACCCACTCCCACCTTCTGCCTCAGCTGCAGGACTCCTGGAAGACCCTCTCATGATAGTTCAGCCAACCTCTCATGGGAGCCCTGCAGCTGGGGCACAGCTGGGAGTGGCCAAGTTGCTTTAGAGAGCCCTGCTAGCTGTTGTCTTGCTGTAGCAAATGCCACTGGAGGAGACAGGGCCAGCACTGAGGAGGACATGAGGGCAATAGCACCTTCTTGCTTGAGTTCTCCAGCAACTGATATAGAGAGGTAGACAAGCTGTCATACTGAAGGTAATATAGAACCACCATGACTAGTAGCCATTGATAGCCTTCTCCTCCATGAATCTGTCCAATCCCCTTTTAAAGCCACCCAAGTTGGTGCTCATTACTATGTCTTGCTGTAGTGAATTCCATATTGTGGAACTATGGAACTGTGTGTTGAAATTGTTGGGACTTGAAAAAGATACTAGGAGAGGATATATTGTGGAGTAATATCCTTCCTATCTCACGTTAGTGAGATCAGCAGAGTAGAGTCCCTTTCCAGCTTAAAAGAAGCTTAAATTTGGCTAGTGTTAGCCAGTTAGCATTTGGTAATCCAGGATGCTTTAAGGCAGACTGGATTTCCCTGGTTTTGCCCCCTTTTCTCTCCCTCAGAACAATAATCAGAGACACAGTCTTGTAAAAGTTAAAAGTAACACACTCAGATAATGCAGTTTCATTCAGGCAGGCTTAAAAGCGTTTCTTACAGTTGGTTACAAGTTCATTTGGAAATACTTGGGATCTGAACTTGTGGAGTTCAGACCAGCAACTCTGGCTACGTGCTGCTACAAGGACCATGTGGAGACAACAACCTGGTGGTGCCATGCTCACTAGAGTCTGAACAGAAAAGAGGAGAAGCTGGGAGCAACGCCCACTTCCGGGTTCAGGCTGTTAATAATTCAATGAGTACCTTCTAGGAAAACCACCCTAGAAGGTATCAGTGACCTTAACCATTTCACCCAATTACCTGGTGAAACATTAGCCATAGGTTTTGACTGCAATTTTAATTATCCAACAGAAATATTATGTGTTGTGTGAAGGAGTACTTCCTTTTATCTGTCCTGAATCTCCCACCAATCAGGTTCAGGGGATGGCCCTGCAATTTAGTATTATGGAAGAGAGAGAAAAACCTCTCCCTATGCACTTTTTTCACATCATGCATACACCTTTCGCCACACCCTCACCTTTTTTTTAAAGCTAAAAAGCTCCAAATATTTATCCTTTCCTCCTAGGGGAGTTGCTCCAGCCCCTTGATCATTTTAGTTGCCCTTTTCTGCACTTTTCCAAGTCTACAATATCCTTTTTGAGGTGCAACAACCAGAACTGTACACAGTATTCCAAGTGTGGTTGCAACGTAGATTTATAGAAAGGCATTATGATACTGGCACTTCTTTCTCCATTCCTTTCCTAAGGATCCCCAGTATGGAATTTGCCTTTCTCACAGCAGCCACACTCTTGGTGACATTGTCATCAAGCTGTGCACCACAACCCCAAGATCCCTTCCTGGTCAGTCACCACCAACTCAGGCCACTTCAGCATCTATGTGTGAAGTTAGGACACAGACTGCTGGTGGACTGCATTTCATTCAGTCTGAGTCACAAGCTGCGCGCGGGACACTTAGTTCTGAGTGAATGGAGTGTGCCCACCAAAAGGTTTGATCCGCAACTCCCATAAGCCTCAGCCAGCATGGCCAATGGCCAGGGATCCTGGCAGCTGTAGTCTAAATCATCTGGAAGGCACCAGGTTGCCTACCTCTGCTGTATGATGCTTGAAACTAAAGAGTGTGTCAGGAAATGGTTATAATCTTGCTCTATTTCTCTATCCCTTGTTGCCTGTGGATCAGGCACTCTGAGGGTCTCAGTCATGACTCTCCATCCCAAATACAGGCACTTTTAAAGACAAATAGCAACTTTCCTTCCACCTCCATCTGGAAAAGGGCCATTCCCAAGCCTGGCTTTCATGGGCCCCACGAGGCTCGCATCTCCCCTAAAGCCAAGGTTGGAGAAGGAGAGAGTCTGTTTTGCTCCAGTTCCCTTCTTCCTTCTTCCAGGGCTGGGGCTTTCTTTTTCTCTTTTCTGTGTGTGTGTGTGTGTGTGTGTGCGCGCGCACAGTAGAAACTATTTTCAACATTTCACCACCACAACCAGAGATTCCATTGTCGGGGGGACTGCACATTAAAAAGTGTTCTTGGCTTTGAAGTTTTTTGTTTCATGGCTCTAAACTGAAAGAAAATGTTTTCCTATTACTTAATTCAATCATAGCGAAGAGGCTTGGTAAAAAGCCCACGGATTTTGCCCAAAGTGTGACAGAGTTCCCTTTGTGTTTGCTTATCCTCTGCTGTCACACAGTTTAATTCGCCTCTCTTTATCTGGCATTCAAAACTTTCTTCAATGACATTCAATAAGGTCCAGCGGCTGGAGAGAGGGGGGGGGACTGGTTATTCCCCCCCCCTCCTTCATATTCTCCCAGTAACGTTGGGTTTGGTGTGCATTCAGGGGTTGTTAACCCTTTGCCTCCCTGAAACGAATAGATCGGGGGTCCAGTCCTAAAAGTTCAGGAATGCCTTAGGAACCCACACACCGCTCTATCAGCCGTTTGCTAAGGGGGATAGCTGTCGCCTTCCAAATTCAGCTAGTTGGTGGCTAAACATTTCGCTGACAGGCTAGAAGAAGCTAGAGCAGCAACAGCCGCCGCCGAAAGATCTTCAGCCCCACTCCACCCGCCCCCCTGCACGAATGGATCATAAACATTAGGATGGTTTGAGGCTATAATAACGCCCGATCCTAAGTACGTTAACTTTGTACTTGGAAGAAAGCCCCACTGAATACTAATAGGGCTGTCCTGTAGGGCTAAGTCAGTGTGTGTTGAAATGTGTCTTGATTCAGCTTTCGAGAAAGAACTGTTACTGTTCGATTCCACATTTATTTCTCTGGAAGTAAAATCTCCTATGATTTCTGGGGCTTATTTCCAAGCACGTGTACTTCGGAGATGCGGGAATGAGATTAATTTCCCAATGGTGTGTGTGTGTGTGTGTGTGTGTGTGAGAGTGAACTTTTCGTATGTGGTAAATTAGATTCCGCAAAGTGCAAAGGACGATCAGTGCTCCCAGCCGAAGAATGCTTACTCTCGAGGAGTAATCAGGACGGTTTTGCTCATGAGGCTGCAATCCCATACACACTGTCGTGGGAGTAAGTCTCATTCAGCTCAATGAGTCTTACTTCGGAGCAAACACACATAGGATTGCAATGTAAGCATGCAGAAAGAGAGGCAACTTAGATGATGAGGCTCCGATTTGACTGCTCATTTCTTCCCAGGATATAATGTGGGGATGTATGTATGTGTGTATGCATGGCATGCAAGCAAGTTTCAGCTATATGTTTGATATAAATCCGGGTTACAAGATTAACCCGCCCCTTCTCTCTCTCACACAGCCCCATTTTTCATCTATACTCCACCCTACCCCCATTTCAGCTTGAAAATAATGGACCCGATCCAGCAAGGTCGGGCATTTTAAAATCAAATTCCGCCGATCTCCATGGGAAATATTTAAGCACATGCTGAACTCTCCAGTTGAAAAAAATGACATTCAAAAGTAATTGACTTTCGATATTGCTAAAGATACAGACAGATAGCAGAGCATTTCAAGGTAATTCCCGGACATTTATTGTTGATATTTTTATATGGCTAAGGAAAGAAGACAAAAATCAGAGGGGATCATGTATGTATTCAAGTTGCAGTGTACTTTGGACCTATATACGTCCATTTTCTTCTTCACACCTGTTTTAACCCAATTCAGCCACGAAAACAATGACGCTTCTTATCTTCTCCATAGAGAACACACGAATATTGATATGCCTCTCATATGGAAGTATGTTTGCAAGAAAGCAATTCTCCCTGAACTAACAGAACACTACCGATCAGGGGACACTAATACTTAATGGTCATAGAACGTAAATAACATAGATCATAAATAATAAGCTTACCTGGAAGTAGGCAGATCACATGCTTTTCTATGTGTGTGTGTGTGTGTGTGAGAGAGAGAGAGAGAGAGAGAGACAGAGACAGAGACAGAGAAAGTGTGTGTGTGTGTGTGTGTGTGCGCGCGCGCGCGCACGCACGCACGCACACACACGTATGTTGTGTTTTCTTTCAGTTAACGTTTCCTAGGATCGTCGCGATAGCCTTCGGATTCTAAGAGCCCGTTGAAGAATCTCCAAAGCACACGTGTTTGGGAATCTCAGGGTTGTCTGGATGGCTGCATGCATTCACACGTCTACACGTGCACAGGCAGAGTCCGATCTACAAGTCAATGTCAGAACGACGGCAGCGGCTGGATCGCACTCACAAAGGTGCTGCATGCGTGTTGGGCATGGATGGGCAGCCACCCAGGCGCCTGCGTCTGAATTCGAGGGAACCGCTTACTAAAGGAGAATATTTTTTAGAGCTGAGCAGAAATGGCCTCTCTAAGTTCTCCACTCTATTTCTGGGCTGAGAGATGGTGCGGGTGGACACACACACACACACACACACACACACACACACTTTCACCGAATTTCTTTAAGTGTATGTGTGATTTTCTCCCACGGGTAGGGCTCACCACTGGCGCGGGTTGTAGCACAGCTTCTTTCTTTTTGCCTAAGGGTTGTTTTAGGGGTGGGAGGCAGGGTTGCACTGCCCCTGCAAGTGGCAACATCAGCAACTGTGTTGGCAGCCTGGCCCCTATTCTGCATCCTCCACAATGCCCCATACCTAGTTCTGCGGCAATGTGGGGAGGGGGGCAGGGAAGTCACAGCCACCATTTTAAAAAAATGGTGAAGAAAATGTGAAAATTCCTCAAAGTGGCATTTTATTTCTAAGGCGGGGTGGTGATGGTAAGAATAGAAATATCTCAGAGCTTTTCTGAGAAAATATGTCATTTTAAAATTTATTTTGAATTTCTTTTGGTGGTGTTTTTGAGCTTACCAGATCACTGCTGTGCTGGCCAAGGGTGCTGCTATGTGTGCTTCCTGGTCTGAAAAAGCCCTATGGGAGGAATTACCTCATGATGTCTTCCCTGGGCTTTAATCGAACTGTGGGAAGCCATAGGCTGCCAGAGAAATGATTGTACAGTGAAAGACAGGGCACTCACTCACACACACACACACACACACCCTCAGTCATTTCGTAAACACTAAGAATGCTGAACCCAACCCATCAGAATTTCTGTGAAATTTTCTTCTCCTTTGAATCTCTTTTCGAAAGCAATTTCTTTTCTATCAAATTGAATGAGAATGGTGGGGGGAAATGTGGAAGAAATTTTTGGCACAGCACTAGAATATTTCATTTGCAAGTTCTGTCTGGTGATATATGCGTATATAATCAGGTAGGATCTAGTGGTTGTTCATAGAAATGTATCTTGTATTACTCCTCCTCCTCTCTCAGATGCATGGATTCAGTATTTTGCCACCATAAAAGTGGAAGGGGGAGGGAGGAGAGGGAGAGGGAAATGGGGAAAGAAATAGTAATGGTTAGACCGACTCTGAATTGTTAAAATATTATAAAAGCCTACCGGTTGTTTAACTGGTGCAAAAATAATATGAATCTTGAGAATCACCCTTGAGAAATGGGTCATGTTGTTGCCCTTTTCACGTCCCCTGGATTAAGGATAAACAATATGGGAATAGAGCAGCCTTCCCCAACCTGGCGCCTTCCAGATGTGTGTGGACTACAACTCCCATCACCCCCCAGCCAGATGGCTGAGGAAGATGGGAGCTGAGGTCCAACACATCTGGAGGGCGCCAGGTTGGAGAAGACTAACGTGAAGTGTCTGCTTTACTACATAAAGCGATCTCTCTCCTCCCCGCCAGGCTTCATTCCTCAGGTTCTTTGCCCAACGGTATCTCTCCACCTACACGGCACTACGGAACCGGTTCGGGAATCCCTTCTTGCTTCCCTCGTGGTTTGAATCGTTCCTGCAAAACAGAATAGCAGCACCCCAACTGTCTTCCCAAATAAATGGGAACAGCGCATATAAATTATATTGCGTTGCTGCTGGGGTGCTCAAGGATTTGGAAAGTTCTTAAACAGCAACAAGACCCTAAACATATCCTTGGAAAACAGCAGAAATGAACGGATGGGTCGAGGGGAGAGAAAGAGAGCCTAAGGAAGGACTTTCCTGCCCCCCCCCAAAAAAAGGGGGTGGGGGAGAGGAGGAGCGCACCCCAGTTTTGCCTTGGTAGTATGTGGCAAAACTGCCTCTGATTTCAGTGGATTAACCTCCGTTCCTGAACGTTTTTCACAGGCAAATAATTTATTGATCCCAGTGGCAGTGGCTTCGAAGCAATCCTTTGCTCCCTAAGCCTGTTTACTCGGAAAATGAGTGGCACTGAGCTGGCCTTCCCTCTCTCGCAATGTAGTCTGCAAGTCCTTCGGGACAGGGAGGGTCTCTTTTGCTAGCCGCTTTCTGTAAAGCGCAACCTGCACTTTGGACTCTTAATATCGTTGTTGTTATTGTCGATGATACTATGTTGTTGTTGTTGTTGTTGTTGTTGTTGTTGTTACTAGTACTAGTACTACTAGTAGTAGTTGCAGTAGTAGTAAATGGGTCATTCCTAATAAGTACGATTGGAAAAAGGTCTTTATCTTAACCCCTTAATCTCCATTTCCAAGTATAACAAGTTTTATTTACCTGTAGCTGCATTTGCATACATGTACCTTTTGCTAAGGTTGTATTCTGTTCTGTTGTATTCTCCATTTACGTGACAATCCATATTAAATTTGACGTCATCAACATGATTTTCACCATGGCTTGAAAATCAGGGTACTAGGTGGTGATCAGGTCATTAAAATTTCTAGCCCACTCTTACCAAGTAGGCTCAAGGTGGGTCACTAGAATTCCATGGGTGTGGGGAGATTTTCACTGACCTAGAAGAACTCAATCCACTTTTAATTTATATATTTTTGCATTGACTTTCAGTAAAAATGCCCCGGGGCGCACACACATGGGTACTTCAAACATAATGTGGCCTTCCCCAGCTAGTTTGGTGCCCTCCAGATGTTTTGGACTACAATTCCCAGCATGCCTGACCACTAGCCATGCTGGCGTGGCTGATGCTGTTGGCAGCTGAAGTTCAAAACATCTGGAGGACACCAGTTTGAAGAAGGCTGATAAAATGTATTAGGTGGTGGAATCTTCCTGATGTTGAAAAGGGGGAAACCAAGGTGGGCAAACAAAGATAAATTATTGGGGGGGGGGTCCATTGCATTATATTGTGTTTATTTCCAAGTAAATGAAGAGCCAGTGTGGTGTAGCGGACTTAGTGTTGGACTGGGACTCGGGAGATCCCGGTTCAAGTCCCCACTCGGCCATGAAGCTCACTGGACGACTTTGGGCAAGTCTCTGACTCTCAGCCTAACCTACCTCACAGGGTTGTTGTGAAGATAAAAGGGAGAGGAGGAGGAGGATTATGTAAACCTTGGGTTCCTTGAAGGAAAAAAGGCGGGATATAAATAGAATAAGTAAATAAAAATAAATGTGTTTAAGATGAAAATGTTATTTGAAAGTAGAAGTGAACAGGGCAAGGATGTTGAACTCAATATGTCTTCTTTCTAAATAAGGCTGCAATCTTCAACATGTATGTTTGGAATCAATGGGACTCAATCCGGAATAGGAATTCTCAGAATCCCTCAGTCCTAAACGTGGAACTAAAGCTGCTGTTTGAAGAGTCCTTACTTGGAGGTAAATTCCAAGAAATCTGTTTAGGACCAGACTGCCGATCCCATGGATTGCAGGGGATGGAATTTACGTCCAGGTAGCCCAGGTGTGCGCTTGTAGGACGGGCAGATTTGCTTCGACGCAAATCCCTTGGATTTCTGCTTCCTTATAAATATACCTAGGAGTACGAAGCATTACAGGGAACAAAGTCCCCTTGTTTTCTCCCTCTGCACCTGTTGATCCCCTACTTCTAAGTGAGAATCCTACGGGGATGATCAGCTTCCTCCTAAAGTCAAGGATGAGGACGCACACCTGAGTTCCAGACACGCCGCAGTGCAACCTCATTGCCGAAAGGACGCGCGCCAGAAGGTGGGCCGTGGCACTGGTGGATGTCCGCGCCAGGCCGAGGCTTGCCAAAAGCCAGACGCGCCTCAGAACGAGCGCGCAGAGGAGGACGGGGCCAGGCTCACCACGATCCCATCCGCCTCGTTCGCCTCCAAGCCGGCGCGCGGTAGGAAACGGGCTGATCCGGCCAAAGCCGAAGAAGAGCGCAACGGGGGGAAGGCGAGAGAGGCCTCGGAGGCTGTCGAAGGAGAAGCCCGTCGATTGGCCGTGCGGAGCGAAGAGGGGGAGGGAGGGAGGGACGGCGGGGGGGGGGGACGAGGGGGGGTCAGCGAAGGCAGCCTGAGAAGCGTGGGTGGGGTTGACAAGAATGGGGGACATTGTGCGGGGCTTCTGGAGACCAAGGGCCATAATAGGGGAGCGTGCAGCGGCGGTGCCAAGGCGCGCCACAGAACGCCTATTGACAGCGGCCTGGGCCGCTCCTGGCGCAGCCCTCGTCACATGGCCCCCGAAGGGGCTATTTAAAGGCGGCCGCGCGGCCCTTTCAGCACCACTGGCGCTGGTCAGCGCCCTGCGAGGAGCCCGCCCGGCAGCAGCGGCGGCGGCGGCGGCGGCGGCGGCAGCAACAGCAGAGCTGAGGCGCCGAGGCGAAGGCAAGGCTGGACGGGGCGGAGTCATGCCGCGCTCCTTCCTGGTGGACTCGCTGGTGCTGCGCGAAAGCGGCGGCGGCGGCGACAAGAAGGGTGGCGGCGGCGGTACTGGCAGCTCGCCGGGCAGCCCGCCGCCCCCGCCACTCTTCCCGTACGCCGTGCACCCGTCGCACCCGCTGCACGGGCTCACCTCCGGCGGCGCCTGCCCCGCGGCCCCGGGCGCCACGTCGGCGGCGCGCAAGGCCGGCCTGCTGTGCGTGTGCCCGTTGTGCGTGGCCGCCGCCTCGCAGCTGCACCCGCCGCCGCCGCCGCCCTCCCTGCCGCTCCTCAAGGCGTCCTTCCCGCCCTTCGGCTCCCAGTACTGCCCGTCGCCCCTCGCCGCCAGGCAACCCCCCGGAGGCTCCGCCGCAGCGCCCGCCCTCTACCAGAGCGCCTATCCCCTGCCCGACCCGCGCCACTTCCACTGCATCTCCGTCGGTGAGTCGCCTGCTTCCGCGGGACCAGACGGGCCGGGACGGGGGCGCAATGCGGGAAGTGGGGGCGAGCTCGATCCTCACCGGAGAGGCTGCCCGGCAGATTGGTGCCAAGCACGATCTGTGCGCCTTTTGGCTGGGGAGCGAGTTTCACTGAAAGGAACCGGCTTGTTTCCAAGTCGCAGCACCTCGGGCCTCCACGCCAGACTTAGAAGAAGAGCGCAGTGGTTTCACTGGGACCTTCTTCCGAGTAAGCGAGCCAAAGATCGGGGTGTAAATATATTTAGGATTATGACCCCCTTTGATCGGGGTGGTGGTGGTGATGGAGGGGGACATGGCAGGGCAGACACGTTCAGTTTCTCCCCTCCGGATTTCCTTAGGTGAGATCCCAAAGGAAATTAAACACGACGTTAATCCAATCCATGCGTACTCAGAAGTAAGCCCCACTGAGTTCAATGGAGTTTACTCCCAAGTAAACGGGTATACGATGGCAACCTAAGACTAGTTTGACATTCTCAGGTTGTCAGCGCGCCGTTCAAGGCTGGATATCATGTAGGGAATTAATAAACACCCGTAATGCTCGTGAGATTGAGAACCTTTGCAAATCGATCCGATAGATCTGAATTACAAATTACAATCTGTGAAAGAACTAGATCGCTTTCAAATTAGGTGTGTTGAGTGAACGCAGGCCTCCCGCCAGTGCCTATCCCTGTCGTACCCCGCCAGCATCACGCGGACAGCATCCGTGGCTCGGAGCTACAGGCCAATGGGCTAGGGCTACTCTAGATGCAGCTCTTCCAATTTTCACCGGCCTCTGGATGAATCACAGGCTGCCGTGTACGGTCCAAAATGCACGCTTTGCGCAACCGGCGGCAACTAAAAGCAGTTAGGAGTCGGAGCACGGCCCTAAACACACTTCCTAGGAGGAAATAAGCCCCACTGAATCCAGCGGAACATTCCCGAGGCACGGCTTAGGGTCAGGCCGCTGCCACATGGGGTGCCAAGCGCAGCAGCATGCCATGCCTATGTAAGGTGCGGAAATAAATTTCTAGCCTGGAATGTGGGGTAGTCTCTAGAATGCACAGCTACCATCTCGCTCTCCTCGGGGCTCCTGTGCAAATGAAGCGGGTTACTTTTCCCTCCACCCCTTCAGTACGTAACTCCAGATCCCTGTGATCTTATCTAAGGAATCGCTTGGCTTGATCAGGGGAATGCGTTATTGTTAGACGAGGTGCCCGTTCGGTTGAGATTCCGGAGCCACAGTTGGTTACTTTGGAGGTGTTGCGGGGGGGGGGGGCGGGGGGAGGCGCGGCTGGGGCTGGGGGCTTGTGTCAGTGCGGGACGTGACCTTGGCTCCAAGCTGCCCTTGACTCTCCGTTTTTCCTTCCTCCTTCCAGACAGCACGTCGGGCCAACTGCCCAGCAGCAAGCGGATGCGCACGGCCTTCACCAGCACGCAACTCTTGGAGCTGGAACGCGAATTCGCCTCCAACATGTACCTGTCGCGGCTGAGGCGCATTGAGATCGCCACCTACCTGAACCTCTCCGAGAAGCAGGTGAAGATCTGGTTCCAGAACCGCCGCGTCAAGCACAAGAAGGAAGGCAAGAGCGGCTCTCACCGTGCCGGCGGCGGCGGTGGCGGTGGCGGCGGCCCCGGCGCGCACAGCTGCAAGTGCGCCTCCCTCTCGGCGGCGGCCAAGTGCTCCGAAGACGAGGACTTGCCCATGTCTCCCTCCTCCTCGGGCAAAGACGAGAGAGACCTCGACGTCACCCCTTGAGAGGAGTCTGGCAGCCACCGGCTCCTTGGGTCAACGCTTTCTAGTCTCTACCCTTTTGTACAGTGACGTTATAATTGACAAGAGATTCTTGGCCCCTGAATGCCGGGTGTAAATGCAGACTGTGTAAATACGTTCCCTCCCGCAAACGTTCCAGAGCTGTTGGAGAGTGGAGTATAATATATTCTCCATCAGAACCAGCTCTCTCCCCCCCCTCTGTTATGGAGTGGGTTGAAATTGACTATACCTAGCTAATGGAGATTACCAATATCTCATCTCTCTCTCTCTCTCTCTGGGGAGGGAAAGGCGGGGAATTTGGTTAATTTCTGTCAGTGGCTGGGGATGTTTCTGCTTTGCTGTCTCCAAACCTTTCCTCCCTCCCTCTCTTTCTCTGACTCTCTCTGGTCCTTACCTGACACAAAATGTAGATCCTGCTATCGGAAGGGTCCTTCTATGGTCTTTAGAGGCAGGGGGTTAAATGTGAAACGTGGGGCTGACAGCAACTGGTTATATTTTTCTTTCTTTCTTTTAAAAATCGGTTTGATGAAGCTTCTTCAAACATATAGTGGTGTATGACTGTACTGTTTTCTGTAATACCAGGAGATATTTATTTATTTATTTATGTACACACATTCAAAAACAAATAAAAGGGTTCTTTTTGCCAGTAAAAATGTTTCCCCCCCCCTATATACGAAGGAAAAAAGAGATCCCAGAAATCACTCCCTTGGATTTGTAGAATCTATTGAGCACCATCCAGCTAAAGTTGAAGCACTTCAAAATTTCATTGATTTCAATGGGGAAATTAAACATGTGCTTAACTCCACCCCATTGAAACCAATGGATCATGCTCAGTTTGGACGCCCCCTTTTCTTTTCTTTCTTAAAAAGAAGTCCTCATTGGTTTCAGTGGGAAAGATAATGCAACCCCACCGAAATCTGTCTGTGGGACTTAAAGGCACTTCCTTCCTCCTGGATTGCCCAGTGTTTTATTATGTAGCAGGTGCTCAGGTGTTCCTCGGTAGTTTAAGACTGTCACAGGGGTCTGACTCTGATCTACATTGCTGAGACACATTATGCTTCAGTATGGCACATATGAATTGAGCATCTGTATATTACACAGCAGCATATAAATGTGCACACATTATATCCTTCCGCACAAATCTTTCTATTTATGGATGCATAAACTTTGCCTCTCTGCTTTCCTCTGAATAAAGCAGGAAAGCGAATAAAAATGGGCTCCGTATCAAATATGGGAGCTATTTATAAATATGCACACATTTGAAATAAGCATCCGTTTTTGCTTTCTCCTAATTTTTTCTCCTCCGACCAGCATGAAAGATAACAGAACTATAGACAATATTATTTACTAAACATATAAGGGAGAATGATATTGAAACAACAAAGTGATGGGGAATCTTTATATATGTGAGCATCTATACAGCCCGCTCCGAAATACTTTTGTACTGGAATTAAGTCTTATGGATTTCCGCAGAATGTAGGTTGCCTTAAAGGGTACAGTCGAACGAAATATTGCCCCCCAATCCTCTGTTTGAGCATCCACGATATCTTTTTGCCAACACTTTACTGCTAGGTTGGTTGGTCTGTTTTTGAGAGAAGATGCCTTCTAAAAACAAAGGCTCTGCTTTCCCACCACCACTGCAAATCTGCTACCTTTTCTGAAAACCTCAAAATGGTAGATCATTTTGAAGAATGGGAAAATGCAAACTTCTATCAACAGCGTCCTACCCTTAACATTCTCCCTCCCCCGGCCGCCGCCGCCCCACAACTTGATTTATCATCAACAGTGCTATAAGTGTTACCATCCGTGTTACTTACGATATTCGTAAGCACTAAATCGTAGACCGGAGCCTTTATAGGATTTAAAAGGAGAAACCGCGGTTGGCATTTCAGGATTTCCACAGCGACATTCCCACTTATCGGTACCATCAACAGGGGAAAAAAAATGTGCAAAAAAAAAAAAGCGTTCAAAATAGCATTGGAATGTCCTTCCAACCTAAACGTGCTTAGAATGAGACTTGTACCACTTCTCCCCTCCGACTTGGGGCGCTTTGCCCTTTTCTTGGACTGCGCCCAAGTGGAGCTGAAGGGATCTTTTGCACCAGCGCCTGGGGATCTCCAGCGCGCACGCCGAGGCTTTTACGCATTTCTTCGCGGGATCCGGTGTTAAACACCCCTCTCTTGCTTCTAAACATAAGGGCGAGCCTTGGCACCAAGAAGACAAACAGATTTATCGTAGCACCAGCTTTTCCGGGCCAGAACTCACGTTATCAGATGCACCAAGTGTTCTCAATTGGGATGGATAAGTGGACTGATAGATAAATTGATAAACAGACAGAGTTGTATCCATTGTTAGTCTAACTTAAGTCACGTTCATTTCAACAGGTCTGCTTTAAGGAGGGTTAACATTGGATACACAATACTTTGTAAACTGTTGTTCCCTAGTCAGGATGGCTAGAAGTGATGGGCAAAAATGGACAGGAAAGGAAGACGACCCGACATTGTGCAGTTCTGGGCCAAAAAAAGATTTATCCATCTTCACGTCTGAGCTCAGCGGTTCAGTGTAACATTTTGGGAGCTGCAATCATCATCATCATCATCATCATCATCATCGTCATCGTCGTCGTCGTCGTCATCATATCTGTTATGATGAGTACAAAAGGTCACGTACTTTAAAATGATACCAGTTCGCTTGGTCGTTCGTTATTTTTTAGGGAACCGATAAATAACACGCCAGCAGCCTTTCTTCAAGTGTGGGTCTTTGGGAATATATAAGCCCGAGCCTCTGCAGGTTTACCCTGAAGAAAAATCCCACTCGATTCAATGGCGCTCAATCCTGAGTAAATGCGCACAGGATTGCGGCGCTAATCTCGTGCGTGCTGGCGCAATTTGAGAGAAATAAAACTTGGATCGTGCAAGAGAATTAGGCTGATAAAAATGGCAATATATGTTCTCCTCAATTTGGCGTCGTCTTGAAAACTCGACATCTTCTTTTGTAATTAGACTAGACTTCAACCCTCTTAAGTCTTCCCTTCCTTATAACTTTCTGCAGGCTCCAGTTAAAAACAACAACAACAACAACAACAACAACTAAAGAAACAAATCATCATCTATCTCTAACTACGGGCAAAGTTTGGAAAAACAGGCATAGAATTTCAATAAGACATTTTTGTGATAAGGATGGTGGTGGAATCTGTACTTTAAAGGAAAAATTCTTAACGGGCGAGTCTAAAGTTCCCACGCTGCTCCCTGTCTCCGTGATGTTCCTTATGGTTGGATCCAGACAGACTTAGTCATACCCACTGAAATCAATGAGTAACTTAAGCCCCATTGATTTCAATGGATCTAACCTTACAGCTTTATTTCAGTTTGGACTGCACTGGAACAGATGATCACACTCACAGAACCACCCCGTTCTCTCCTGAACACGCTGACGCAAAGATACTAAACCAAGAAGTCATTTGTTGTTGCTGCTGTTTTTTCCTCCAGATGCTCATAGGGATTGCGGAGTGATTTAGATTTATATCTAGGTTGTTGCTTTACAATTAAGATGTTGTCTAATCAAATGCTTGCGTCCATTTACAGCCTCCATTTACATCTCAGTTAACAAGGACTGCTTGGACTTCAAATGATGCTCGTTCCACTGAAGGCAATGAAATCGATCGCGGAGTTGCCACCACCATTTTACGCGCAGCAGGAGGTCTGTATTTTGTAACAGTGCGGTGATAGGCAGAGATCAACCGGTGCTCCATTCCCATTCCTGCCATGCCTGTAAAAGCAGCACCTGTTGAATTTTGCCTTTTAAAGCAGCCATTAAAGGCAGAGAAGCAAAATCCATAAAGCGGCTGTAATAATAGGAAGAAGCTCCATTGACATTCGTAGTACTTCATTCCAAGTTAATATGTTGTGAGTGGAGATTGGAGGAGGGGCCTTAAAGAAATGTATGCAATATTAGTGCACAAGACCCAGGAGAAGCCATTTTGTGGTTTTGAACGGACCCAGCCTCAGTCCAAGTTTTGGCATAGGAGCTGCCAGCAGCGCTAACCCAGTAGAATTCTGCTCCTGCGCCACGTGAAAAAAAGGTTCTTGGGGGTTGGAACAGCAAAAGGACATTAAGGTGGGTGAAGTCTGATGGTAAGAGACATCCCGTGACCTGTTCCAGAGACGTATGTCTGGTATGACATCTCTGTCCCATTTGCAAAGTGTAGGCCACAGCTTCAGTTTCTGTAATGTAACAGGCCTCTCCTGTCATTATCCCCAGCACCTGATATTCACAGCTATACAGCCACTGAATGTGGAGGTTCCATTAGCTGTCATAGACCAAAAGGCACAGCCCCTTCTGTCTAGTTGCATAGACTGATCTTGGATTCAAACTCAAAACCTCATATGCCCGAACCAAGAATCATATCCCGCCACCTTCTGGTATGCAAAGTCATGCCAGTGCATGTGCTTTTCTGGTGTGGTCACTGAAGGCATCATCATTAATTGGTGCCAACAGATAAATTTCCTCTCTTTCTTTAATTTCCCCCTTTTTCACATGCCTTCCCATTTGACTTACATGAAATAAACAGAACCATACATTGCAAGCACTAGACTTTGTGAGACAGGGAGGTCATGATTTGTGTGACATTTTGGGAAGGATCTGTATTAGTGTGACATATTTTGACAAGGTGGGGAAGGAGGGTTTACTTTAAGCCAACATCTGGAAGATCACACCATGCCTACCCTGGTGTACAGAGTGACTGGGTTCGGACAACACGATAACCCACACCCAAAGGTTGAGTGCGGGTTGTTGCTGAACCATGGGTTGTTGTTGAAATGTGGGTTGTCCTGTTGTCTGAACCCAGCCGTGGTAACAAGCCATGGCTTGTTAACCACGAACAACCCATGAAGAGAACCCATGGTTTGTTGTTGGGTTCAGAACTGTGGGTTGCTCCACCATGGTTTGTTATCTTGGCTGGGTTCAGACAACACGATAACCCTTGAGTGTGGGTTATCGTGTTGTCTGAACCCGGTCAATGTATTTTAAAGGTGCACAGGATGAAGTAGTAGGATCATGCCCATTGGCCCAGCCTGCCCATCAGTAGGCCAGTGTGGTGTAGTGGTGAGAGTGTTGGACTGGGACTTGGGAGATCCGGGTTCTAGTCCCCGCTCGGCCATGAAACTCACTGGGTGACTTTGGGCCAGTCACTGACTCTCAGCCTAACCTACCTCACAGGGTTGTTGTGAGGATAAAGTGGAGAGGAGGAGGAGGATTATGTAAGCCGCCTTGGGTTCCTTTCAGGAAAAAAGGCAGGGTATAAATATAATATAATAAATAAATAAATAAATAAATAAAACACACTTTATGGACAGTCTGTGATGATGGCTGTATTCTACGTTGACTCATGATTCCATGCCAGGGTTGGGAAACCTGCAGCTGCATGCAGCCCTCACCCGAATTTCAAAAGCCCTCTGCATGCCATCAGTCCAGACCTCTGGCAAGAGAGATCTTTCCCTTTCCTGGCAGCCTGCTGGGTGAGAAGAAAGGAGTGAAAGAAAATGGGGGTGAGAGAAATAGAGATAAAGGTATGGATGAGGGTGTCTGAAAGAGAAAAAGATGATCCACCCACTTTTGGCTCTGGTGGGGGGGGGAGCACTGCCAACATGCTTCCCCCAACAGATTGCCAACAAGGGGAATGCTGCCCTCAAAGGAGAAAAAGGTTGCCCGCTCCCCATTCTATGCCAATGCAGAGGGGTAGGAAGGTGGATGCCACTGTGCATAGAACAGCCAGAGGCACTGGATGACAAGCAGTGAGAAGACTTTTACCACATGCAGGAACATAGGAAGCTGCCTGCCTTGGTCCATCTAGCCCAGTGTTCCCAGCCAATGTTGTCAACACCGACCGGCAGCAGCTCTCCAGGGATTCAAGCAGTTTTTCCAGCCCTACCTGGAGATGCCGGGGATCGAACCTGGGACCTTCTGCATGTAAAGCGTGCACTGTACGAACTGAGCTATGACCCCTCAGTAAAGCGTGCACTGTACGACTGAGCTATGATGCAGCTCTACCTCTGTTTTAAGTCCTCACCGAGGTTGGCCGTTGAGACCCTGTCCAAGTGCCTGGAGTCAGTGGCTGGCTGGATGGGAAGGAACATGCTGAAACTGAACCCCGACAAGACCGAGGTACTTCTGGTGGGGGACAAGGGAAGGTTAGGGGATGTTGACCTGGTGCTGAATGGGGTACATCTACCCCTGAAGGACCAGGTCCGCAGCTTGGGGGTCATTCTAGACTCCCAGCTGTCCATGGAGGCTCAGGTGGCAGCTGTGAGCCGGGCGGCGCTGTATCAACTCCATCTGATACGGCAGCTGTGCCCCTACCTTCCTAATCACCTGCTCCCATCAGTGGTTCATGCCTTGGTCTCCTCTCGCCTAGACTACTGTAATGCGCTCTACGTGGGGTTACCCTTGAAGACGGTCCGGAAGCTTCAGCTGGTACAGAACGCGGCGGCTCGCCTGATTAAGGGCAGCCGCCGGCGTGATCACATCACGCCAGTGCTTAATGAGTTGCACTGGCTACCAGTTGCTTGCCGAGCCGAATTCAAGGTGTTGGTTTTGACCTTTAAAACCCTACACGGCTCCGGCCCAGCTTATCTCAAAGAGCGCCTCCAGCAACATCAAGTAGGCCGCTCAACAAGGTCTGCCACGGACGGCCTTCTCCTTATCCCATCAGCCAGAGCAGCCAGGCTGGTGGGGACTAGGAAGAGGGCCTTCTCTGTGGCGGCCCCCACATTATGGAACTCCCTCCCTAGTGACCTTCACCATGCCCCCTCCGTGATGAGCTTCCGCCGTGCATTAAAAACATGGCTGTTCAGGCGGGAATATGGGGTGGGTTAGGTTTTTAATGAGAATTTTTAATATTGTTTTAATTATTATGTTTTATTGTGTTGTTTGTTGTATTTTAATTGTACATCGCCCAGGGTGGCCGTGACCGGCCAGATGGGCGATTGATAAATATAATAAATAAATAAATAAATAAATGACCCCTCACTCCCATCTGCACTCCAGAAATCTGGGGAAAGCAATGAGTGATCAAACTGGAAGGACACTGCAGATGGCCAACTTGTGTGTGGTTAAATAAATACACACATATACATGCTGTGGTAAGTTAAGCTGCTCCTTGGTAAATGGCCACCTGTATTCCCCCATCAGTGCATTATAACAGAAGAAAGGAGTGTGGACAGTGCATGGCAGGAGTGGGATGAGGCTGGGACTGAATGAGTTCTGCGCCATTCTGATTTGTGGTATCCTCCTCCCAGCAGCTGTGTATGTATAGCCCTTTGAGCGTATCTGTGTTGTAGCATGAATAATTGGTTTTCAGAAAGGGGACACACTGAATCTAAGCTCTTGCACTTACCTCCCACCCCTTAAATGATGGATACCATTGTAGTAGTAGTAATAAAACAATAATGTAATAATAATTAATAATAATAATAATAACATTATTGTTAATTAATAATTATTATATTGATTATTATTGTTATTATATTGATTATTATTATTATTATTATTATTATTATTATTATTATTTTGTTTATGCTCACGGTTTGGTTATTTTTTAATACTATGTTTTTGTTTGGGGTATTTTTTGTTTTATTGTCTGTTAGTTGCCTTGGGTTCCTATGGGACAGAAAAGCAGGATACAAATATTCCATTATTAAAAAATAAAGGAAGTAAAGGATGAGTCATCAGGCACAGGCTGTGTGTGTGCAGCCCCAGTTGCTGGAGGCCACAGGCAGGAAGTGTGTGGGGAGCACCTGCATGCACACCTGCCTCTTCAAGGATGCACATGCAGAAGCCTGCCTTTATGCACACAGAGCATGAGGGTCTGGACGGTGTACTGGTTAAAACTGTAATGTGTGCAGCAGCCCTCCTAGTAGCCTCCCCCAACCTGGCACGGTGTGGGTTGCACTACAACTCCCATCGTTCCCAGCCAGCATGGCCCATGGGGATGAATGGAGTTGTAGTACAACCCATATGGAAGGTGCCAGGTTGGGGGCGGCTGCCTCAGAGGATGGGAAACTTTTCAATGGGTCTGTTAAAATTGAGCTCATAACTTTTTCTTCTTTTTTTTAACTGGGTGTGACTGGCTTATTTTCTGTATTTTATTAATTTGTCCTGTATCTGGCCTGTTCACAACAAAACAAAGCTTAAAACCATAAAATATAAGAACATAATAGATTATAGAGTTGGAAGGAGCCTACAAGGCCATCAAGTACAACCCGCTGCTCAATGCAGGAAACTAGAGGAGGGGTCTCCCATCCAAGTAATAACCAGGCTTGACCCTGCGTAGCTTTCCACACTCAGACAAGCTGAGCCAACATAAGCCACAGGCCTGTATGTATAAGACATATCATAAAATCCTTTAAATGTTTTAAACAGCAACAAAATAAAACCAAAGTAAAAACCAGCAGCAGTGCTCAGCTCGAAAAAGCACTAACACAATGTTTAGAAACTGAAAGAGTAAAAAGCCTGGTAGAATAAAAAGGCCTTCAGCTGGTTCCCAAAAGACCACAGTATAGATGGTATAGATGCCAGGGAAGCCTCTCTGTGGAGAGCAGTCCACAACTGAGGTGCTACCACTGAAAAGACCCTCTCCTTAGTAGCCACTGACCTCACCTCATTTGGCAGGGGGGGCACCCAGAGGAGGGCTTCTGGAGATGATCTCAGGTTCCAGGCACATATATATATGGGAGAAGATGTTCCTTCAGGTAGCCTGGCTCCAAGCTGTTTAGGGCTTTGCAGATTAATACCAACACTTTGACCTGGGTCTAGAAATAGACTGGAAACCAGTGCAGATCATGAAGCCCTGGTGTAATATGGTCACATTGGCCAGTTACTCTTAACTGGAGCCAGTGTGGCGTAGTGGTGAGAGTGTTGGACTGGGACTCGGGAGATCTGGGTTCTAGTCCCGGCTCGGTCATGAAACTCACGGGGTGACTTTGGGCCAGTCACTGACTCTCAGCCTAACCTACCTCACAGGGTTGTTGTGAGGATAAAACGGGGAGGATGATGATTATGTAAGCCGCCTTGGGTTCCTTGCAGGAAAAAAGGCAGGGTATAAATATAATAAATAAATAAATAACAAATCTCACTGCTGTATTTTGGGCCAGCTGAAGTCTCTGGACTATTCTCAAAGGCACCTCCACATATGACACATTGCAGTAATCCTCATGTGTGTGTGTGTATATGCACGCACGCACGCTATCTTTCATTCTGAAGATCAGATCATTAAACTCAGTCAGATTTTGAAACTCCAAGGATATCCTTGTGCAGGCTAAAAAAAAAATCATGCTAAGGTTGCATGTGCCATAATGCTTTTGAAGAAGACCTACAATCCAGCCATGATTACCTAATGGCAATATTTTAAATACACAATACTTGTGAATCACGTCACCTGCATACAAGGTAAAAGTTGAGGGGAATTTGTTGCCATTTTTGGAGAGACTTCACCAACTTGAGAGCCAGTGTGGTGCAGTGGTTAGAGTGTCAGACTGAGACCCAGGTTCTAGTCCCCACTAGGGCAAGAAGCTTACGGGGTGACTTTGGGCCAGTCATTGACTCTCAGCCTAACCTACCTCACAGGGTTGTTGTGAGGATAAAATGGAGAGCAGAAGGATTATGAATACACCGCCTTGGGCTCCTTGGAGATATAACTGTAACAAATCAGTCAACCTTGAAGATATCTTCTAATTTGCGACCTATAATTTATTTCTTTTCAGATAACTGCATCTCATCTAGAAAACCTGGTCAATTATCTGGATCAGGCTTCCCCAACCCGGTGACCGCCAGATGTGTTGGACCACATCTGGCTGGGGGATGCTGGGAGTTGTGGTCCAACACATCTGAAGGGCACCAGGTTGGGGAAGGCTGGTTTAGATGCATTTTCCAACCTAATATCAGAACTTATTGGAAGCCATTTTGTCTTTTGTGACCACTGGTTCAAGTTCTTGGCAGGCTTGCCCTGCTAGAGAGGATGGGGATGATGTGCCTTTTTTATTTTTAAAGGAAAATGTGGCATAGCAGTTTAACAGTTCATTCCTATACATATCTACCCAGAAGTAAGGCATATTGAGTTCAATGGGACTTACTTCAAGGTAAGTGTGTATAGGATTGCAGCCTAAGTGCGCTGATACTGAGGTTGTGGGTTCAAATCCCATGGTGTGCTATGCTGAAGGGGACAGGCTTTGTCAATAGGAGCATGGGGTTGGATCCAGTCTTTGTCATACTTAGAGTAAAGCCATTAAAGGCAATGGGACCTAAGGTAGTCATGTCTAACTTAAGTCCCATTATTTAGTGGGCCTTCTCTAAGTATGACTAACTCTGGCTCCAACCCAGTGTCTTGTGTAACGGGGCTGAGAAAATTCCAGAGGAATAGCTGTGTTATGTCTGTTGTAGCAGGAACAATAAAGAATCTTGTGGCACCTTAAAGACTAACTTTTTTTTAATGACATAAAGCTTTTGAGAACTACAGTCCATTTCATCAGATGCACAAAACATTATTCTGAGTTACAAGTATATAATACACTGGGGGGGGGGGGAGTTATAAACAGTGAGGTCTGAGGAAAATGAAATACAGACAGTACATAGAGTGATAATTATATAATTAACACTTGCCATTCACAAAATAGTAGTAGTTAATGAGAATACAGACTAGTGCTGCACTGAAAATTTCTCCTAGATTTCCCCCCAACCATTCTCATTCAACTGGATAGAAAAGAAATTGCTTTTGAAAAGAAATTGAAAGGCAAATAAAATTTCTGAGAAATTCTCTTGGGTTTGGTTCAGGGTTCTTGTGCTTATTATACTTATGAGGAAGCTGAGGAGTTGTGTGTGAGTGTCCTCTCTTGTACAATCATTTCTCTGACAGTCTGTAGGTGTCTTGGCTTACTGCACTTTGATCACGAGATAGTTTCTCTCATAGAGCTTTTTCAGATCAGAAAGTGCAGGCAGCCTGGGAGGCTGCAGAGTAATGGAGAGACATGTAATAGGAGGAGGAGGAGGAGGAGGAGGAGGAGGATATAGCAACCTCAGCTGCCTTGCAGTGATTAGGAAAGCTCAAAAACACCATCAAAATAAATTCAAAATATATTATAAAATGTCCTGAGAATGAGGCAGAAAAATGGAAGCCTATTTCATGGGGGAAGAAAACTTTCAGGAAATTGGGGGAGAGATTTTGGCACAGCACTAGCTCCACCTCTTCCTGGTCCTGGACACAGTGCTGCCCCCTCACACCTGCCACAGTGCTTTCAGGGAACTAGTAGTATCATAGGCATCATCTGCATTAGAGACAAGATGTATCCACAACCACCCTTCAGAAATTTAATGTTTGGAAGACTCTGGGGAAGGTGCAAAACCCTGAACAACTGCAACCAGACACCAGAGTGGAGGCAAAATTACGCAGAAGAAGATTTAAAAGGCCACTTCAGAGAATTTTCTCCAACTTTTCCAGGGGGGGGGGGAGGCTGCCAACCAACACAGCCAATGCTGCTTCCACTTGCATCGGCAGTGCAAAACAACAACAGGCCTGTGGCTCACGCTGGCTCAGCTTGTCTGAGCGTGGAAAGCTAAGCAGGGTCAGGCCTGGTTATTACTTGGATGGGAGACATCTCCTCTAGTTTCCTGCACTGAGCAGGGGGTTGGACTTGATGGCCTTGTAGGCTCCTTCCAATTTTATAATCTATGAAATCTAAACCCTTATGAAAAAAGGAAGAAGCTGCGCTAGAACCCCTGCCAATGAGAAACTGTTGGAGAATTTCTCCTCCCTCTGGAGGAATTTGATTGACTCTGCCCACAAATAGAGTGGAGAATTTTGAGACCCCATTACGCACATAACTCTAATACAGACTTCCTGGCAATGGTAAACTAATTAACACTTACATATGTGCGTGCACACTTTAGCCTGATTCAAGCCACAGGTGATGGAATTGAACTTCTTGATAAGTTGCAATTTAGCAGTTTCACAGTCTCCCATTGAAGTTCAAGAATGGCACCCTAAGGTCAGTGACAAGTGCCCTTGGAGGTTGAAATGTCCTCTCCCCCACAACCACACATGGCCCCCAGAACAGTTTATGGACAGAACATATTAATCCAATAATAATACAGCCAAAAAGATGCAAAACAAACAAATCAGAAGAGGCAATAAGAAAACAAATCCAGCATAAAAGTACAAAACACCTGCCCGCAAAAAGAGAAATGAGTTGGTACCAGGCAAACATCTCTGGGGAGAGAGTTCCAAAGATAGGGTGCCACAATGGAAAAGGCCCTGCCTTACGTCAGATGCTAGTGGTGGGGAGACACAGAGCAAAGTCTCTGAAGTCGATCTTAATGGCTGGATGGGTTCATGAGAGAACAGGCAGCATAGTGAAGTTACTTAGGCAAATGCGTGTATGCTGATATCAAGAAATCGTTATCACCGAGGCAGTCAAAGGAGACAGGCTTAATGGGTTGCAGTCCATGCAAGTTAATGCCACCATCAATTTGTTCATCTTTAAGATGCCACAAGACGCTTTGTTGTTTGGACTTGTTAAAAACTCACATGAAGGCAATTGTGTATTGCTAGAATAAGGATCTTCATTTATGGAGAACTAGCTGTTGCCCGCGGCTGTGCTCGCATGGATTTTAGGATTTGGTATAATGGTTTTTAAAAGAAACATGTATGGAAAAGATGCAGTGTCTCTGACTGAAAGTGTAACGTTTTGGCTGGGTGCTGGCAGCAGAAATCTTTTGTGACAGAAATAAATGTTCTTAAAGAAAAATCAGGTTAATCCTGAGAGTCTACAGGTGGTGAAGAGTGAGCATGCCAAGTTTGGGGTAGATCCATCTAAACGTGATGGAGCCTATGCGACGATGCACCACACACAATAGTCAGTCAGTCATGTAAAAAGTTTCCCTCCCTTTTCACCCCCTCAGAGAACATTCTAAATGGCCTAGGGGAGATTTGCATACCCAGCCCTACTGGCCTTTGCAGGAATTCATACGAACATTCTAAGTGTTGTATGGGCTATTTGCATAACTGCTGCTATTGGCTCATGCAGCAAGTTGGCTCCTGCAGCAATTATGAGGTGAGGCCTATTTGCAGAACTGCAGATATGAGAGTGGGGCAATTTTGCCCCCCTTTTTTCACCCCCTTAGGGATGGAATTTCCCAAAATCCTTCCTTAGTGGGGGTCTACGTCATAAAAGCAATGTCCCTTCAAAATTTCACGTTCCTAGATTAAACGGTTTGAGCTGGGCGTTGATGAGTCAGTCAGTCAGTCAGGACACCTTCTTTTTTATATATAGATATTGACAAAGGTATGAGCTGGCCACCATCAAGGGTAGGCATGGATTGGGCACCTGCCGAGGGCTCACACCTGAGCAGAGACTCACTGACAATAGCCTCCTGGAGTTGCTCTCCCTCTTTGCCATTGCAACCTGCTTGTTCACCTTCCTCTTGCTCTGGCCCAGACTATGGTGGTGGTGGGGAGGAGGAGGAATAGATGCCCCCACCTACCTGCTCACTGGTTCTCTGCTTGTCAAGCAAGCAAGTGGTAGCAATGATCCAGGCCTGTAGCTCATACTGGCTCAGCTTGTCTGAGCATGGAAAGCTAAGCAGGGTCAGGCCTGGTTATTACTTGGATGGGAGACCCCTCCTCTAGTTTCCTGCATTGAGCAGGGGGTTGGACTTGATGGCCTTGTAGGCCCCTTCCAACTCTATGATCTATGAATCTATGAGAAGGAGGGGGAGGAGCAATAGCAGCTGATGACAATGACGGTGAGAAGGTCACTGAGGGAAGGGGCCCAGCGAGTGTGTCTTGCCAAGGACCCTCCAAAACCTAGTGCTGGCACTGGGTATGATCACTGATAACATTGGAGGAATCTTTCAAGCATTTTATCCTATTAGACCAGCAAGGGGAGGTGGGTCAGCCTGGAGGGGCCCAAGGCTCTGGAATTATAAGATGGAGAAACACAAAGAAAAAGCTTGCTAGTCTATCACCTGTCCTCATGGCCTAGGTCAGCCTTCCCCAACTTGGAGCCCTCCAGATGTGTTGGAATATTACTCCCATCATCCCCAACCATCATGCTGGCTGGAGATGATGGGGATTGTATTCCAACCCATGTGGAAGGTGCCAGATTGAGGAAGGTTGTCCTAGGTGGCAGGAAGGTCAGCACCCCTCTGGACCTTCCCCCCAGAGACAGCAATGAATCAATCGTATTGGAGAGGAAGGCTTGATAACCCAGTTTGGGTTGGCTCCAGTTAGGATGCTGTAAAAGGTATTGGGCAACAAGCTCCTGGTGCCATCTTCTCCACTTGTGATGCATTGGAACTTCACTGGAGCCTTTTCCACATGCCATGGAGATCCTCAAACATTATCTCAGACCTCAGCGCAGCTTCTGCTGTGCTAGTCCATCTCTCAAGGACAGTCTCCCCCAACCTGCTGCCCTCCAGATGTCTCGGTCTACAACTCCCAGCATTCCTGACCATTGGCCATGCTGGCTGGGGCTGATGGGAGTTGAAGTTCAAAACATTTAGAAGGCACCATGTTGGAGAAGGCTGCTCCAGGAGATGGATTCACCTTCATAACAGCACCATAATATGTCAGCGACTACAAGCAGACTGATATGGATAACAATACCAGAGACAGTTACTAAAGTTTTTCGCAAATGAGGCTGTATCAAAAATACATGGAATCACAGAAAAGTAGAGTTGGAAGGGAGAGCCTCCAGACTGGGAGAGCCCACCACCTCCCTAGGTAGTTGATTCCATTGTCTTATTGCTCTAACAGTCAGGAATTTTTTCCTGATGTTTAGGTGGAATCTAGGTTCCTGTAACTTGAGCCCATTATTCCGTGTCCTGCAAACTGGGATGATCGAGAAGAGATCCTGGCCCTCCTCTGTGTGACATCCCTTCAAGTACTGGAAGAGTGCGATCATATCTCCCCTCAGTCTCCTCTTCTGAAGGCTAAACGTGCCCAGTTCTTTTAGTCTCTCCTCATAGGGCCTTGTTTCCAGTCCCTTTATCATCCTTGTTGCCCTCCTCTGAACCCTCTCCAGTTTGTCTATGTCCTTCTTAAAGTGTGGTGCCCAGAACTGGACGCAGTACTCAAGATGAGGCCTAACCAGTGCCGAGTAAAGGGGAATTATCACTTCCCGCAATTTGGAAGTTATACTTCTATTAATACAGCCCAAAATAGCATTTGCCTTCTTTGCAGCCACATCGCATTGCTGGCTCATATTCAGTTTGTGATGATCTACCACAATTCCTTCTCACTTGTAGTATTGTTGAGCCAAGTGTCCCCCATTCTGTAACTCTGCATTTGGTTTCCTCTCCCTAGGTGCAGCACTTGGCATTTATCCCTATTAAATCTCATTCTGTTGTTTGCGGCCCAGCGCTCCAGCCTATCAAGATCGCTTTGAATTTTGTTTCTGTCTTCCAGAGTATTAGCTGTTCCCCCCAACTTTGTGTCATCTGCAAATTTGATAAGCATTCCCTGCACCTCCTGATCCAAGTCATTAATCAAAATGTTGAAGAGCACTGGGCCCAGGACCGAGCCCTGTGGTACCCCACTCGTTACCTCTCCCCAGTTTGGGAAGGAACCATTGATAAGCACTCTTTGAGTCCGATTCTGTAGCCAATTGTGGATCCACCTGATAGTTGTTCCATCCAGCCCACTTTCAGCTAGCTTGCTAATCAGGATATCACGAGGCACTTTGTCGAAAGCTTTGCTGAAGTCCAGATATATGATGTCCACAGCATTCCCACAGTCCACAAGGGAGGCTACCCGATCAAAAAATGAGATCAGATTAGTCTGGCAGGATTTGTTCGTGACAAATCCATGCTGGCTTCTAGTAATCCCTGCATTGTTTTCAAGGTGCTTGCAGACTGACTTCTTTATAATCTGCTCCAAAATTTTCCCAGGGATTGATGTCAGACTGACTGGCCTATAGTTCCCAGGTTCTTCCTTCTTGCCCTTTTTGAAGATGGGAACAACATTTGCCCTCCTCCAGTCATCCGTCACTTCACCTGTCCTCTATGATTTCTCAAAGATAATAGACAGTGGTTCTGAGAGTTCTTCTGCCAATTCCTTTATTACTCTAGGATGCAGTTCATCAGGCCCTGGAGATTTAAACTCATTCAGAGTAATAAGGTGCTCCTTGACCATTTGCCTATCAATCTCAAGCTGCAATCCTGCCCCTACAGTCTGCACTTCAGGTTTGCCAGGGGGGTCATAGACCCTCTTTTGGGAGAAGACCGAGCCAAAGTAGGAATTGAACACTTCTGCCTTTTCTTTGTCTTCTGTTATCAATTTGCCATCCTCATCGCGTAGTTGAACCACCATTTCTTTCTTCTGTCTTTTACTGTGCATGTATCTGAAGAAAGCTTTCTTGTTGTGTTTAGCATCCCTCGCTAACCTTAGCTAATTCTCAGCTTTAGCCTTCCTGGCACTATTCCTGCAGTTCTGTGCTACATGTTACATTAGAAACCTATTTTAATCATGTACACTCATGGATAGAGCAGCTTAAACAATCACATTCATGGTTTCAAAAAATGTCATAGAACTCAAGTGAATTTGTTCCCACAAGTTCTCCTCTGAGGATCTGACAAACTGAAATGTGTCCAGAAGATGCTACCAGGATGGTGAAGGATCTGGAAACCAAGTCCTATGAAAAACAGCTGAAAGAGCTGGGAATGTTTAGCCTGAAGAAAAGAAAATTAAGGGGAGACATAATAGCAGTCTTTAAATATCTGAAGGGCTGCAGAAAATGGAGAGCAGATTTGTTCGCTGTTGCTCCAGAGGCCAGAACTAGAACCAATGGGTGGAAACTGCAGGGCAGTAGATTCTGACTAAACATTAGGAGAAACGTTTCTACAGTAAGAGTTGTTTGACATTGGAACAGGCTGCCTCAGGAGATGGTGGGCAATCCTTCACTGGAGGTTCATAGATTCTTCATAGATCATAGAGTTGGAAAGGGCCTACAACAAGGCCATCGAGTCCAACCCCCTGCTCAGTTCAGGAAACTAGAGGAGGGGTCTCCCATCCAAGTAATAATAACCAGGCCTGACCCTGCTTCACTTTCCATGCTCAGACAAGCTGAGCCAGTGTGATATTTAAGCAGAAGCTGGAAGACCATCTGTCAGGGGTGCTACTTGCATCGTGCATTGTAGATCCTGGAGCAACTCCCCTATGAGGAGAGTTTACAACACCTGGGGTTGTTTAGCTTAGAAAAAAGGCGAGTAAGGGGAGACATGATAAAGGTGTACAAAATTATGCATGGTGTGCAGAAAGTGGATATGGAGACATTTTTCTCCCTTTCTCATAATATTAGAACATGGGGTCATCCCATGAAGTTGATTGGTGGGAGATTCAGGACAGATAAAAGGAAGTGCTTCTTCATACAGTGCATAGTTAATGTGGGATATTTAAATTGCAGTCAAAACCATTGGCTCATCATGTTTCACCAGGTAGTTGGGTGAAATGGTTAAGATCACTGGTATCTTCTAGGGTGGATTCACTAGAAGATACTAATTGAATAATTAGCAGAGCCTCAACAGGAAGTGGGTGTGGCTTTCAGCTCTTCCTCTTTTCTGCTGGGACTCTGAGTGTGTGTTTGGATGGGTTGTTGTCTCCACATTGTTCTAGCAGCAGCACGTAACCAGAGTTGCTGGTCTGAACTCCACAAGTTCAGACCCCAAGTATTTCCAAATGTACTGTAACGAACTGTACGAAACGTCTTTTAAGCCTGCCTGAATGAAACTGCATAATCTGAGTGAGTAAATGTTACTTTTAACTTTTACAAGACTGTGTCTCTGATTATTGTTTTGAGGGAGAGAAAAGGGGGCAAAAACAGGGAAATCCAGTCTGCCTTAAAGCATCCTCCTGGATTACCAAATGCTAACTGGCTTACACTAACCAAATCTAAGCTTCTTTTAAGCTGGAAAGGGACTCTACTCTGCTGATCTCACTAACGTGAGATAGGAAGGATATTACTCCACAATATATATCCTCTCCTAGTATCTTTTTCAAGTCCCAACAGTTAACCTATGGAATTCACTTCCACATGACATAGTGATGGCCACCACTTGGATGGCTTTAAAAGGGAATTGGAGAAATTCATTGAGGACAAGGCTATCAATGGCTACTAGTCAGGATGGGTATAAACTACCTCCAGCATCAGAGGCAGTATGCCTATGTACACTAGTTGCTGGGGAACATGGGCAGGATGGTGCTATAGCACTCATATCCTGCTTGTGGGATCCAGTGTCTGGCACTGGAATAAACTGCCTCCGGAGGTGGTGGGCTTTCCTTTGCTGGAGGTATTTAAGCAGGAAACAAAAAGCAAGGTAATTACAACCTCCGTTGTGGAACTTCAGTATGCTGATGATAATGTGGTCTCCGCACATTCAGAGGATGATCTCCAAACTATCCTAAATGCTTTTGCAGTAGCATACGAAAAACTTGGTCTCTCAAAGTGCTTCATCAGCAAGTGAAAGCTAACCCCTTGGTGATGCCATCTATCCAGCTTGGCGGGACAATACTGGAAAATGTCGATCATTTTCTCTATCTTGGCAGCTATCTTTCTGTTACAGCTAACATCGACAGTGAAATCCAGCATCGTTTGAGCTCCGCAAGTGCCGCGTTTTCTCGAATGAAACATAGAGTGTTCGAGGATCGGGATATTTGTAAGAAGACCAAAACACTGGTTTATGAAGCCATTGTATTACCAACTTTATTGTATGCCTGTGAAACATGGACTATCTATAAACGTCACTTCCACCTCCTTGAAAGATTTCATCAACGTTGGTTGCCTCCAGAAAATCCTGCGAATTACTTGGGAAGATAGGCGAACAAATGTCAGTGTACTGGAAGAAGCAAAGACTACTAGCGTTGAAAAAATAATCCTTCAACGCCAACTTCAGTGGACCGATCATGTTGTTTGAATGCCTGACTGCCGTCTCCCAAAGCAGTTATTTTATTCCCAACTCAAGGATGGAAAGCGGAGTATCGGTGGTCAATATAAGAGGTTTAAAGATGTTCATAAGGCTAATCTAAAAAAATGCAATATAAACATCGAAAACTGGGAAGCTCTGGCCCATGAACAATCTAACTGGAGGTTGGCCATTCACAAAGGTTCCATGGACTTTGAAGAAGCCTGAGTGCAAGGTGAAAGGGAGAAACGTGCTAAGCGAGAAGCACGTCAAACGAATCCTTTACAGGACCATCTTCCATCTGGTAACCTGTGTCCTCACTGTGGGAAGCTGTGTGGATATAGAACTGGCCTCCACAGTCAATTACGGACCCATCGCTAGAGTCTACACAATCCTCTTTAGAATTTCCTCCTTTTATCCTGGAAGACAATCTTACTCGGTCATGAGTGATTGCCTGATGATGATGATGGACTAGATGATCTCCAAGGTCCCTTCCAACTCTGTGATTCCATGATTCCTCGAGCTAGCCACAGGGGGCTGATTGGACTATTGCCTCCACTCCTCTCTCTCCCTTCTTCCTCCCTCTTCCTACCTGCCCACCAGTCTGCTGGTGGAGGGACAGAGAGCTCTTGCCAGAGGTCTGAACCGACCAGTTGCAGAGGGCTCACTCTGTAGGTCCGTTATTCTATCCATTTAGCGCGCGCACACACACACACACACACACACACACCATTTTGCCATCTTTGCCCGAGATGTGAACTGTTTGCTTGCAGAGAGCTTCCTCCCACCCTCCCATCACTTCTTTTGGCTTCCTGCCCTCCACCCATGTTTTCTGTTTTGCCCTCCCTCTCTGCTTCTGTTCCCTCCGCCTACATGAAATGAGGCAGAGGGCTGCAGGCAGCCCTCTGACAGACCAAAGCTTGCCCACCCCAGTGTTTAAGCCAACAGATTCTACCAGAGGGAAAGCACATTTGAAACCAGTATTTTCCTGAGCATTTCCATTTCCAACTTGTTCCCCATCACATTTTATGTTATAAATGTATACACCACCTGCACAGCCCATAAGAGCTCACAAGGCTATTCACCAAGCAATGGTCAGCTGCCAGTAATGGGATTAACACTTTCTTCCCCCTTCAGGCAGGGATTTAATGCCTTTAATAGCCACCTGACAGGAATTCAACAGGTTTTGCTTTCTCCAAGGTGTGGTTGGTTATTTATTTATTTATTTATTTTATTATATTATATTTATACCCCACCTTTTTTCCTGCAAGGAACCCAAGGCGGTTTACAGAATCCTCCTCCTCTCCATTTTATCCTAATGATAGGAAAAGCATCATCTGCTGGATTTCTGCCTGACAGAGAGTTTTAAAAGGTACTAGAGCCATGCCAGAACTTAACAGATGCCAACTTTACCCAGCAGTTCAGACCAGTGAGGATAATATGGACCTTTCTCCTGGCCAGCTATGCCTATATGAGCAGCTCCATGAGAATTTGGTGTCTTGTATTGAAGGACATTTTTCTTCCTTCTTTCCTTCTTTCTTTCTTCCTCCTTTCTTAATAAGCTTGAAAAACAGAGCCAGGAAAAGCACGGAGCAAGACTTTCAGCAGGCAGCCCATTGATGGACTTTAGTACTTTGCATTGTTCCTATGCAGGTTTACTCAGAAGTAAGTCACATAGAGTTCAGTGAGGCTTGCTGTCATGTAAGTGAACATATTTTGTATTAAGGGCAAAATATATGTCATTTGTGCACCATTTTCCATGATTTATCTGGCCCACAGAACGTAGCTTCTTCTTTATAGAGAACATGGGTGCTTTCCTGTAGAATTTGGGTGTGTTTAATTTATTTTCTGGGACAAAGTATATACAGAATGTGCTTCTGAGGATCTGGTGCCATGCTAGGTATAAAGTAACTGAGCAGGGAGAGATCTGCTAGAAATGTCTCTGTCCATGACAGATTTTTTAGTACAAATGAAGGCCCAATGTTCTTGCTGTGTCACCATGGAAGTGGCAAGAGAGTATCAGATGTGATTCATAGAGGTCAATCCAGGGATACATTGCCCCTTTTCTTTGGGGTCATAAGAAACTATCTCAATGAGACAAGAAGGGCCCCAGAGGCTGTGTTAGGGGGTGGCCCACTAGGGCTGGAGCCCCGGATCTTTCCTTTGGAGCCCCAAGTCTCTGGGAGGCCCTTTGCCCCACCATGCTGCTATCCATGGGCACTTGCTGAAATAAAGGTACAGGGGCCCTGAGGATCTCTGTTGCACCCGATCCCCCTGGACTAGCTGGCTTTTTGCCCACATGTGCTTCCCCTGCTGCTGCCTCCCCCCTTGAATCTTTCTGCCTGAAGTTTTTCCTGAAATCCAATGCCCTCCTCTCCCCTGTCCATACATCCCTTTTTACAAATAGGGGACTATTAGGGATGTCCTTAGGAGACAGGATCCTTTACAGGCTTTAGAGCATATGTAAAATAGCATATGCAAATTTGTGCATTTTTAAATTTGTCCTGTGGGCCTGAGCCCTGGATCTTTTCAGTACCTAGCACTGCCCCTGGCCCAATCCAAGGAAGAATACTCATGTTTAAGGACTTAACAGGACAAATTACTTCAAGTAACTTATCTGTCCCACTGAGTGGCTAATGTTTTGTGGATTGGAACCCTGATGTTGAATAGCCATGGAGTGGCTTCAGTATGATTTGTCTTTAGAACAGGGCTCTCCAACCTTGGGTCCCCAGATGTTGCTGGACTACAGCTCCCAGAATCCCTTGCCATTAGCCATGCTGACTGGGTATGCTGGGAGCTGTAGGCCAGCAACATCTGGGGACCCAAGCTTGGAGAGCCCTGCTTTAGAAGGACGTGCATGAAGAATGAAAGTGTTTACTTTTCCTCAAGGTTTGGGTTTTTCCATGTACACACACACACACACTGCTGTTCCACCCAAAGAGCAGTATCCAATGGTGTTATTCCACAGACTCAAATAGTGCAAGCAGAGCTCCACTGAAACATTCATAGATCATAGAGTTGGAAGGGGCCTACAAGGCCATCGAGTCCAACCCCCTGCTCAATGCAGGAAACTAGAGGAGGGATTTCCCATCCAAGTAATAACCAGGCCTGACCCTGCTTACCTTTCCACGCTCAGACAAGCTGAGCCAGCGTGAGCCACAGGCAAGTGTTTGTGCATTGCGCTAGCTGAGCACTCGGCCCATTCCTGAAAGTGGTTGCGCAACCTCTTGCGCAAACAGAACTTTAGTTGGATCTTTCCCTTGCACATTGTTCAGAATCTAGTTTCTGCTAGTGTTTTGCAGTTGTAGTGGAAATAAAGGGACAAGGCAACTGTATTGGATGGAAAATGGGCCACATTTATTTAAGCATTAACCAAAATCTGCAGAAGGGGAAAAAATGATTATGTGGGAGGCTAACTCACTTCATTCAGGTCACACATCAGCCTATGAGAGATTAGGGTGATATACCTGGGCTCAAAACAGGAGTGGGTCAGGTATTCCCACTCCTGCCTTAATCCACAGCTTCCAATGTGGAGGGCAGCCTTCCTGGATCACCGCCCCCCCCCCCAGGTCACACAGCTCCAACTGGATGATCCAGGTTAGCTCCAGAAGCCATCCTTACCCTGCCACTAGGCCACACAGCCCCAAGTGACCAGTCTCACGAAAGGAAGGCTAATCACCGTAAAGGTGCCTCAGGATGCTCACCAATCCCTAATCCTATTTGTCACTTACCAACAAAGTATAAATTGTGAACCACCCAG
>CM037878.1:262058522-262466022 GCA_021292165.1 Shinisaurus crocodilurus | reverse complement strand
CCTTCTTCGAGCCGTGAACTTTAAAAGTTTGCTCGCTTTTTCCTTGAACATGGCACCCTTTTGCACAGGTGCTCCACACGTTATTATGATCTCATGATGGGCAGCCGGAGATCCTGAAAAGGGAGCAGTCCCCCCTCCTTCCCTAGCCCAACGGGGGCGGCGGAGGACTCCATGTCATTGTTCCTTCTCCCGTCTACTAACTTCCAACTCTGTGCAAAGATGTGCCAGGCGCTGTACAGGACACAGACAGGAGCACATTTCCGGCCCATAGGAAGCCCACCGCAGCACAACACTCGGAAGATATCCAAATTGTGCGCTGGGCATCTATCACCAAATCTGCCTCCTTCTTTCCTTCTTGGGTGGTAGCCAGAGCGTGGGTGAGGAGGAGGAAGGAAGACACACTTTCATTTGGGTGATTTAACTTTCTCTCTTCCCCCCCACCCACAACTCCACCTCCTCTTCCATCCCTTTCCACCATTAAATCTGCACCTGCGCTGTGGGGGGGGGGGGTCAGCCGATAATAAAATGTGGCATCTTTGAAACTGCTCAGCCACGTGAAAAGGGCTGTAATTGATCAGATTAATTCCGTGAAGCACACACATTTAGGGTGGGGCGTGGTGTGTGTGTGATGGAGAGGTGTTGTGTGTCTGTGTGTGTTTTTGTTTGTTGGGGGTGGTGTTGCACCGGGAAGCTTGGAGATCAATTGTATTTTTGGCCGGGAGAAGGGTGAGGAAGAAGGAGTCCTGCTTTCGGGTTTAGGAAGGAAACCAACCCGCCTTGTGTATTTTATGACTCCTCGCTCGGCCCTCCTTCTCTCCCTCGCCCCCGCCCCACCATTGCCTGCACACCCGCATCGCCTGCAGGCATTGTGAGCATTCTGACCTGATAAACGCGCTTGGCTGGCATCAAATAGTCCAGCTTTGACCGGTCCCATTTAAATATGTGAATTAGTCATGAAGCATGACACAGCTTGGTGAACTTGCAAAATTGTTGGGTCTCCTCCACAGAAGGGAGGGAGTCGGGCTAGGGAGGGGGGTGGGTCGGTGGGGGCAGACACAGTGCAGCATCATTCCCAAGGGCCTGGAAAAGGAACGCCCCAGAGTTCTGACCAACACCACCACTGCTCCCTTGGAACCAGATATTTTTAATATTTATTATTACATTTATATCCTGCCTTCCCCCCCTCTTGCAAGGAACCCGAAAGGGCTTATAGTTATATGGTCTCTCTCTTCCTCTCCATTTTAACTTCACAATAACCCTGTGAGGTAGGTTAGCCTGAGAGTCAGTGGCTGGCCCAAAGTCACCTGGTGAGCTTCCTGGCTGAGCGGGACTAGAACTCGGATCTCCTGCATGCTGTCAGTGGTGAACCAATAAAATGGGGCTAAGTCTAGGGATGCATATCAAAGGCACAAATCCCATTGCATAAAAGAAGGAGCAAGTGGGTTGTATCCAACATTGGTCCTACTTAGAGTAGACCCATTGGCATGAACAGGACTTCAATTAGGCATGACTAACAAGTCCTGTTCATGTCAATGGGTCTACTGTAATGAATGGATCTACCCTAAGTAGAACTAATACTAGATACAATCCAGTGGGTGCCAGTGTATGAAATATCAGGCTCAGGACCAAGGAAACCTGGGTTCAGATTTTCTGGGCGACCTTGGCTTAGAAAATATTTTTTCTCAGTTAAACCAGCCTCCCTGGGCTATTGTGAAGATAAGTTTTGATGAGCTCCTTGGAAAAAGGGATCATACAAACAAATGGCATCATAATACAAAGGTGAGTGTGTCTCACCTGTATTGATAACACCAAATCCTCACTTATACATGGAGCTCACTGGGTGACCTTGGACAAGTCAGCAACCCCCACCCTAACTCACCTTACTTACAGGGTTGGTGTGACGATAAAGTTGTGGAGAACTGTCTATGATGCTGTGTGCCCCTTGGAGGAAAGGGAGAACACATGTGTAATGAAAATAATAAATTACAATGGATTGGTTCCAGACTTAGTAATACTTAGAGTAGAGCCATTGAAAACAATGGGATGGGACTTAATGTAGCCCTTTAAATCCCATCAATTTAAATGGCTCTACTCTGAGCATGACTAAGTCATGATCCAACCCAATCCCTATTATAAGGTATACAAAGTAACCAATACAAATGCTCATACAAATATGAGCCAGTGTGGTGTAGTGGTGAGAGTGTTGGACTGGGACTCAGGAGATCCGAGTTCTAGTCCCGCTCAGCCATGAAGCTCACTGGGTGACTTTGGGCCAGTCACTGACTCTCAGCCTAACCTACCTCACAGGGTTGTTGTGAGGATAAAATGGAGAGGAGGAGGAGGATTCAGGGCTGGTGCTACCATTAGGCCAACAAGGCAGCTGCCTAGGGCGCAGGGCTAAAGGGATGCCAGAAATAGGGAGGGAGGGCTCAAGTGGGAGGGGGGGCGCTAAATATCTGATCTTGCCTAGGGCATCAAACTGCACCAAACTGCCTTGCACCGGCCCTGGGAGGATTATGTAAGCTGCCTTGGGTTCCTTGAAGGAAAAAAGGTGGGGTATAAATATAATAAATAAATATACTTTTTCTGTTGCTGCTGCAGCTGCAATGTAATCTTAAATATATCTAAGAATTGGGCTTTGAAAACCTACCTGAGATTTTTGCTCCTCTCCTTACAGCAGCCTTCCCCAACCTGGTGCCCTCCAGATGTGTTGGGCTACAACTTCCATCACCAGCAGCCATTGGGTATATCGGCTAGGGATGATGGGTATTGTAGTCCATATCTGGAGGGCACCAGTTTTGTGGCAGGCTGGCTCTAAAGAAACCTCTTCACTTCTCTCCTGAAATCTGAAATGGTACTCCAGGGCTGACTCAAGACATGTTGCTATCTGAGGTGGAACAGTGTGCAGCGCATCCTCCTGCCCACAGCCCCAAGTCAAGGTACATCGTACCCAAGGCTGGCCAAGTTGTTTTGGCCACTGAGGAAGAAAATCCTACAAGAGCCTCTCCCTGGGCATAAAAATACAGCAATAACAAATGAAATTACTTAAGCATCAAATCACCTGCCTCCAGCAGCCACCACATTCTGATGACAGGGCTGCCCCCCGCCCCCGCTTGGAGGCCACACCGTGATTCCATGGCAAGTGTGAGCTGACTTTCCTGAAACCCTATGACATAAAAATGATGGGTAAAGACATAGAAATAGGGAGGTGACCCTTGGATCAGGCCACCTGCTCCATTTCAGACCCTTTCTCTCCACTGACATTAAGGGCCACAGGATCTGCTCCAGAGAGGCGCAGAAGCAATCAATCCATAATGTACGCATGAGTGTATCTGATACTTAACCATTCAGTGGCACTTATGCAAGCACCCTGCCTGATGCTATAAACCACAGCCCTCAGTGCCCCCTGCAAAATGTAAAAAATAATTATTTAAAAAAGCATGTGGAGTGGCCATCTTAAAAGCCTTTTCGACCCTTTTAGTGCTCTGTGCCTACTATGGAGCTTGAAAACAATGTAATTTTGACCCTTTTGGTGTCCCATAGCCACGCAGAACACCATTTTATTTTTATTTTAAATTTAAACATTTTTATTTGATGGGGGGGAGGTGTGGCCAACATGGGAGGTGCTTGGGGCAAAAATGACCCCTGAACCTCCCAAAGTTGCCCACTCCTGCTATAAACACACTGGCCAAAGTCTGTTGGAATGTTCCCCTGTGCAAGCCCCATTGAAATAGATGGGGAGCTGTGAAACAGCAGGGTGGGTGGTGCTCTCACACAGCTCCCATTCACTTCCATGGGGCTTGTGCAGGAGAATGTCCCAGCATCCATAGTGATGAAGTTGGTTCCACTATTTCCAAGCCTCGATTCATTGTAGGGATGGACAAATCCATCCATTTCAGCTTCTCTCAGTTTCTCATTTTTCCAGTGTTATGTTTGGTTTGTCCTGAATTCTGATATTTTACATGAAAATTCATACCCATCGTTGTGTGTAATTCTCCTAAAACATGCATTTTTGAACACTATTTTCTGCAAGCAATTTTCCTAATATAATGCATTTTAAGTGTTATTTTCACTAATATCTGCATGTGTGTGTGTGTGCATGCGCGCGCACACACTTCTGCCTAATATACACATTTCTGTATGCATTATTTGTAATTGGATAACTCTTTTGCAAAACACGGAGGTGTGGATTTCGAAGGCTAACAGAGTTTTGGTTTGCATATTGGTTTGAAAGTGCAAAATTAGACAATTTCTGGTTAAAATGTGAACCAAATGAATTTCTCCCCCATTCCTAATTCACTGTGGCTAGAATGAAGAGGCTAGGATCCAGTGACATCTAGTGGATCCAGTCGGCTTACATGCTGCAGGGATGGTACACGGATGGATTCTTACTGTCCAAGCAGAACAATCCAGCCCTTCTTCTGCTGAACAAAAACGAGGATTTCACTAGACTGCAGTGAACATCTGATATTCAGTGGAATGTTATTATTATGTACTTAAATGTACAAGAGAAGAGGAAGAAGATTCAGCCTTCTTAGTTCACATGAAGGGTCCATCTAACCCACGCTCTGTTTTCAACTGTGCCAGCTAGATGCCTCTGGCTAGCTCATGAGCAGGGCTGTTCTTTGTCTTCACTCAGGTATACTGGATTTTAATATGGAGTAAGGGCAGACATGACAGAGGTGTACAAAATGATGCATGGCGTGGAGAAAAGTGGATAGGGAGACATTTTTCTCCCTCTCTCATAATACTAGAACCCTGTAGGGTCATCCCATGAAGTTGATCGGTAGGAGATTCAGGACAGATAAAAGGAAGTACTTTTTCGCACCATGCATAGTTAAACTATGGCATTCACTGCCACAGGATGCAGTGCTGGGCTGGCCAATGATTTGGGTGGGTGGCTTTAAAAGGCAATGGGACAGATTTCTGGAGAAGGCTATCCATAGCTACTGGCCTTGGTGTCTATATACAGGCCTGTGGCTCATGCTGGGAGTGGTAGGCCAAAAACATCTGGGGACCCAAGATTGGAGAGCACTGCCTTTGTCTGATCCAGCACGACTCTTCTTATATTCCATTTACCTATTGTAGCGGATAGCCATTCAGGGTCCCAGGACATTTGGCTGCTTGAGGCAAAGGACATGATGGTGTCCCTCGTTCAGCGGGACTGGCAGTTGTGTCACATTTCAACACTGATGATGGGGTAGTGTCCTCCACCACGCCTGAGGCTGCAGGCTAGTTTAGGGGGCCCATGATAGGTCACGTGGCATACTCAGCTCTCTCTTCAGAGGGGAACAGCCACAGGGAGTCCAGAAGGAACAGTGGCGTGGCTGCTGCCGCACCACTGCCCCTCCCCAGCATCTGCTGCCTGAGGAATTGCCTTACTCTGCCTAAGGGTAGGGCTGGCCCTGTAGCCATTTATAGACAAATACTTAGAGATAGTCTTTTAAAGAGACACCTAAGTTAATGACTGTCACTGCATCTTGTGTCAGCAAATTCCATACGTTAACTATGCAGTGTTTGTGTGTGAGAATGCCCTGCCCAATTTTGCTTCTGGCCCTGCCCACTGCAGGCATGAACATTGTCTGATGAGGGATGTAATCTTTGCACTCCAAACCAAAAGGTTTGCCACCCCTGTTTTAAAAATCCATCTAAAGGGCACTATCTCATGCATTTTTAGACAGAGGGGGAAAGCTGTACAACTCCCAGCATGCCCCAGCCACCATAGCTAGCTGGAGCATGCTGGGAGTTGTAGGTCTTTTTTTCTGTCTAAACATGCATAGGATTGCACCCTAAGCTAGGGCCATCACTGCATCTTATGGAAGTAAATTCCTTAAGTTGACTATATGTCATGTGAAGAAGTGCCTCCTTTTGTCTGTTTGGCATCTATGGCCAACAACTTCATTGGGGTGACCCCGAGTTCTAATATCATGAGAGAGGGAAATCTCTCTCTCTCTCTCTCTCTCTCTCTCTCTCTCCCCACACGCCACACACCATTCATAATTTTGTAAATTTCTATTGCATGCTGCAGGCAGCAATCTTGTATGCACTTACCTGGGAGTACTTCTGAGTAGGCATGCATAGGATTGTACCATTAGTCCCTTTGTTTTAAATGGAGGCCCTTTTAGTTTGGTGACCAACAATACAATCCTCATAGGACTTCTCAATTATTTTTGGCTGCCCTTTTTTGAGCCTTTTCCAGCTCTAGGATACTCATTTTTTAGATTGGGCTGCTGTGTGCAGTGTTCTGAATATGGTCTTTCTACATTTAAAATCCATAGACAGATGGATAGGCATAGATGTATTCCGGATATAATGGCATTATGACACTTGTTGGATTTTCGGACCCTTTCTTAATCATCTATAACATTGAATCTGACTTTTTGACTGATCCCAACACACTGAGTCAATGTTTTCTGCTTAAATTGATAAAAATAAAAAAAAATAAAAAAAAGTGGAGTGAAGATTGCAGAGAGGCAAATGCCAGCTCATTCACTACTACTGCAAAATTCAGTCTGATTTCTGTACCTTTTTGGGGGGGAACAATTTCAGAAGGAAGCCCAGCATGGAAAGAGCCATTTAGAATGCAATTCTAACCCCACCCCACCCCACCCAAGAAACACTTACTAGGGAGACAGTCCCATTGTACACAGTGGGATGTAAACATGCATAGAATTGTCCTGTTACCGTGCAGTCCATGCATGTATTCTTGGAAGTAAGTCCCACTGAGTTCAATGGGGCTTACGCCCAAATATAACTGCATATGATCCCAGCCTAAGTAGAGAAAAAACAAGTGACTGGTACATATCCTCATCCTCCAGGTGGAACAAAGCTGGTCTTTTCTTTAGCAGAATTTCTGCATGTGCATCCCCTTACTCCCCCCCCCCGCTTTCTTGTCTTCCCCTTCCCCAATATCCTACGTTTAGATGGTTATTTCCTCAGCCAGGAACCTGGTTTTTGCTTATAGTACTCTGTAAAGACAAGAAATGTACATTGTTGTTGTTGTGCTATATACACGTGCTATATACATGAAAAGCACGTCAAACGAATCCTTTACAGGACCATCTTCTATCTGGTAACCTGTGTCCTCACTGTGGGAAGCTGTGTGGATCTAGAATTGGCCTCCACAGTCACTTACGGACCCATCGCTAGAGCCTACACAATTTTTTTAGAATTTCCTCCTTTTATAATTTTCTTTTTGTAATTTTATCCTGGAAGACAATCTTACTGGGTCACAAGTGATCGCCTACTACTACTATATACAGTACTAATAGCAAACTCATTCTCTGAATATGGATCCATTTTGTAGTCAAAATGGCACCATCCACTCACAAGAAGGGAAACTCCAATGTTTGCAGAAGTACAATACAGGCCTGTGGCTTACGCTGGCTCAGCTTGTCTGAGCCTGGAAAGCTAAGCAGGGTCAAGCCTGGTTATTACTTGGATGGGAGACCCCTCCTCTAGTTTCCTGCATTGAGCAGGGGGTTGGACTTGATAGCCTTGTAGGCTCCTTCCAACTCTATGATCTATGAAATCTATGAAACAACAAAATCTTTTTTTGGGGGGGGGACCAAAAAAGGGCAGGGGAGGGGAGCCAAACAGCCCAGTAAGGACTGAGCATGCTGAGCGGCCATGGGATATACTGGCTGAATGTTGGAGGTGGGGGGAATGGGAAACTGGGGTGGGTGGGATGGAAAGGGGTATCTCAAAAAAGGACATGGCTGGCTGTCACCCTGAACAGGCACACTCCACACTGCAGCATTTTGTTGTAGGTCTTCCTCTTCCTTCCTCTTCTTGTTATCTTTGTGTATTAGGAACAATTATCATGGTGATATGCTAGTATTAACTATCAATAACCTTGATGCCTGAACAGCCAGATAGCCACATAGCAGGACCAGCCTATCTGCCAGCAACTTGACCTGACCATGATCGATTGCTATACCTGGTTATTCACCTCTGGGACGAAATCCTGAAGTCTCTCTCTCCTCAGACCAGTCTCTTATGCTACGTAGTTGATGAGTGATTTGCCTGAAAAAGTCCTGTCTAGCTTAAGTCTCATTGGTTTCAGTGGGTCTCCTCTAAGTAGGACTAATTCTGGATCCCAATATCACTAAGAGCGCAATCCTAGCACCTTTGTTTGCTCAGAAGTAAATCCCACTGAATTCAGTGGGAGTCACTTACTCCCAAGTAAGTGTGTATACGATTTCAGCCTAATTTTAGCCCAGTGTTTAGACTTGCAACAGGCATCCCCATCCAAATATGGGAACTCTCTCTTGCATGATTCATATGAGCTCTGAAGAATGTTGCTGAAGATGCACATGCTGCTGCAGCTTCACAAGGCCAGCGGTGGTGCGCATTTCGCATTGTTCTCGACATGCAGCCTATGGGGTTCCCTCTGATATGCAGCCTATGGGGTTCCCTCTCATTATCTTGTTATTTCAAGCTTACAACCAGGTTCACAAAGCTAGCTGCCAGCAGAAGCAAAAGCAAGGCAGGCAGGAGTTAATTCAGAATCAGATCTGCAGCTCTAAAACTGTGAAGTTATACTGCCCCCTGCCAGTTTATTGCTGTTATATCAGGAGAATGGCAAAAACAAAAACAAGTAAACCCCTCTGTCTTTCAGAGTGCAATCCTATGCATATTTAGACAGAAAAAAGGCCTACAACTCCCAGCATGCCCCAGCCAGCCCTACTAACTGGGACACACTGAGAGTTGTAGGCCTTTTTTCTGTCTAAACATGCATAGGACTGTGCCTTAATTTTATTTATTTATTTGCTACTTATGAAATTACATCACAAAGCTTGGTGGAACCCAGCTTCTAACAGCAAATTAGCAAGTACCCGTGGTTTTAAAAAAGAGGAAAAAATGCATTTACTTCTCTTTGATGCATTAAAACTGCATGCCTATCATTCTGCACATGGATTCTAAAATTTTACTTCCAAGTCATTTTGGTGCTTAAGAAGAAAAATCCAAATGGCACTCCTATTTTGTTGAATGGTGGTGTTCCCTGGTGAGCCCCATGGGTCAGATCTGTCTGTTTCAAACACTCCCGTCCTGAATGGAACCCAAAATCCACCCCTGGAGATGGTCACCTCACTTTGCCTTATGGTAAGTCTTCCCATGCCCAGTTTTTAAATTTTCGCTTTCTGCATTTCCCCCTCTTTCTTCAAAATCACTTGACTTTCAGGACATCTAAGAATTAAGAATCGTTTATGGAGGAGGAGGAGGAGGAGGAGAGAGGAGGAGGAGGAGAACAAGGAAATAGTGTGCCCAAAGGTGAACAACATTAACAGTTAGAACATTAACAGTTAGTTAGCTTAGGCAAGTAAGGGAGCAATCCTAGACAGCATCTGAGGGGGCACAGGATAATTCAGATTCCCAGCTCTGAGGTCAGAGACAGTGCTCCAACCTCGGAGCTGGGAATGAGAGCTCTGACCCCACCCTCCCCAATGCCCTCGTAGCCAGCCTGGAAAGAACCTCACCGGCTGCTCTCTGCGGTTGGGAAAGTGTTGGATAATTAAATTGCAGTCAAAACCTATGGCTCATGTTTCACCAGGTAGTTGGGTGAAATGGTTAAGATTACTGATACCTTCTAGGGTGGATTCCCTAGAAGGTACTCATTGAATAATTAGCAGAGCCTAAGCAGGAAGTGGGTGTAGCTATCAGCTTCTTCCTCTTTCTGCTGGGACTCTGGGAGTGTGTGGTTGCACATGTGTTGTTGCCTCCACGTTGTTCTAACAGCAGCATGTAACCAGAGTTGCTGGTCTGAACTCCACAAGTTCAGACCCCAAGTATTTCCAAATGTACTGTAAGCAACTGTAAGAAACGCTTTTAAGCCTGCCTGAATGAAACTGCATAATCTGAGTGAGTAAATGTTACTTTTAACTTTTACAAGACTGTGTCTCTGATTATAGTTCTGAGGGAGAGAAAAGGGGGCAAAACCAGGGAAATCCAGTCTGCCTTAAAGCATCCTGGATTACCAAATGCTAACTGGCTAACACTAGCCAAATCTAAGCTTCTTTTAAGCTAGAAAGGGACTCTACTCTGCTGATCTCACTAATGTGAGATAGGAAGGATAATACTCAACAATATATCCTCTCCTAGCATCTTTTTCAAGTCCCAACAGAAAGCAATCTTGGAGAAGGTGAGAAGGGGGCATTTCAGGGGGAAGGGAGGAGACCAGACCTGAGCAGCCAGGATGCCAGGTATCCTGCTGCAGCCACCCCAGCCTCCTTCCCTTCCCCTCTGAGACACTCCAGCAAGATGGAAGAAACAGCCAGCCTAGCAAAAAATGCAGGGCTGGAAGATGGGGAGGCAGAGATCACCTCTGCCGTTGGTCCTGCTCTGCATAGGGATGCCCATAAGCCTCCAAGTTTGGGGGGCTTTCAGGCATCACAATAGGATTGCACCCTAAATGTATGGGATCTGCCTTATACTCAAGCAATTGGTTCGTCTAGCCCAGATGGGTAACTTGTGGCCCTCCAGATGTTTTCACCTACAACTCCCAGCCATCAGCAGGGAGGCACCAAAACTTCAGAGAATGTGCACTGAACAGGAGTTTTGTTTAGTACAGGGAGCCCTTGAGGAAGTAGGTATTCTCCGAAATATTGGGAAAGCCAGCATAAAATAAACTGGGCTCCCGTGTGATCTTCTATCACAGTGTTCTATCACTTGTATTTTATTTATTTTTTTGACCTACAACTCCCATCAGCCCTAGTCAACATAGCCAATGGTGAGTGCTGATAGGAGCTACTATAGGCTGAAACATATGGGAGGGCTACCAGTTGCCCACCCCTGAACTAGCCCAGTATTGCCTGCTCTGATCAACAGCAACTCTCCTGGGACAGATGATGCCTTGCTACTTGAGATCTTTAATTGGAGATGTCAGAGACTGAACCTGGGGCCTTCTGCATGCCAAGCATATGTTCTTCCCTCTGCACCAGGACCCACAAGGCTATACGACGATCCAGAGGCATTTATGAGAGTTTGGTCCCAGTTCCACCCTGTGATTCATGTAGAGAGCCGAGATTCACACATTTCAAAGCCATCCAAATATTATTTTGTGCTTTCTGATCACTGCTAATTTCATCATCATTTTTCTGTTACTAGGATGATTACTTCTCATTCCATTTCTCTCCGTCTAGAAAATTGTATTATTGCTGTTGGATTCATCTGTTTGCTAAATAATCATCTAGAAGTTTCTTCTTATTGTCGTTGTTGCTTTTCATTCCAATTATTTATTTATTATTTTTAAACAGATTGCTTTACAAAACAAATCACTGCGAACACAAAAACATTACAATTCTTTAGATATTTAACACACTAGAACACATGCGAAATGTAACAATTTCTTGTTAAATTATTCTTAATCATGTAGTTTTATTTTGTGGGGTGACCTCTTACCTTGTATTGTTGTATTGATCTTCTGTCTTCTTTTGGTTTCATGGTTTTATGCTGCTCACTAAAATGACATTATATTTAAAGCAGGCTTCAGGCTTGCAGGATCTACTTTACTTTTTAATAGAACCCTGAGGTCCACCAACTAGAGCCAGATGCAAAATGGTGGCTCCTGGCGGGGGTGGGGCAGATGGCAGATCCAGTTACCTAATGAACCCTGTAAACCATACAGTGGGATGACCTACATACACAATTCCAGATCTATATCTGAGTTATGACAGATCAGGGATTCTAGTAGCCTAATTTAGACCTCAACCACCCTTCCTCAACCTGGTGCCTTGCAGATGTGTTGAACTGCAACTCCCATAATTCCCAAAAGCTGTATTATCAGCTGCTATCCAAACTAGTTCTTTGGGTCTCCTTACTAGCTGCATCAAACAGTGGACCACTGAAGAGCAACCAGATTCTGCCCCGAACTTGCATTTTGTTCTTGAATGGACATGGAATAAAGTGATTAACACAAAAGAAGACTTTGTTCGTCTATGTGTCCCACTATTTGATGGATCGTCTAACTTTATTGATCCACAAACTCTACAGTCTCTGCAGCACTGCAAGTTGCTTCTTAGCAACCTTAGCACAGTTTTGAACTGTTTTGTAATGGAAGCACAAGCACTGACAGAAAAAGGCATCACAAATCTAACAAACAAGCCGATTGTAACTAGTCTCCTTTCACAGTATGTGCAAGTGGTCATCTGGTTCTGTCGATCCAGCCTTCTTCCAGAAGGTTTAGATGAAGATATGATATGGAATTGTCAAAACCTTTCTATAATTACCAACATATACAATGCTTTTACGCCAGCTGTCATCAGAAACTGGAACGCTTATCAAGAGGCAAATGGAACCCTGATTGTTTGATGATTGATGGAATGATTTCCCAGTTAGGAGATTCAGTTGTGAAATAATTCCCAATGGCCATGCTGGCTGGGAATTATGGGAGTTGCAGTCCAACACATCTGGAGGGTACCATGTTGGGGAAGGCTGGACTAAATGTCACTATTGTTAAACAACGGGGAGTTGGAGATCGTTGCAAATCATCCAGAGATCTACCATTGGTTCCTGGTCCACATTCTGCCTGCACTCTGATTTAAAGAAAACAAGAATTGTATCTGCAGGCCTGTACAGCCTTTCTGAAATGAGAGCTTACTGGGTCTCAAAAACTTACCTGAAAGTTATGTCCTCGTCTCTCTGGAAGGACTTACACTGACCATTGCATGCAATGCATAGTTTGGCCCTCTGAATTGCACTGACATTCCTCCTTCTCTTCCCAAGAAAGCCCAAGGGAGGTAACAGCAAAAAGGCACGCATTCAAGATTAATGGCATATATTCCTAAACAAAAACAAACATGGGGCAGGCTCTAGTCCAGTGTTCTCCAACCTTGGGTCCCCGTGTGTGTGCATACAGGTGGGGGAGAAGAAGCCCTATGGAGCCCTGTCAGGTACATCTGCCCAAAGGTGTGGTGCTCACAGCGTATAAAGGTGTGATAGCACAATGCATTGCTAAGGGCGCAATCTTATGCATGTTTAGATAGAAAAAAGTCCTACAGTTCCCAGCATGCGGACTTTTTTCTGTCTAAACATGCATAGGATTGCACCCTTAGTCTTCAAGGTGCTCCAGGACTCTGTTGTTTTTGCTTCAACAGACTGGCATGACTCCCCCTCTGGAATAGGAAGCTGAGGGAACTTCATCTGCAGTTTCCCTCAGCATTCCTTTTTCTTATTTATTGTTATTAATTTATTATTTATTTCCCACCGTTTTTCCTCTTGCAAAGAACCCAAGGCAGCTTACATAATCCTCCTCCTCCTCTCCATTTTATCCTCACAAAAATCCTGTGAGGTAGGTTAGGCTGAGAGTCAGTGACTGGCCCAAAGTCACCCAGTGAGTTTCATTGCCGAGCAGGGACTAGAACCCGGATCTCCCAAGTCCCAGTCCAACACTCTTATCGCTACGCCACACTGGCTCTCTTCTTCTTCTTCTTCTTCTTCTTCTTCTTCTTCTTCTTCTTCTTCTTCTTCTTCTTCTTCTTCTTGATCATCATCATAATCACATCATCATCATCATCATATTCTGGCTCTCACACCGGCTCTCCTTGATACCTCATCTGCCTAAACATCTATACAATCTATACAATTCAAACTACACAATTGCCTCCTTCTGCATCTGGTCATCCTAGCCTTTAATGCAGGGGCGCAGAACCTCAGGCCTTTGGGCCAAATCCGGCCTTCCAGGCTTCTCCAGATGGCCACTCCCCCTTCTCCTGGCCCCACCACCCCATTCTGAAAGGCTGAAATGTTTCTCCGATGACTTAGTTACTGGCACCGAGAGCTTCAGTTAAAATATCATGGCACTTTTGACCCCACCTGTTTGTCTTCAGCCCCTGCCCAGCACTGGGTTCTATGGCAGATGGGTTGATGTGAAAAGGGTTCACAGCTACCCTACAGGTACAAAGTTTGGAAATCACTGGGCTAAATCCAGGTAGAACCTCTCCAGATACTTGGAAAGTGATCCTTCTTTGCCCTGTCTCCCAGGAGGACCTCCTCTAGCTCCTTCCCATCCTGCCCATTAAAACCACACTGAACACACCACCTGTACAAGACCCCCACACAGAACGACCAGTCTCTTCCCAGTCCAATCGGAAACGTCCTGCAGCATCCCCACAAGTCTGAGGCCTGGCCTGCCAGTCAGGCCAGGCCAGGCCAGGCCAATGGATGGTGGCTCACAGTGAGATCAACACGAAAATAAACTGCTTCTGCATGTTTGCCATTACAAGCTAGCTAGCCAATTTGTGGATCCAGGACTTCATATACAGCAGGCATGTTGAACCTCAGGCCTGCGGGCCAAATCCAGCCCACCTTGGGGCCAAATCCAGCCCTCTGGAGTCCCCAGATGGCCATGCTCCCTTCCACTGACCCCATCCCTTTCCCCCTGACCACCAATCATTTGGTGGTTTCCCAGCTTTTGCAAATTTTTTTAACCCCATTTCTAAAAGTTTGAAATGCCTCCCCTAAGGCTTAGTTACTGGCAGTAAGAGCTTGAAGCTACAATGTGCTGGTATTTTTGTTGTTTTTGCCCCGCCCCTTTTGCCACACCCTCCCCCCGCCCACCTGCCCAGAATGCAGCCACCCAGAGAAATAGCCCTCAGGCTAAAAGAGGTTCAACACCCCTCTGATAGAGACTTTGGGCAGGGATATGAGCTTCAAGAGGCATCATCATGCTCAAGGAGACATGTGAACCAAGTACATTTAACCTGGTTTTGTTTCCTTTGAACTTTAAATGTGTTTTATTATATCAAATCCTAATTGACATTCCTCTAGGCTGAATGAGGGGAGCTCCCTGGCCCGTTTGTGGAGATGCCCAGCTGCCACTGCTTGGCAAGCAACATTTATCAGAAGCCCACTGAATGCTGCATCTATCAGGATTTATCAGCTAAGCCACAGTCAGTGTTATAAGGGGAACCCAGAGACAATAAATCATATGGCGCCCAAGCAATGCCATCCCTTTGATAAAAAAAATATTGTGAATGCATTCTGCAAAATGCAAAGGCTTGGAAACCAGACTAGAAATGAATTCTGGGGGAAATATTCTGCAGCAAATTCTGATTCTCCTAAGCACCCATGTTGTGGGATTGGTTCATTCCTAAGGGAGACTGGCCAAGGCACCTCCATAACTAGCTTGCATTGCCAAAGAAACACTTTCCTATCACAGAAATCTTTTTTTTTAATTTTTTTTTGCTGAGATCTGAAGGATACAGGCTACTGGGCAATGGCACCACTAGGGCTGGACCATGATGGGGCCAAAGTTCTGGGCCCACAGCCCACAGCTGCCGCCCCCCATGACCACCCCGAGAGTGGCTGGTGACAAGGGCATCAGGGCAGCATAAGCAAGCTCCATTTTGTTCCTGCAGTCATGATGCTGCTATGATTTAAGTGGGCTTAACATGCACTGAAATAGTATACAAGACTGCCTAAAGGGGGCCCTCATAACACCATTAAGTCCAGAATCTAAAGCAGGGCTCTCCAACCTTGGGTCCCCAGATGTTGCTGGCCTACAGCTCCCAGCATACCCAGCCAGCATGGCTGATGGCAAGGGATTCTGGGAGCTGTAGTCCAACAACATCTGGGGACCCAAGGTTGGAGAGCCCTGATCTAAAATTACCTAGCAGCACCACTGCTACTGGGGTGCTTGTATAGGAGACTGCTGGATAGATGGCACCAAATATTCAGGATGGTGAAAGAACCGAAGGAGACAGTGAAGATCTCCAAAGGGATCTCTCCAAAATGGGCAACAAATTGGCAAATGAGGTTCAATGTGAGTAAGTGTCGTGCTGTACATTAAGGCCAAATAAATAAATACATTCCTAATTCTACATACACAATGATGGAGTTTGAACTGACTAATTAGGAAAAAGATTTTGGAATCATGGTGGATAGCTCACAAAAATGGCGACTGAGTGGGTGGGGGCCATGCAAAAAAGCAAGTTCCATGTTAGGGATTCTTCAGAAAGTGACTGAAAATAAAATGGCCAGATCCTGCATTGAGCAAGGGCTTGCACTAGATGACTTCCAATGTCTTTTCCAACTCTATGATTCATAGATAGATTTCATAGAATAGAGTTGGAAGGAGCCTACAAGGCTATCAAGTCCATTGGCCTACAACTCCCATCAGCCCTAGCCAGTACATAGCCAATGGTGAGGGATGATGGAAACTGTAGGCCAAAACATTTGGAGGGCCGCAAGTTGCCCACCCCTGTTCTTTTGTAATGCTTTTGATTGAAGGGAAGTTCACTGCTATAACTGTTGCTCATCTTGTCCTGCCTTCATTTGTATAGATTTTTATTTTTATGCCCTCTAAAGCCCTTAACCAGGATTGCCCATACGCTATGTTGAGAAGATAAAGAAATCTAGACTGACAAGGATCATGGTCTATTACCTTTTTAACAATTTGTATTTGGACCCAGCTGTTCTGACCGGCTTTCTGTGTGAGGTGCATGAAGAACAAATAAACACTTACCAAAAACATCTGCTCCCTGTGCGTATAAGTGCTGACATTCTGTTTCTGCAATGAGTTTTTATCTGGCTCTCTCCACTCTGACAAGTTTGAGGCTTCAGGAAGTAAATTAGCATACATCTTCTTGCTGTGCTCATATTTTAGCTGACTGCTAACCTAAGTCCACTTGATAAAAATTGTTCCACTTGTATTTGGTGTAGCAGTTTGTCTGAACATTTTGCATAGGAGATTAGATTAGACTATAATTTATATGCTGACATTCCACAAAGGAAATTGTATTCAAGGCAGTTCATGATATACAAGGTAAACAAACAATAAAAGCAATACATAAAATAATCAATAAGCATTTCAATGACAATATTTCAAATATAACATCATCATTTCAGTAAGTATCTCAACAATTCAGAAAAAGACAATTTCAAAAAATATATATCAAACCAAACTCTTTGCATAGCACTAAAAACCTAACTATACAAAACATCACCAACTATCATCTCAGTAATGGGAGTGTGGTCAAACACCCAACACATTGGGCGGGTTCACACGTAACTTTAAACCCACAGAGGTTCTGGAACCTCTGTGGGTTTAAAGTGGCCCCCAGGCTCCAGCTGTGCCCAGGCACAATGGGGGTCTGGAGGCACCGCCTCTCCCCTCGTCCTCCCGTCCGGTATCCCAGGGGACACTGCGCGGGCGGGAGCACTGAGGGCAGCGAGAGGGGATGACAGCTGGCAAATGTGCCCAAGTGGCACTTTTGCCAGCTGTCATTTGTCCTTCCTCGGCAGGGCCGCTGCTCAGAGACACGGGGCTTGTCCCTGGGCCTTTCTGGGCATGGCCACCACATGAAAGGTCCCTCCCATCCCGCCTCACCACCCCCCACCTCTCCTACCCCACCTGACTGCCCCCCTTCACTTACCTTGTTCTCTGCTGGCGGCTTGATGGTGGCTCAGTGGCGGCTGCCACCACCGCGCACCTCTTCCTCACCAAGCTCCAAGTAGGGCTGGGCAAGGAAGAGGCACACGGCACCAGCAGCAGGCTCTGCCAGGCGCCCCCTCCCCAGGGGGGGCTGTGTGGAAGAACCCCGCCTTGCCCCTCTCCTACTGCTATGAGTCAGTAATAGGAGGGGGTAAGGCGCTTAGCAGATTGGCCATGCGCGCTGCCAATCAGCCTAAGCACTGCCCCCCGACATCGCTAGTGTTAGCATTTTTTGCCACTCTGGCCAGGGGGCTCTGTGCACCTCTGTGCAGGAGGGTTAGCACGTCGTCCAGGTTCAGACAACACGCTAGACCTCAGTAGGGTGGGTAAAACCTACTGCAAGCCATGGTTTAGTAGGGTGGTTAAGGAGACTCCCCTTAATCACCTTAACTAAACCTTCCCGGGTTCGCATGACACTTTAAACCTCAGTAGGTTTACTCATGTGGTAAACATACTGAGGTTTAACATCTATGAATCTATGAATCTTGTGCGAACCCAGTCACCAGTCATTGTTTTGGCAATCCACCTCACAGCCATGTTACCTCTGCCCAGTGGTGTAGTGGAGCCAGGGCTCTCCGGGATGCAACGCAGCGCTTCTTTATCAGCAGGGATGCTGATGTCATCTGCCACCCCCCCTCCTCAGAATTCCCTGTCACCTCTGAGCTTAGCTGCAGTCCTGACAGTTGTTGGGGGGGGGGGATGAATTTTCCCAGCATCAATATATTGACTGGGTTCAGACAACACGATAACCCACACTCAAGGGTTGAGTAGGGGTTGAGTGTGGGTTGTCGTTGAACCATGGGTTGTTGTTGAAACGTGGGTTATTGTGTTGTCTGAACCCTGCCGAGATAACAAACCATGGTGAACAACCCTCAGTTCACAACCCAACAACAAACCATGGGTTCTCTTCATGGGTTTTTCATGGTTAACAAGCCCTGGCTTATTAGCGCAGCTGGGTTCAGACAGTGGTCAAAGCAGTGGAAAAGGAAATCCGAGTATGAGAGAGATTTAACCAAATTTGAAAAGAATGTTATGCCTAGAGATTATTTAGAAGGGAACGCGTCAACAAGAGGTATGACAAGGGATTTATATAGATTGATTCAAAAAGCAGAACAAGATGACCATCTAAAGACAGTATGGGATAATGAATTTGAAGAGGTGACCTCGAAGGTGGGCTGGAACAATATATGGAATAGACGGATCGTGAAAGTTATGTCAACTGGGATAAAGGAGAATTTCTATAAATTAATATGGCGATGGTAAGATCGCCATATTAACTCCAGTAAGATTAAATAGAATAGATAACAATTGCTCCGCACTCTGTTGGAGAGGATGTCAGGAAAAAGGTAGTACATATGCCCATATGTGGTGGAGTTGTAAAAATGTACTGGAATTTTGGCGAGAGGTTTTTACAGAAATATTGGAAATTATTGGTATTAATCTAGAGGTCTGTCCTAAACTTGCATTGTTATCAATAACCAATAAAGTCACTTGTGCCCAAAATACGAAGGAACTAATTGTAAACTTGTTAACTGCTGCTAGGTTAATGATAGCGAGGAAATGGAAAGTATAACATGTTTTCCTAATAACTGATTGGTATAAGGAAGTTTGGGATATAGCCCTAAACGATAAACTAACTTGTAGTATCAAATGAAAAAAGGGACAGTTAAAGAAGAATAATTTTATGCATATATGGAATCAATTATTAGACTATGTATTAATAAAGGGGAAGGGGAGTATGCCTTGTTAGGACATGTTATATTTTTGGAATGTGGAATTTAATTGATTAAGGGGATATTAGTTGGTGGCGGGGGGGGCGCACCTTATGATTTACTGTAGTTGTATGTTTTTGTTTTCCAGTGTTGTATGTAGTTTATAATAATTAAATTAAAAATTTAAAAATGGACCAGCTGAACACAATGAGGCCACTGAAACTTTCTTTAACCATATAGACGAATGCCGATTCTGGCTTCACCAGTGCTGCTTGCTGCCTGCTTTCCTTAAAGGCCTCCGCCCACCTTTAGCATAGGATAGCAGAACTGCAGCATCAAACTGTCCTCCTGGATGTGTCCCAGTTCCGCCTGAGCCCTAATGTACCTGTCTAGGGAAAGACACTGATCCTCTTCTATTACTCTGCATAAAAAGTGTTTACCATTGTGTACTAACATTTTAATGGGACATTACAGCTATCAGTTTCAAGCTTGAGGTGCCTAAGTGGAAGGATCCTGTACAAATGGCTAATCCTTTATTTGTTTATCTGACAATCCGCTCTCTTTATAGTATTTGTCTGGAAATACAATTTTATGTGAAAGGTTTATAGGCATTGCCCGTTTAAGCAAGAACACCTCTCTCCGATAGACTTCCTGTGCCCCACCAGCTCCATCAGCCTTTGGCCTTGGTCTGCCACTCCTCTGATCGGTCACTCTCCTTCCATGCTCCCGTCGACTCTTCTCCCTGCCTGCAGGCGGTGCAGCAAAGTGCTTCTGGCTTGCAGCTGGCAGACTCGTCTGTACCTCACCTTGCTGCTGCCTGGCTCTTTGCCCTGCTAGACGGTCTAGACCACTCCCTGCCAGCCCTTCTACCTATTCCTCTCCTGCCTGCTTTCTTGGAAATGAACTTGGCTTGGTTTCTCAGCTACAAATCCATTTCATCCCCGTGTGTCCTCTGCCACAGAGGACAGCCCTCCGTTCGAAGGGCTGCCAGAAGGCTGCCCTCTATATTGAAGGTATCCTCTGTTTTGAAGGACTGCTCCGCCCAAGTGCAGAATAAAGATTTTTAAAACCATCAGAAGGAAGAGCTGGGCCTTGAGGTTGCCCATCAACAGCACCTAGGCAACAGACTGAGCAAGGCACACAGGTCACCTGGTCATTGCTTTCTACACGATGGTACTGTATTTTGATTTAAATTATAATGATTATTTCTAGATTTGCATCTATACATATAAATTAGCACATGCAAATTTTATGCAAATAGGTGCCCTCTTTTGTTTCCCTTTTTAGTGATGTGATGCATGTCCTCTTTTTTGGGATGCCCTCCTCACAAGTGGCCACCCTAAACTAGATCCAGAGTGAGAAGTGCTGCTCTGGTTGAATCTGAAGCCCCTCATGGGTGACTCTATTTCCATTACAAGTAACAAGATCGAGGGTCTCCAGGGTGACATAATTGGCCCATAATTAAATGCCAGAGCTTGGTGCGCTTACTGGGGAAGTTGTACACTGGTTGTACTGCTCTGAAGCAATGGATCACCAGCCAGTGGTACAGCTGGGGCTGGACCTTGGGGCAAAAGTCCAGAGCCCCAGGGGCCCCAAAAGGCCACTCAGAGAGTGGGAGGCAATGAGGGCATCAGGGCAGCAGAAGCAAGCTCCATTTTATTCCTGTAGTCATGACAGTGCTATGATTTAGGTGAGCTTAAAATGCAAAATGGCACATGTTCAGAGTTTTGTTTTGTTTTGTTTAAATCAGGACTGGCAAACAGTTTTGTTGTTATTATTGTTCTAAGGCAGCGGGAATATAGAAGCCGTTGTAAAGCACATGGAATGGTGGATGGGGGTGGGTGAAGAGAAACATTAGTTGTGTGCTTCACAACTGAAGTAATACACACGGCCTTCTAAAGGGCAGGGATGTTGAAGAGTCCTTGGTCTCGAGTCACGAGTCGAGTCACGAGTCTTTGGACCCGAGTCTCGAGTCCGAGTCCGAGTCCTTGGTCCAAAATGGTGACTCACGAGTCACGAGTCCTGAGTCACTCCCAAAACTGACTCCACGAGTCCCTATTAAAATCAATGGGGTTTCCCCCCAACAAAATAAGGCTACTTCAGATGTGTGGCTTAAATAAATTCTAGGCACAAGTGTGCCTTTTTATTTCAAAACTCTGCAACTGATTTTGGCAAGAACAGACCAGGCAGACAAACCCAAAATAACCAGGCAGGCAGAGGAGGCAGGGAACCCCAAAGCAGGCAGGCAGAGGCCTTTGTCTTGGACAATTCAACTGTTGAACTGGTCAAGAAGAGACCAGGCAGGCAGAGGATGCTGGGAACCCCAAACAGGCAGGCAGAGGCAGCCAAACCCAAAATGTCTGACCCTAACCCAAACCCCCCACAACAACACATCAATCAAAATAAATCTCAACACATCGTTGGGGCTGCGCTCCTGGTAGCTGTCCATAGTGGCTGAGCAGCGGCGCGCCTCGCTTCCATGCGCTCTTCACCGGTGATCGCGCTCCTTCTGGCACAGCCAGAAGACTCGTCAACAGCCCAGGGATGTTGACGAGTCCTTGGTCTCGAGTCCCGAGTCGAGTCTCGAGTCCCATTAAAAATATTGGGACTCGAGTCTGAGTCGAGTCAGAGGGGGGACTCAGTCCGACTCACGAGTCGAGTCCTCGAGTCCGAGTCCCCATCCCTGCTAAAGGGTGCCCCCATAAGACCATAAAGTGCAGGGTCTAAAATTACCTGGTTGCACCAGCAGTGAGGAAGTAGCTTCCTCCACCCACTCTGTTCAGGCATGATGGTTGACTGAAACAAATCTTATCACAAAATGCAAGTATGGTACCCCCACACTTAAAATTCAAAGATGACCAGCTAAGGGAGCCCTTTCATACATGACCTAACATGTCCTGTTTAAGAGGTGTCAACAAGAATGCCCCTTTACCAAATGCTAAAGCTGTGTTAATCTTTCACAGTCTGCTATCCTCACATGCAGTTGTGGGCCTGAACACACACAGAACTGGGTACAGTTTGGAATCCAGTCCAAAGTCCAATTCTTTCCATCAATTAATAGAGTGCTTTGAATTTACTAGTTTCCAGAAGTATTTTGTTGAATGCTGTACTTCTGTCTTCTGCATAGGCAACACACGTTTGTTACAGTCTTGCCTTTATCTCGACTTCTATATAGGCAAGACAGCCTTGCTTTCACATGGTTATTGATTATTAACTAGCTTTGTAAAAGGTTACATTTCTTCTAGATATACCATGGTGGGGACTTGGGAGAAAAATCAATCTCTGGGAAAGTTCTGTTTCCCTTTTGTCTTTTCTGCTTCCTGCCCTTTGGGACATACCATCTATCCCACACTGATCTGAAGTGAGAATAGAAACAGTGAAACCCATGGCAATATTTGATTTATTACTAAGAGCTTTTCTACATGAGGTGTATATTGTGTGCTTGTGATACCTTACCCATGGTTGTTTATGGGTTCTTTAGACAATGACACGATCCTCCAGTTTCGTATCTCTTTTTTAAGAGCACTTTCCCGTTTGTTTGTTTGTTTGTTTGTTTGTTTTTAGAGAGCAGAAAATGGAGTATTATTTCTGAAAGTGAAAGAAAAGGTATTTTCCTACTTGCATAATTGTGATATTCCGCTATAGCAGAGCACCACCTAGAGGTTATGTGGTGGAAAAGCAGGAAAGGAAAAGCTGTTTGTGTAATGCTCGGATCTCAATTCTGTGGCAAAACTGAAGGTAGATACAGCGATTAACAGCCTCATGTAGAAAAGCCATGAAGTAGAAGCCAATCTGCAAACATGGCTCAGCTCAGCTCTCAGCTCTTTCAGGCTTGATGTCAATGCTAGGTTCCCCCAGTCCAGTGCTATTATACAGACATGCTTAATTTATTTGGAGGTAAGTTGGTCTAAAATTTATTCCAATGGCTGAATATAATTTTTTTCGTCTATTCTTCCTCCTCCAGTCTCTCCCCACCCCTACCTCATATGGACCACCACACCACATTTGGGTCCAGCCAATTGAACGACTGACTCTGCATTTCCACTAATGATGTGGCAGTATTTGTACTCAAATTATGTTTAAAAATGATAGAGAGTTTTATGGTGCTCCATTGTAAAATAAGATGCACTGGAAATCTTCTAGGATTCCTTTCCTCCTGATCCCAGATGACTGGGGAGGCAGGGCATGTCTGCGATTACTCAGCAATTAAGAAAAAGCTTTCCGTACATGCTCAGAAGCTCTGTCCTGTCCAACCACACTGCACAGACAAACAATCAGCACTTTGGATTTGGTTTCATGATGTCTTTTTGGATCAGCTTCTGATGGTAAAGTGTTCAAGCTTTTTAGGGCTGTGCCAAATATTTGCCCATGAAAATGTTTGGTGCAAAAGGAGAGTTTCAGGGAGGTGGGGGTAAGGGGAACTGCATCAAAACTCCCATGCTTACTTTTTTGTGTGTGCTATTTGCCACAGCTGCTTCTTTCCCCAATCAGTTTTTTTCCTGAGGTGATCTCAGCCAGTCAGAAATTAGGTAGATAGTGATAATGTCACATCATCATATAGCCAATCAGATTTGGCTGCATGATGACACCATGAAGCTAAATCAGACATGAAACACTGACATCATCCTCATGATGACACATAGCCAACCAGATTTGTTTATGTGATGATGTCACAAAGCCAAATCAGAATGAGGGCAATACTTTCTACTTTCACTTTGAATGGGTGAATTTGAATTTGCTTGAGTGAATCCTATTTTTCAGGGGTGGGGGCAATGCTGAAATGTGGGAATACATTTCCTGGATGAGTGATATATCTTTTTTGCTGTTGGCAAAACAAGCCTCCTCTCTGCCTGTTTTTATTTCTAGTTTTTGGAGATCAACATGGTAATGACATGATGATGATGATGGAGGAGGAGGAGGAGGAGGAGGAGGAGGAGGACAATACATCAACTATATTTCAGGATTTAAATTAATCTATGCCATATAATTTCTCACAAGTAACCAATTGGAGGGCACACAAGAGTAAGTAACTGCTACACTTTGGATATTTAATAACATTTTCCTTGAGCATCCTCCAAGAATCCGAGGACATGATAGAGATATCATCACATACTGGGCCTGTCCGCATGATCACAGAGGGGGCAATAAGCCATGGTGGAGAACCTGATCACTGTGATGTTTGTGCTGCTAGGAAAACATGCAGATGAGGAGCTGATCATGTGACTTCCTCACTTGAAGTACAGTAAGTACAGTAATTCAAATTTCAAAGCAACGCTTGCATAATGAAGGGACTTTCCCCACTTCTCCTGGAAGTGACTGGAGCCTTGACAATGACTCTAAACAGAACTCCTGGGTTGGTTAGCTTTGGCAGGCGTGGCATCAGAGAGTGGAGAAAAGCTTGTCCTGCTTTCCTGGTCACCACACCATAAAGCTGAGAGGTTTAGCCATTGCGCTTCTGTAGTCTAAAGGCTCTACACTCCAGTAAAGAAGTTGGCAACCACAGCCTTCATGTAAGGCACCCTGGATCTCAGCTCAGATTCTGGTACCTTGCATACTGTGCCATTTAATTATGGTATTTTTATACTGCCTTTCTGAAGCCAACCATTAAAACAGCTTGCCAAAAGAAGGTGCCACTGGTACCCTAAGGCTCTTAATTGCTGCTGGTGTAGCAGACGGGACCCCTTACTCCAAAGCCCACACCCTCAATGTGTATTTCGCTCTCACCAAGTGCCCCCTTGTATGGGTCACTTCAGACTTGAAGCTGTCGTCTTAAACTGCGTTAGCCGATTATGTGTCTTAGGCCTTATATGTAGCTGTTCGCCCACGTTTGTTTGTCTTTATTAAGAGCAGTTTGTTTTATTTGATTACTTGAAGTAGGGTGCCCCTCCGTTAATTCCCTTCTTACTTTCCTGTCACCAGTCAGACTCTGGAGAATTAGAACTTTGAATAAAAAGCTTGATTTATTGTTCTAACAAAGTCTCTAAACGGATATTCAACTCAGGCACAGATAACTTGGATTTTCACCTGTGATCAGTGCCGGCTCCAGGTTTTTGAGGGCCCTTGGGCAACAAGACGCCCTCAATGGACTCCTTCCCTCAGTGAGTCTACTTTTTCACTGCCATGGTCACCAGCTGCTATTGCTCCTCAACCTCTTTGCTACCACTTGCTGGCTTGACAGGCTGGGAGCCGGTGAGCATGCAGGCTGTGGAATTTACTGCTCTTCTTTCTCACCACCACCGTTGTCTGGGCCAGAGCGAGAGAGGCAGGTGAACAAGCAGGTTGCAATGGTCAAGAGGAGGAGAAACTCCTCCAGAGGGCACTCTGAGCACAGAACAGAGTAGATAGGGCAGCCTGTTGGGGTGTGGTGGGCCCTCTGCAGCTGCCCAACCATGCCTACGGCCTTGAAGATGGCCATGCCCCTGACGCAACGAACCAGAAGGAGGTACTTCAGCTAAAGCCCTGGTGATAGCTCTGCAATTTTGTCCGGTGTAATCACTGGTGTTAAATGCCCTAAATGGTTTTGAGCCCAGACTACCTAAAGGCAGTAGGGCCACTAGGACTTGACCTCAGGGCCAAAATCCAGGGCCCTGCAGCCCAGGAGAGCCTGGATTTTATATAAATAACCACCCAGAGAGCAACAGGGTATCAGCACAGAAGCAAACAGGCCCCGGTATCAGCATCTAGGCTGGCTTGAGCCCACTGGAGCTGATGCTGCTCACCGCAGCATCCTTTCTTCTAATTTTTAAAAAATATGTTCTATAGCCAAGGGGTAGCCAAACAGGCATGTGCATGGTTACAGGTAGGGATATACATATTTTGTTAAGCCTGTTCTATCGGTGTTTCACAGATTGTCAGGCCTCTTTCATTCTGTTGTCCTCTCACACTGACAGAACTGGATTTTTTAAAGGAGATATGAAAATTTTTGTTGGATAATTAAAATTGCAGTCAAAACCTATGGCTAATGTTTCACCAGGTAATTGGGTGAAATGGTTAAGATCACTGATACCTTCTAGGGTGGTTTTCCTAGAAGGTACTCATTGAATTATTAACAGCCTGAACAGGAAGTGGGCGTTGCTCCCAGCTTCTTCCTCTTTCTGTTCAGACTCTAGTGAGCGTGGCACCACCAGGTTGTTGTCTCCACGTGGTCCTTGCAGCAGCATGTAGCCAGAGTTGCTGGTCTGAACTCCACAAGTTCAGACTGAAAGGGCAATGACACGACCCTGAAGGTGTTAACAACCGATCCACCCTGAAGGCCCGCCGGCCTCGTGGAAAAGCAGAGCGCTTTACTTCTGTGAGATGGAAGATTTAAAATCCTATGTCTGTGTGCAACGGCCCATGAAGCTACACACAGCATGTCAGACCTGTCTCCCCCATCAGCAGCATTCCAAGCGTATCGAATTTCAGCCAGCCCAGCCTCCTCCTCCTGCAGCTTCCAGTAATAAGGAAATAACTCTGTAAACGCCACAGGTTTCTTTGCTACCTGTTTATTACTACAGCCAGTAAATCCTACAGAGTATACATCCCTTAATTACATGTGCAGATTACAATGCATAACAAGCATTAGTCCAGTGGAGCAAGTCCACTTCAGCTAAAACGTTACATGATTGCAATAAGTCAGCAAGCACTAGTCAGAGCATCAGAGAGAAGAAGAAGCATTTCATCTCTCTACTAAAAATGGCTACAGAACAGAAAGCTAACAAATCAATCTACGTCACCAAGAACATACAAACCATGTGACCAGCTCGTATTTCTTTCACACCTACTTTTCCCATGAGAACAGGACAGGAAGTAGCAGACAAAACATGACTTGTTATTCAGCCATTCTGTACCTTTACAAATGTCAACAATGTGTTCACAGCTGTTGTTTGTGTTACATGTCACAACACAGACCCCAAGTATTTCCAAATGAACTTGTAACCAACTGTAAGAAACGCTTTTAAGCCTGCCTGAATGAAACTGCATAATCTGAGTGAGTAAATGTTACTTTTAACTTTTACAAGACTGTGTCTCTGATTATTGTTCTGAGGGAGAGAAAAGGGGGCAAAACCAGGGAAATCCAGTCTGCCTTAAAGCATCCTGGATTACCAAATGCTAACTGGCTAACACTAGCCAAATCTAAGCTTCTTTTAAGCTGGAAAGGGACTCTTCTCCGCTGATCTCACTAATGTGAGATAGGAAGGATATTACTCCACAATATATCCTCTCCTAGTATCTTTTTCAAGTCCCAACAATTTTGTTCCGCTTACGCAGGTGTACACTCACGCTGGTACGCATTAGAACAAGTGCAAATTTGCGCAAATCCCCCCCAAAAGTAAAAAAAAACCCACTGGCCCACAAGTTCACAGAATCCACGTGACTCAGCAAAAGCCGGTCCTCTGCAGAATCCACCGGTCAGGTTTATAGAAATCCAGACTCATTTGAACCCATTGCAGATTTCTCCAACTTACAGATTTCTGTAACTTACAGGTGCTCATCTTATTATTTTTACTTTAAATATATATTATCCTTTTCTAAAACAAAATGATGCTTAGTCTGAAGCAAATACATTTAGCTTCAGGCTCACTAAAAACATGGCTATTCAGGCAGGAACATGGGGTGGGTTAAGATTTTAAAATTTTATACTGTTTTAAATGTATTTATATTTTATCATGTTGTACATCACCCAGAGTGGCCAGTTTGCCGGCCAGATGGGCGATTCATAAATACAACAAACAAACAAATAAATAAATAAATTCCATTTTATTCTTGTAGTCATGATGGCGCTATGATTTATGTGAGTTTAACATGCGAAACTGGTGCAGGGTGGGGTTGATTTTAAAAAAATCAGGGTTGGTAAACAGGTTTTTCTCTCTCTAGCATATCAGGAATGTAGAAGTAAATCATAGTAGTTGTAAAGCACAGAATGGCAGTGGGGGAGAAGAGAAATGTTAGTTGTGTGCCTCACAGCTGAAATAATACGCATGGTCATCAAACTAGTGTGATGGGGGGGTATAAGACCACTACGTCCAGGGTCTAAAATTGCCTAGCTGCACCATTGCCTAAAAGACCTTGTGCTCTTGTACCATCCTGCCCACTCCCTAAGACAGGGGTGGACAACTTGTGGCTCTCTAGATGTTTTGGTCTACAACTCCCATCAGCCCTAGCCAACAGAAGCCAATTGTGAGAGATCATGGGAGTTGTAGGCCAAAACATGCCCTGAGATCTGATGGGGAGCTTCTTCACTGTGTCCCTCCCTACTATGGCTGAGGCAAGACTGGCTGAGATATGTGAGAAAGATCTCTGTGAGGCTGCACCTACATTGCAGAATTCTCCTCTGCGGAAGGCTCGATTGGCCATCTCTCTCTGCCCACCATCCACCCTCTTCTTAGGATGTTTTTATTTTGACATTTACAGGACCATCTTCTATCTGGTAACCTGTGTCCTCACTGTGGGAAGCTGTGTGGATCTAGAATTGGCCTCCACAGTCACTTACGGACCCATCGCTAGAGTCTACACAATCTTCTTTAGAATTTCCTCCTTTTATCCCGGAAGACAATCTTACTCGGTCACGAGTGATCGCCTGATGATGAATGATGATGATTGTTTTTGGTGATTTTTTAGCTGCTGCTGTGATTGTCTCTGTTTTATGGATATTTATGGCAAGATGTTGTATATTTTATTTGAAAATTTGATCTGAGTCACCTTGAGTGTTGTTTTTTAATGATGGAGAGCCAGTGTGGCGTAGTGGTGAGAGTGTTGGACTGGGACTCGGGAGATCCGGGTTCTAGTCCCCGCTCGGCCATGAAACTCACAGGGTGACTTTGGGCCAGTCACTGACTCTCAGCCTAACCTACCTCACAGGATTGTTGTGGGGATAAAATGGAGAGGAGGAGGAGGAGGATTATGTAAGCTGCCTTGGGCTCCTTGCAGGAAAAAGGCGGGGTATAAATATAATAAATAAATAAACAAACAAACAAACAGACCTGCGCATTTGCTCATCAACTTCCTTACCTCACCTTGTCTCAGCCTCCTCAACCTGGTGCCCTCCAAATGTTTTGAACTACAACTCCCAGCATTCCTAACCACTGGCCATGCAAGCTCGGGCTGATTTGAGTTGAAGTCCAAAACATCTGGAGTTCACCAGACTGGGGAAGGCTGCCCTATCTCCTTTGTTCTGTGATCCGTGGTCATTTTGGACTTTAGACATAAAAGTCTTATTTGGGTGGGAATCTTTAGGTGGTAATGTGTATTACTTCACTTATTTCAAAATTTGATAAGATAAATTTGGGAGCCCTCCTGCTCATTCTGCTGAGTGGGGCCCTGGGCATCTGCCCCAAAGTCCTGCCCTGATGGCACCATTGTCTGTGATAGCTCATTCACACATGAGTCACCACTTCATTTTGCAGTCATGCAGTGATGCATTTGTAAGCCAGCCCTATGTTGAAACTACGTTGTCTGGACAGCACCACAAAGAACTACTAGTTTGTGGTATTTTTCAAGTACTTGAAAAATCCATGTTCTGAAGAAAGTTTTGGGGATAAGGGATAAAACCAATTAGCAGAGTAAAGTAGCAATGCTTGCTATGACTTCCAGAAGACCATGCCATTTTGATTTACGCAATGCCTGGATACTGGGTTTGAAAATAAAACACAAGAGCGCTTTTTCCTCCTGAGCTTTCATTGCTGTTAACTGGCTTCACATTCCCTTATCACCTGCTCATGCAGGCAGAATTAAAGAGAATTAGCTGTAAATCATATAAAATTCATGTACTTTTAAAGGAAACTGTTTGTTCTACTTAGAAATACTCATTAGAGAGAGTGTCTCACATTAGGACATCAGCTAATGGTGCTCCCTAGGAGAAGAATCAATTTACCTTGCTTTTTATTGCCCTTTCTCTGTTTGTCCAGCTTTGCTTTGTGTGATAGTCACTGCTGCAGCAAATGTGTCACCATCAGCTCTGCGTGGACCACATTTCAGAGAGAACAGCTCAGGTGAAAACGACATTCGGTTTTATGGAGTAAGCAGTGTTTACAAGAACTTCACAGCCCTGATTCGCCTGTTAACAATGTCTGGGTAGATACCAAGGTGATTGGTTGCCCTTGTAAAGGAGAAACACATCCTACTGTTAGTGGTAAAGAGAGTGGATTGGCCAACACCTTTTCATCCCAGAGGCCTCCTTTGCTATTAAAATGCAGATTTCATGGAGTTTTGTTCTCTTTAAAGGAAGGGAAGTAGACTTTTCCAGTTCCATAAAACTCAAAGGCAAAACTGTGGATTTTATTAGAGATCTATCCCAGAAATTGTTTATATGTGACTTTCACACCAGCTGTTTAGGCTGCAATCCTATATTCACTTACCTGGGAGTAAGTCCCATTGAACTCAGTGAAGTTTACTTCTGAGTTCTAAGAATCAGGGCTGGGCCAAGATATTTTGCTGCCTGAGGTGAAGAACAAGATAGTGCCCTCTCCCATTCCATGTAGAAAGGGTGACTGGCCTGGCCCTTAAATCTTTCTTCAAGGATGACAATAGGACAGCATTTTCCACCACACCTGAAGGCAGCAGGCTTGCTTAGGAGGTGCAGAGAAGGCCATGTGGCATACAGGTTTCTCCTCCAAAGCCTCACTGCCACCTCCCAGTATTTGCCAGCTGAGACATCCAACTCCCTTTGCCTAATGGTAGGACCGGCCCTGCTAGGATTACAGTGTAATCCTACTTTCCCTTAAAACAGGGGTGGGCAACTTGTTGCTCTCTAGAACGTTTGGCCTATAACTCCCATCAGCCCTAGCCAGCATTGGTCAATGGTGAGGGATCATGGGAGTTGTAGACCAAAACTTCTGGAGGGCCATAAGTTGGCCACCCCTGCTTCAAAATATAGTACGGCTAGGTCATGTGTGAGAGAAATAAGATGGTACCTATGAAACCAATGGTCTCAATTTGAGCTGCAGGCACTTTCATTTTGCTTTGATTCTTATCAAAACTAAAGCTACAACACCATGCACGCTGTAGACTTTGTACGGGAATGTTATTCATTTCTCTCAGGGGGTACCTCAACCCCCATATTATAAAATTAAATTTCTAATAGTTCAATCTAATGGTCTCTTCTACTGAGCAAGGCCAACAAACAGACAAAATGTAGTAGATAATTATCAGGTGAAAGGCTCTTTCATCAGTACAATATTATGAATAATAGAATTCAGGGAAATGTAACTGCATCAAATTAGCGGAGCTATGCAACATCTTGCATGAGTCAGATATGGGCAGAGAAGGCAAAATTCAAAGTGATCTCGATAGGCTGGAGCGCTGGACCGAAAACAACAGAACGAAATTTAATAGGGATAAATGCAAAGTACTGCACCTAGGGAAAGGAAACCAAATGTACGGTTACAGGATGGGGGACACTTGGCTCAACAATACTACAAGTGAGAAGGATCTTGGAATTGTTGTAGATCACAAACTGAATATGAGCCAGCAATGCGATGTGGCTGCAAAGAAGGCAAATGCTATTTTGGGCTGCATTAATAGAAGTATAGCTTCCAAATAGCGGGAAGTGCTAATTCCCCTTTACTCGGCACTGGTTAGGCCTCATCTTGAGTACTGCGTCCAGTTCTGGGCACCACACTTTAAGAAGGATGTAGAAAGACAAACTGGAGAGGGTTCAGAGGAGGGCAACAAAGATGATTAAGGGACTGGAAACAAAGTAGAGTTGGAAGGGGTCTATAAGGCCATCTAGTCCAACCCCCTACTCAATGCAGGAGTCCAAGTTAAAGCATCCCTGACAGATGGCTGTCCAGCTGCATCTTGAATGCCTCCAGTGTTGGAGAGCCCACTACCTCCCTAGGTAATTGGTTCCATTGTCATATTGCTCTAACAGTCAGGAAGTTTTTCTTGATGTTCAGCTGGAATCTGGTTTCCTGTAACATGAGCCCATTATTCCATGTCCTGCTCTCTGGGATGGTCGAGAAGAGACCCTGGCCCTCCTCTGTGTAACAACCTTTCAAATACTGGAACAGTGCTATCATATCTCCCCTCAGTCTTCTCTTCTGAAGGCTAAACATCCCCAGTTCCTTCAATCTCTCCTCATAGGGCTTTGTTTCCAGTCCCCTGATCATCTTTGTTGCCGTCCTCTGAACCTTGTCCAGTTTGTCTGCATCCGTCTTAAAGTGCGGTGCCCAGAACTGGACATAATACTCAAGATAAGGCCTAACCAGTGCTGAGTAGAAAGGAGCTAATACTTCATGTGATTTGGAAGCTATACTTCTATTAATGCAGCCCAAAATAGCATTTGCCTTTTTTGCAGCCACATCACATTGCTGGCTCATATTCAGTTTGTGATCTACAACAATTCCAAGATCCTTCTCACTTGTAGCATTGTCAAGCCAAGAATTCCCCATCCAGTAGCTGTGCATTAGGTTTCTTTTTCCTAGGTGCAGCACTTGGCATTTATCCCTATGAAATTTCGTTATGTTGTTTTCAGCCCAGTCCCAGACATTGTAACCAGAGGTGGGCTCCGTGGCACCCATGAGCATCAGCACACCCTTGGAAACCTTTATTAGTGCCTGCTGAAGTGCCCTACCCCTCCTACTTTTTATTTTTTAATTAAATAACAAAGTTTCTTGCTGGCAGCTGGGATTGTTTCAAAGCAAAGTGAGGGCCTCCATGTGCTCTGATCTTCTTTTCTCATTAATGCCTCTGGGCCACACATGGGGCTCTGAGACATTCTTAGGACAAGAAGTTGACAGGTGGCTGCAGGCAGGCCAATGTTTTCATCTGCAGTGCACCCATTTAGTGGTTGTAGTTCCTCAAATTGCCAAATGTGCCCACAGGCCCCCAAAGTTGCCTACCCCTGTTGTAACCTCTCATAGGGAAATTATTCCAGCACCTTGATCACTTTAGTTGCCTTCGATGAAAAGATGTCTGGCAGTATTAAGGGAGATTTCTGCCCTTCTCCCTCCTTCGGCTTCATTATTAGGTCCCATTTAGCTGCCTGATGCGAAGGACAAGATGCCACCCCACATTCCGCATACAGAACCTGACCAGACTGGCAGGTGAATTTTAACACTTCAGCACTGACCCAGGAACAGTGTCCTTTACCACACCTGAGAGCAACAGGCTGACATAGGGCAGGCTGAGTGGCACACACAGCTCTGCCCTCCGGCACCTTGCCATTGCTCCCGAGCCCCTCCAGCATCCACTACCTGAGGGAGCTACCTCACTTCTTTCCCTAACAGTAGGGCCAGGCCCTGTACAGGCCCCATGGAGTTTGAGGGCAGCAAAGTTCTCCACAAGCAAAACCCTTAAATCTGGGCAGGTACCCTAGACACGGGAATACCAGAGGAGCTCCAGTTCCAGAGATGGTAGGAGAGGAGACGGTCTGGTTCGCAGTGGTGGAGTGGTAAATTCTGACTCATCATAGCAGTCCCTGCAGCCACGCCCCCCAAGGATAGTCCAAAACGTCAGGCAGCTGTGTAGATCCATATCATCAACCTAGACAGCTCTAGCAGTTTTATCTGTACCGGGAGCAGGTCTTTTGCAAAGCGAATGCATCTTAAAATGCCCATTCAAGACCAAGGACCTTGGCCTCGTCTCTCTGCACCTGTCTCACCCAAATGACCACGAGGGGCATTGGGACTAGAGCAGATAGGGATACCTTCTACTTCCGGCTGCCTCTATCATGCGGACTGACACTCTTAGGGTGTCTCTTTTGCTCTGTGGTCACTCTGACTTCCTGCCCTCTACCTGAGCAGTCATGCCACTGCTTCTCCTATGCCATCATCCTGAGCACATGGCTTTCTAGACAGAACTATGTGTTAGGTTTTTCTATCTAAATGTATTTTTCTTAATACACTTTCTTTTTCCTTTTTACACTAACCTACAGCCTCTCTGCCCGAGTCATTTGTCCCCTGAAACTGGGACACACCAAACGGGGGGGGGGAGGGGATTTAAAGGCACACAGGGCAGTCCGATGTGCGCACTCTACTAACAAAGAACTTCTAACAGGGTTCTCCCAAACATATACCATACATACTTTGCATTACAATATGTTGTTGCTGGGTAAATTAATTTGCCCCCAGCAACTGTGAGGACTGCAGCTAAGGCTAAGCTCAGAGGGAATAGGGAATTCTGGGGTGGCGGATGACATCAGCATCCCTGCTAATAAAAACATGCCAGAGCTGCATCCCTGTGAGTCCTGGTTCGACTACACCACTGCTGGTCAGTGATGATTAGTAATCATCATAGAGATAAATCCCTCTGCTCTGGCTTTTAGACCCTATTCTGAACATAACATTCCTTCTTTGGGACGGTTCTCTCTCTCTTTGTATGGAAAACAGAAGGGGGTCTCACAGGAGCTTAAGCTATCTTGTGCCTGCTGATAGAATGCATTTTCACTGTCCTTACTATAATTGTTTTACTGCCCTTTCTGTTTATTTATCTATAAGGGGCTGCTGTTAAATGGCTTGGGAGAGTAATTGCTTAATGGCTCAATATTGAATCAAATGCTCAGTGGCCTTTGGATAGCTTTGGGCTGGGGGAGGCCGAAATGTATTCTTAAAGGAAACTTCTGCCCAGTGAAATGGGCTTAGTGGGGCTATCATCCCAAGGAGAAGGTGGGGGGCCCTATAGGAGAAGACACCCACCCACCACCACCCATCCTCTCAGTGATGATTAATGCTGCCATTTTGTTTGTATTTATTACAAGGTTTAAATATCCTGCCTTTAACTTTTAATCATTTACAATTCAGTGTACCAAAATACAAACAAACAACCCATTAAGGGCACAATCCTATGCAGGTTTAGACAGGAAAAAAGGCCTACAATAGCTGGCTAGAGCATGCTGGGAGTTGTAGGCCTTTTTTCCTGTCTAAACTTACATAGGATTGTGCCTTAAAAAACTAAAAATCGTATTAAAATGCTACATGAAATTTAAAAAACCAATGTATGCCTTGTTATGTCCAAATAGCCTTATTTATTTAAAAATGTATGTGCCATCTTTCAAGACAAAACCCTCCTGAACTGGCTTACATCAATTTACAAAATACATCAGATATCAATAAAACCACAATCTAAAATGAAAACATTATGGGCAATATCCAATTCAACACTGCTGCTAACGTAAATTACACTGCACTAGTGTAAGTGACCTCTAGTGCAGCGCCAACAGCTTTTGCTGGTGTGATGGGTTTTCTAGGGAATCCTGTTGTGCCAGCAAATGCTATTGGCCTTAGGCTAGTGCAACATAATTTATGTTAACAGTAGTGTCAAATTGGATACTGCCATATGATATTAAAACAGCAGCAGTTAAAACAATGCAGAAGCTAGCATCATGTATTAAAAAACAGTTTGGTCTGCTTAAATGTTAGTAGAATGAGTGGCATGGGCATCTCCCTAAGGAGGGAATTCCAGAAGCATGGAACCACTACCAAAAAGGCCTACCTCTCATACCAGCCAATTTAATAGGTCGGAGGTCATCTAGTCCAACCTGCAGGTTCTGAAATGCAAGATGCAACAACAGCATCTCTGACGGATAGCCATCCACCCTATGTTAAACACCTCCAGCAAAGGTGAGCCCACACCTCTGGAGACAGATTGTTCCACTGTTGAGCTGCTCTTACCATTGGGAAGTTTTGCCTAATGTTTAGCTGAAATCCACTTGCCCTGCAATTTCTACCCTTGGAATTTCTAGTCCAGTGATGGTGAACCTTTTTGAGCCCGAGTGCCCAAACTGCAACACAAAACCAACTTATTTATTTCAAAGTGCCAACACTGCAATTAATCCTGAATACCGAGGTTTTAGTTTTAGAAAATACAGTTGTCCGAACTAATTAACATCTTTTGTCTTTAAAGAAAAACACAATAGCAGAGCTTTCAATGATACAAACAGTTTTTTGTTGGAAAAAAAATCAACTCAAAAAATTATTATAGTACTACATTGTACACATAGCCTGAAGGGAATTTATACAAACTTTTTAAATAATTAGGCACATGTATTTTTGGATAAGGGATTCTCAGCTTGTAATATGATTATATGCCAGACTGAAATTGTATGGGGCAAGCTTTACCCCAGGTCCTTTCCCTGCTTCTACAGGTGTCGGATTAGTAAAAGTCAACCTGCACTAGGATGAGCAAGATAAACAAGAATACTAAACGTGCTTAACACATTTTAAACACTTTATGTCTTGGACTGCAAACACTGCATTAGGTAAAAGTTTGCATTGGGCATGCTTTTGCACAATTAATGTGATTTTTGCTATTGCATACATGCTGATAATTTGTCAAACTTTGGCTCATACTCAGTTTGAGAGCAACACATGCAGCACTCAGGTCAACTGTTAGGGCTTTACATCCAAGCCATGCTCTGTGCATCATTCTTCAAAATCTTTTAAATGTGATAACAATGTAGAAAAAGAATTCTGTAACAGGAGTTCTAGAATAAAATCATTCTGTTCCACACTGTGAGAAAGAACAAGATCATTAGTGTTTTGCAGAATGGGACGGTCTTTTCGCGATCTGGTGACCAATGGCTCGAGTGCCCACAGAGAGGTCCCTGCGTGCCAGCTGAGGCACTCGTGCCATAGGTTCGCCATCACTGTTCTAGTCCTTCCCTCTGGAGCAAAAGAGAACTGTCTGCTCTTGTGATGGCCATGCCCCTTTCGCCTTCACCTCCCTTTTTCCTTTGGCCCCCCTGCTACTGGAATGCAGCCCCTCCCCAGAGCTTCTCCGAAAATGAATTTGGCCCTCAGGCTGAAAAAGGTTCAACAGCCCTGCCATATGACTTTAAAAGGAGATTAGACCTGTCTCCCAGGAATTTGTCTATGAATGGCTATCAACCAAGGTAACCATATAGTGCCTTTTTCTGTGATTGTGCCTCTGAACACAATGTTGCTGAGGGGCGGGCTAGGGGCATGCAAACAGTGGGGAAGGGCTGATGCCTCCTGCATGTCCTGCTTGTGGGCGTCGCAGAGGCTAGTCACTCTTGGAAGAAGGATGCTGAAGTGGTGGGCTATAGGATGGACCCTTGTTCTCATCCAGGAGCGTTTTTCTTATGTCTTTATGAATAATAATAATAATATCATATCTCACAGAAGTGGGGGAAATACAGTAATACCTTGGATTGCAAGTAACTTGGTCTGAGAGCGTTTTGCAAGACAAGGAAATTTTTAAAATAAATTTTGACTTGCTAAACAAGCGACGTCTTGCAATACAAGTCGTAGGGATGTAACCGCTCGCCTCGAGCGGGCGTAGCGGGCCCTAATTGGCCCCGCTCATGCCCGCCAGAGACTCGCTTTGATATAAGAGTGTTTTGGATTACAAGCACAGTTCTGGAACGAATTATGCTTGCAATCCAAGGTATTATTGTAGTCTAAATAGAATGTGCTGTGGCTACCTGATTCATTCATTACTTCTCAACAGCCTATGTTGGGAAATAGTGCTTCGGAGCTGAGTGGGCAGTGGTGTAGTGAGCCTGGGCTCACAGTGTGGAAGTGCCAACACCTTTTGATGAGCAGGGATGATGATGACGATGTCACCTGCCTGCCACCCCCCTCACTGCCACCCCCCTCAGACTTCTTTGTTCCCTCTGAGTTTAGCTGCAATCCTGACAGTAGCTTGTGTGGCGGCCGGGGGGGGGGGATTTTCCCAGCAACAACATATTGCTGAGAGTTACCCCAGGCACACAGATATAAATATGGATCAAGACAGTGATCTGCATTTTTGGACTCTCCTTGGAGGTGTGACCATAGGTACTGTCATGAAGAGCGCCTGCACTTCAAAATTTACCAGTACACAGTGCTGGGGGTGGTAGGTTTTCTTTAATCAGTTACAAAATGGTGGTGGTTCTGGTGGTGGGGATAGCTATAGAATGTTAACGCCAAGACCCCAGTTTCCCCACTCTTATTAGGAGTGGGGAAGCAACACTCTGTTCCCAGCCACCCAGCTGATCAGTTGGTAAAAGTTGGCGAGGTTCCCCAGGGCTCTGAGGGCCGCAGAGAGAGCAGATGAGGCCCAATTGCAGCCTGTGGGTTGTGCACCTGTGTGTTACATCACTTGCCTGTGTGGGCTGGGCCTTAGAGTGCCAGGAGAAGGCAGGGATCATCTGGAAGCTGTGGAATAGCAAATAAGGCAGAGGGGTAAAAGAGAGAAGGGCAAATAGCTTATTCCTTTCATTCTCTCCCCACCGACCAGCAACCTCAGTTTATCCTTCTTTTTGCCTCTCCTGTTTTTCCAGCCTTAATTCCCTCCTTTCTCCTGTATCTGGTGGGTCTGAAGAAACCAGATGCGATGCGGGAACAGCATGAAATGGGCTTAATTTTGAGAGAAAGATGCAATTAGATAAAGAGTGCAAAGTCAATAGAAGTCGCGTATGAGTGGGAACGGAGTGCAAGCAAGCCAGACCAGGTAAGGGAAATGATCTTTGTCCCTTGGGCAGCTTTCCGCCCCCTCATAGCCTCGTCGCCAAGTCAACCAGTCCCAGCTGGGAAGGAGCAGATTATTTATCTCCAGGGGTCAACCTCTTGCAGGCTCCCCAACTAGCCCTGACCTGATCAATGCACTCAATCTCCGTGTAGTCCTGCTGCATCCACCATACAATGAGCTCATTCACAGGTGAGGTTCCACAGCAGTAGCATGTAGAGGAGAAGGCAGACCAAGGCAGACCAAATCTTTACCTCTGTTGTGATATCTCTCTCTCTCTCTCTCTCTCTCTCTCTCTCTCTCTCTGACACTGGACTAGTGCCCAGGTGGCTTTTTCCCTGGAGAAAAACACATGTCACATAGACACCCACCTTTGGCTATGCCTGGGTATGCACAAATGCACCACTATCTGTTGTACATCTGCACATGAATCTCTCTGTCCCAGTACAGATATATAATGGTTGAGAACCAGACTTAATCATACTCAGAATAGACCCATTGAAATCAATGGGAAGTTAGTCATGTCTAACAAGTCTCTTGAAGTATGACTAAGTCTGGATCCAACCTATAGAGCCAGTGTGGCGTAGTGGTGAGAGTGTTGGCCTGGGACTCGGGAGATCTGGGTTCTAGTCCCCGCTCAGCCATGAAACCCACTGGGTGATTTTGGGCCAGTCACTCACTCTCAGCCTAACCTACCTCACAGGGTTGTTGTGAGGATCAAATGGAGAGGAGGAGGATTATGTAAGCCGCCTTGGGTTCCTTGCAGGAAAAAAGGTGGGGTATAAATATAATAAATAAATAAATAAATATAGATGATACCTTGACACAGAAGTGTAGGGGTAGGCTTAGACTGTGCATGCGGTAAGATGTAGGGGAGCCCTTACCAGTGGTGAACATATACAGGGACAGTGATGTTGGAAAGATCCCTGCTGTTCCCAGGTATGCTGGTACCACCACTGCTATGGGTGTGGGATGCTGGCATGTAGCCACTACTCATCTTGCAAAAGTGACTTTCCCCATGTACTGCCACTGTGCATAAAGCAAGGATGGAGAATGTGTGGTCCTCCCAATGTTGGACTGCAGTTTCCATTATCCCTCACTGTTGGCTGCAGCTGATGGGAGCTGCAGTCCAGCAACACCTGGCAGATCACACATTCCCCACCCCTGCCATGAAATCTTACCATGCCCTGTACACATAGGGTGAAGACTGTCTAAAGCATCCCTCTTGGAGCAGGTGCATTAGGGCTCTAGGACAGGGGTCCTCAACATGGCACCTGCGGGGGCCTCCAACAGTGCCACAAAGCCTTCCACTCCCTGTGGGGAACAGAGTGGCTGACCCTGGGATCAAGGTGTGTGTGTGTGGGAAATATTTCCTTTTGGAGCTGGGGGCATTTTCCTTTCCTTTGGGGTTGTGGAAAGGTGTGTGTGTGTGTGTGTGTGTGTGTGTGTGTGTGTGTATAGAATGAACAGAACAATCCTATGTGGATCTACTCAGAAGTAATTCCCATTGGGCTCCTAAGCATGCATAGAATTGCAACCTTAAATTGGTATTTTGTTTTGCTTCTATGGGGTCAAATATGCGAATTCACTGTAGAGTTCAGAACCTTTCTCTTATTGTACTCAGCTTCTTGGGTGAATTACTTGTCCTTTGACTAGCCAGGCCTCCATTATGTGACTAGCCACATCCTCTGTGGCTAGTCACCATTTTGAGGTGGTGGCCGCAGCAGTTTCTTGAATTCCCAAGTGTGCCCATAAGTCCAAAACATTTGGGGACCCCTGCTCTAGGGTACTCTATTCAGTCCTTTGACTGATTAGATTTTTGAGCTAACTATCTGATGCAGAACCAGGTAATTAGTCAATTAATTGATTAGGTGTGTAGAAATATACACATTTTTATTATATCGTATATTTTGTTGCTGCTGCTGTTTGGAATTTTATTGTATTTTATGGTTTTTAATTGTTGTTAACCCCCGAGTGGTGCAGAAACACCAGAAGGCCAGGCTGTGTGTGTGTGTGTGTGTACTCCAATAAATATTTTGAGAATGCTGCAGAAAACGGGGGGGCGGGGGCAGATTCCATGAAATTAGATTATCCTGCTAACAGTTTCCTGGACAGCTGTAATGCAAACTGGAAGGGGGCAGGAGATTAGCAGCATTGGAAGAAAGACATTCTGAGTGTGAAGTGGCCCTGGCATGATGTACAAGTATTGCTGTTCTGAGCTCTGCTACCCACATGGATCTTGTTAACCCTGATCAGTCATTTGTACTAGCAGCAGCATGTAGAGTACATAGTGCTGAATTTCCCTCTATGACAGGGGTGTCAAACCTCTTTCAGCCCGAGGACCAAATTCCATTTCAGAGAAGGGGGGGATTCCCGTGGTAGGTGAAGCCAAAGGCAAAACTGGCAGCCCTCCCCCCCCAATACCTGCATATTTTAGCCTTAGTAAGTAACTAACCCTTTGTGGAGGTATGTCAACCTTTTAGAATGGGGTGGAGGGAAACTGCACAAAAGCCCAAAAACCAGCAAATGACTGATGGGGGGGGGGCAGATGAAGGTGGCATGGCCATCTGAGAAACCTGTGGGGCCAGATTGGGCTCCCAGGCCTGAGATTTTCCACCCGTGCTATGTATCAGAAAGATATGTTAAATAAGAGTTATGTTTAAGGTCAGCAGCTATTACCTGCTTGTAATGAACACCTTCCTTCCATTAAGAACAACTTCCTTAAGGCTGGAATCCTGTACCCGCATTCCTAGGAGTAAACCCCACTGAACTCAATGGGGCTTGCTTCTGAATAGATATGCACAATTGACTGCAGTGCTTCCTGTTCTCTGCTGCTGGAAATTGATGTATTGCCCCAGCAGAAACATACACCCTCCTCTTATTTGTTTATTTGTTATATTTATGCCCTGCCTTTTTCCCTGCAAGGAACCCAAGGTGGCTTACATAATCCTAATCCTCCTCTCCACTTTATCCTCACAACAACCCTGTGAGGTAGGTTAGGCTGAGAGTCAGTGACTGGCCCAAAGCCACCCAGTGAGTTTCATGGCTGAGTGCGGACGAGAACCCGGATCTCCCGAGTCCCAGTCCAACACTCTCACCACTACGTCACACTGGCTCTCCTGCACTCTCAGTTACACCATCAGGTCATGATGACACAGTCCAATTGGGCTCAGAATAACCCAAGGTATTTTCTGAGTTTGCGGACAAACAGTGTGGCGCAATTCTGAGCCTGGCAGAGGGATTTCAGCCATCACTAAAACTTAAATTAGGACTATTCTTTAAGAGAGAGGTACTGTGGTCTAATAGAAATAACATAGGACTGGGACATCGTGGGCATAATTTCATATCCAGTTTATCCAGGAGTGGTCCTGTGTTTTTTACCTTTCTTCTACAATGCTGTTAAGTTACTTTTTTAAGTATCCTGCCATACATGCTTGCATTTCCTAGTCACTGAAATGGCCTTCCCCAACCTGGTGCCCTCCAAATGTTTTGGACAACTCCCAGCATGTCTGACCAATGGCCATGCTGGCTGGGGCTGATGGGAGTTGAGGTCCAAAAGCTCTGGAGGGCACTGTGTTGGGGAAGGCTGCCCTGAAGGGAGATTCAGGGTGCGTTAAGCAAGATAGGGTTGAGAGAGAGCTTGAACATTCCCCCCTGAGTTATGGGGAATTTTAGAAGGGCAGATGTGGGTGGGTGGAGTTTGGAGCATCCTACACTGGATGCAGGAGCACCAACCACCACCATTTCCCCCCTTCCCCCAAAAGGTCTCCTATTCTAAGAACAAACTTTTGTTATTCATACAGAAGCAGTGATTACAGAGATACGCAAGGCTGCTTTTTCAAAACTTTCCTAGGTTGGCTGGGAAATTCAGTGGGTTGTAGGACTTTTTTTCTATCTAAACATGCATAGGATTGTGCCCCAGAGAACTGCTAAACTCTGGCTGCATTTAAATAGCATTTTTGAGCATTTAATGTGCTGTACATATAGGCTCCTGTTAAGAAGCCTGTAAGTTAAGCCAGTGTTATACCCATTTTACAGATGTAAGGAGGGGGGTGAGGTTGGGAGAGAGAACACTTTGCTTTAGGGCAATATCCACCCCAATCCTATGCATATTATGGAGCATATAATGTAGTGATGGCCACCAATTTGGACAGCTTTAAAAGGGGATTGGACACATTCATAGAAGAGAAGTCTATCAATGGTTACTAGTCCTGACGGCTATATGCTCCCTCGAGTATCAGAGGCAGTATACCTATGTACACCAGTTGCCAGGGAACATGGGCGGGAGGGTGCTCTTGCACTCAGGTCCTGCTTGTGGGTTTCCTGTGGGCAGCCGGTTGGCCACTGTGTGAACAGAATGCTGAACTAGATGGACCTTTGTTCTGATCCAGCATGGCTCTTCTTATGTTCGTAGCTTACACCCTGGTAACTATGCATAGGATTGTAGCTGGAATCAAGGCCGAAGGGAGATTTGAACCAAAAACTTCCCTGCTGTTCATAGCACACCTATTGAGCCACAACTACACTATTACACTAGATTGATATACTGTAATAATCATAAAATATTACCATGGTCCACCCAGCCCAAGACATTTCTGTGCTCAAGGCAGAAAAGCTGAATAATCCCCTAATACAGCCTATCCCAATGTGGTGCCCTCCAGATCTTGTGGACTACAGCTCCCATATTCCATGACAATTGGCCATGCTGGCTGGGGCTGATGGGAATTGTAGTCCAAAACATCTGAACTGCACCACATTGGGGAATGTTGCCCTACTAGTGTAATAAATGAAATTTCTTTTGGATAACTTTACAAACTGACAATCTGTTACCTTTCAACAGTACCTGGTCTGTGTTGCCTGAGGGGACATCAAGGTCCTTTGTATCCCTTTCCAGATTGATTGATTGATTGATTGATTGTGTTGGTTTCATTGTACGTTATTATATATTTGTGATTTTAGAGTCATAATTTTAATGTTGTTTATGTGGGGTACTGTGTTTTATATAGGTTGTTGGCCATCCTGGGCTCTTTGTGAGGAAGGGCAAGTTATACATATAAATCAAATGCTAAGATCATTGGAAGGAGGCTTTGCTGCTTGTACCATAACCTGCAGGTTGCCGTGGCAGCAGCCTGGAAATGGGCTTCTCCGCTGTGGTACCCACTTTGTGGAATGCCCTCATTGGTACATAGGAGGCACCAACTGTGACATGTTTTAGGCATCAGTTAAAGACTTATCTTTTCACCCAGGCCTCCTCTGGCTGATTGTGCTGCCCAGTTTGTTGATGGTTAGTTCCCTGATTTAAAATGTTTTAACTGAAAACAGATTTTGTTTTTAATATTTTAACAGAGATGTTCTGTACTCTATTTTTAAATGTTTTAACTGTGGGCAGTTTGTATTTTAAACTTTTATATTGTAAAACACTTGGAAATGACATTTTAGATATAGTTAAGCAGTCTATAAATTGATTTAATTAATTAGTAAATAAAATAAGAAATAATAATAACAGCACATATGCAAATATTTGCTGTGCATACCAGCACAGACTTCTGTTTTGGTTTTTTGTTTTGTTTAGGAATTATCATTATTAGTATTCGTTTTAAGAGCATGGTCTATGAAGTGTCTTAGGAAATGTTTCTTTTCTGTTTGCTCGCTGAGCCTACTTGCTGCAGGAACCAAGAAAGGTGATAAGCAGCCAGCGGCCTTTTCTAATCTCTGGCTGATAGAATTCACAGGTCGACAGGTTTCCCAGGCTAGAGGCTTAAAATTCAACAATTCCGGACACTTGTTGATTGAGCTTAAACAAACGTGAGCGAAAGCGGAGCCTCGCCAGCTGCCCTGTTCCACGACGTGGAGGAGGGACGGCTCCTCCTCCTCCTCCTCACACGTTGGTGCCCTCCTTCCCTCCCCGCACACTTCCCAGCTACTTCCATAAATACGTAGAAGTTGAGACTGGAAACATGCGCCTTCCATTCGACTCTGCGAAGCAGCGGACGAGGCAAATGCATCCAGGAAGCATCCAGAACAATCAGGGCGTGTTTTGCAATTGACTACAATTGGATGTGGTCTGCACAATCCGTGATGTCGCCACTACACAATCCAGGAAAACCTGGATCTTGCATTTTCGCAGGTCCTATCAAATCAGTTCAATACACCATTTGTTTTCCAGCTGCGCGTGCGTGAATTGTCTACCTTCAAGCCAAAGGACAAGAACTAAACAGCACGTTGTGCCCTGAAAATTAACATATAGAAGATTGGTTAGGATAGGAACAATAATAATGATGATCACTTGTTCAGCATCAGTGGCTTCCGGATCGGGATCTAAAGAAAAGGGTTGGCTGCATAATTGACACGCACACATAGGTAGAGTTTTGGGTCTTTTTAAAAAAAATTAATTCTTTGAGTGGTACCGAGCAAGCAGTTGACCTAGAAAACCCCCCTTTTCAATTCCAGATGATAAAAACCCCGTTATTGGGCAGAAAACAAATACTGTTAATAAATAAGGGCAATACACTTGGGTACATGCTTCCAGAGGCTCTTCATTTAATTACACCCCACATTGTACTTTGAACATGCTTAGAGAGCCTCTTGCTTTAATGATTATGCCCCCACTTTCCACTCGCAACGCTTCTTTCTTTGCTGCGCCCCAAGTTCCACTTTGAACATGCTCAGAGAGCCTCTTGCTTTAATTATACCCCACGTTAGAGTTTGCATATGTTCAGAAAGCATCTTGCTTTAAGTATTATGCCCCAACGTTCCACTTTGCATATTCAAAGTGGACTGGGACTCGGGAGATCCGGGTTCTAGTCCCGGCTCGGCCATGAAACTCACTGGGTGACTTTGGGCCAGTCACTGACTCTCAGCCTAACCTACCTCACAGGGTTGTTGTGAGGATACAAATGGAGAGGAGGATTATGTAAGCTATCTTGGGTTCCTTTCAAGAAAAAAGGCGGGGTATAAATATAATAAATAAATAAATTCAGAGAGCCTCTTGCTTTGTTATGCCCCAAGTTCCACTTTGCACATGTTCAGAGAGCCTCTCGCTTTAATTATTACACCCATGTTCCAAGGATAACCCCTGCTGCTCCCGGGCTCAACTACAACCACGTGATGCCCGTAAATATAGTAGCGTTAGGGGGGAAGGAGGAGGAGGAGAAGTATTACTACGAACATCCCAGCAAGAACCCAAACAACCTGCTCCCTCCCTGCCCTTCCTATTATGAAGAAAGCGAAAGAAACTCAAAGGTCCCAAGCTGAAGCCAGAACCACTTCTTATTGGAAAGTTGCCGCCCAATGGGGATCCGAACCCTTCTCACGTGGACTGCCGGAGAGCCAATCGGAAAGCCCCCGGGATCGGGATGTCCTGGTCCTCGGGGGTTCAACACCAGCTCGGGCAGGTGAAGCGAACCTGTCAAAGGCTTCGCCCCACCTGCGCCGACTTGTGCGCGCCTCGCCCGGGCGGCCTTTGAGCCATGAACGCCGAAGAGCAGTATTACGCCTCGAGCCAGCTCTACAAGGAGCCGTGCGCCTTTCAGAGATCGCAGCCCCAGGATTACAACCCGAGCCCGCCAGCCTGCCTGTACATGGGCAGGCAGCCGCCGCCCGCGCAGCCGCCGCCGCCGCCGCCTCCAGCCCCTTACCCGAATGTACTGGGGAGCTTGGAACAAGGCAGCCCGCCAGACATCTCCCCGTACGAGGTGCCGCCCATCACCGAAGACCCAGGCATCCCCCACCTCCATCACCATCACCCCCACCTCCATCACCCGCAGCTCCCGCACCCGCACCAGGAAGCGCTTCCCTTTGGAGACGGGTCAGACGCCGGCGGGTTAGAAGAGCCGAGAGTCCAGCTGCCCTTCCCCTGGATGAAATCCACCAAATCCCACGCCTGGAAGGGACAGTGGGCTGGCACGGGTAAGAGACCCCCTTCCTCTCCCTCCGGCCCCCTCTTGGTCCAGGCTGAAGAAGAATGAAGCGCGCTGCCTTTGACGTGGCAGCCTTGTCTCCCCCCCCCCTCGCCCCAACCAGGTGCCCTTCAGATGAGTTAGACTACCGCACCCATCAGCCCCATCCAGCAAGGCCCTGCATGATGGAAGTTGTTCTCCAAAACATCTGGCTTAGTGCCTGACAGGGAAACCGACTGGCTTTTTTTTGTGGAGGGGGTGGGATGATAATGGAGAGAGAACCAATGCCACCCCTGAATATCTCAGTCCTAAACTCATTCACTGCGCAATCCTATGCGTCTTTACGCAGAAGGGATCCCGCTGTGTCCCGAGAGGCTTGCTCCAAAGGTAAGCGTCTCTAGGTCTGTAGCCTCATTCGATAAAGAAGGGGCACTGAGATGAAGGGAATGATGTGTAGGTGTAGCCACTGAATATTGTACTGAATAATGCCACTGAAATGTACCTTCTCGAAGCGCATTTAGGATCCAAACCGAAGGCAGTCCCAGAAGATTTCTTCTTCGGGTTCTAAAAGACTTGCGGCCCCTTAAAAGGATTAACTCCCTTGCGCTACAACAAAGCTGTTAGTCTTTAAGGTACCACGGGACCTAGGCATGTCTACTCGGAAGGAAGTCCCATTCGTAAGCCAGCCCGGAGAATATTGTGGAGGGACGGCCGTGGGAATGTAATAAATCAAATAAACCAAATCATTGGGTTCACTGAAATTTATTTCTAGGTAAGTGTATACAGGGGGTGGCAGCTTTGGTTGTTGTGGGGGGGTGTTTTGTTTTTGTTCTTTTTTTTCTTTTCTTTTGCTGTGACAGCTTAACAGGGCTGTGCTTCTGGATGTTGAAGCCGGTGGTGCAGTTAGGGTTTTGTTTGTTTTTTGCTTTGGACTCGTGGCCTCATTGGGGGGGGAGGGGTCTTTATGTGTATTACTTCGACAAGTGGCAAGCCAGTCCTGCTGCATTTGGGGACCCTCCTGTTCTTTCTGCTGAGCGGGCCCTCCACTTCTGCCGAAAGTTCTGACTGGCCTAAGGGCACCCCTGGTTTGAACCTCTTCCACTTCCTGGTTGGAATTGGGGTCACTTTAATGACAACACACCCAGTTTCTTGTGGGGAGAGAGAGGATATTTGTCTTTGTACAGCATCTAGCAGTGTGTGTGTGCTGTTGCTATTATTATTATTATTATTATTATTATTATTATTTTATTATTATTGAAATATATTTTGTATTTCAATCTTTTGCCTGTTCCACTCTGTGGTAGGATGAGCCTATACCACGACATGAGGTTCTCTCTTCTGATGTAATTAGGAAGTGACCAAGAAAGAGAGAGAACTATAATGGCAATCTTATATCTATTTACTTGGGAATAAGCCTTGGGACTTACTTTAGCGTAGACATGAGTAGGATTAAATGCAGGTCAAATTAAAAAAAAGAAAAGTATCAGTACTTTCTCCCAGATTAAGGCCTTTTGGAGAAACAAAGGTATCCCCGCCTCCCTTTCACTACAATAAACCTGATTTTTGCAAGTCTACAAGGGTGCCTTTAGGACAGTTTATGAATGCTAGTTAAATTGATTTATTTCACTAGTGCCATCAACATGCATGGCAAACAAGACAGACCCGGAACCAACTGATCAGTTGGCACGACAAGAACCTGGGGTTGAATCTAAATTCTAAAAGCACACTTGGGCTGCTGCTCTGTTCAAGCCCCCTCTTGTATGGGTGCAAAAGTGATCACACATCCCCCACTATGACCACAGTGAATCTAGTTCAGTTCACTTTAGTTACTATGCAAAAAGGATTTTTGCATCTAATGAAGTGGGCAGTGTCCACGAAAGTTTATGCCACAATCTATTGGTTAGTCTTTAAGGTGCCACAAGACTGTTTTAATCAAAAACGGAGAAATTCCAGAATAGCCTTGAAAGGCTATTAAACACCCTTCATGCGTGTTTAACATTTTTACTCATACAAGCAAGATGGCTAAAGGGTGGTAAAAAGGTAGTAAAATATGCCATATTATTAAGGCGTATGTATGTGCTTTTCCTTTTAAATTACACTAAGAGTATTCTGGCAAACATTAAAAAGGATTCGATGTTTATGTTTTTATCTTATTTCATAGATCTGATAGAGTTGGAAGGCCATGGAGTCCAACCCCCTGCTCAGTGCAGGAAACTAGAGGAGGGGTCTCCCATCCAAGTAATCACCAGGCCTGACCCTGCTTAGCTTTCCACGCTCAGACAAGCTGAGCCAGCCAGCGTAAACCACAGGCCTCTAGATACTGTTGGGGTGGGTGGGAAAATCCGTACTCCACGTTAATCCCTTTCTGGTGTTAACTGTGTGCTTCACGGACCATGGAATCCATGCCACCATACTTGGATTGAAATTGATAAAATTGTTCTTGCTTTTATAAACGCCTCTGTGTGTTTTCCAAAAAGGACGGAAGGAAGGGTTATTCTCGTAAACGCAGTCGTTTACTATTTAAATGATTTAAAATTTTAAAAATCCAAGTATTTTGATTTAACTGGTTGTGGGGGTGGTCAGAGAGCCTGTTTCTAATTAAATTTGAATGGATTTACTCTGTGTTCCCGCACCCCAGTTGTAACAGGATCTGAGCTTGCAGGTAATTCCCATCACCTGCTTGACTAGTGACCCCGCCTGCTTGATTAGCAGTGACTCCACCTGCTTGGTTAACGCCCACCAGCTGCTTGATTAGTTAAGCTACCTGTAGTTAAGTCTTCTGTGAGTAGTTGAGCTACCTATACAGAAATGGGGAATGCCAAGAGATCCTCCGTTTGCCAGAAAAGCAACCATTTCCTAATAGTTATGAGCCTTTTGTGGCGCCTTAAAGACGACCAGATTCATTCTGGCACAAGCTTTCGTGGACGCTGCCCATTCTCCCTCTGCAAATCCTTTCCAGCAGGAATGCGGGGGGGGGGGGGCTGGGAAAAGCAGGCCCACAAAGTAGTCACGCTGTTGTTGCCTCTGGGTTTACACCAAGTGGGAGCTAATTCAATGCTCCCGGCTAGGCAGCAGCAGAACTGCGCTCGACGTGGCTCTGTCTTGCGTGCGTTGGATTCAGTTTGACTAAAACTTGCTGAGGATTCTTAGAATCCTGCTCGAAAGGAATGGCTTCCTCAAGCTGATTCATTCTCAATGAAGCCAATGGGACAGAAATTGATTTCAGCGAAGGGTGTTGCAGATGGGGTGGTTTATTTATTTATTTATTACATTTATACTCCGCCTTTTTTCCTGCAAGGAACCCAAGGCGGCTTACATAATCCTCCTCCGTTTTATCCTCACAACAACCCTGTGAGGTAGGTTAGGCTGAGAGTCGGTGACTGGCCCAAAGTCACCCAGTGAGTTTCATGGTGTTGGCCTAAATTAATAATTAAATACTGAAACCAGTGGGGCGCTGCACGAAGCCTATGGGTTGTATCCAATGTTATTCCTACTTGAGAGTAGGCCCATTACTAATCCACTTATTTCGCTGGGATTCTTGTCCTAACATAGTCTAGCGAATAAGCCCCACTGAACTTCATGGCTCGGTTCCTAGTAAAGCGGCAAACGTTGCTGCCTTAATCTTAATGCTCCTCCGTCTTAACCGGCTTCAGGATCGCAACTCTAGTGACGTCGGAGCCTGTTCACATTACCCAAAGCACGTTGCTTAAGGAGACTCCTGAAGTCCACGCTCACAGGTAGGTCTCCCTGAAGGTAGGAAGCCTTCCCGAAAGCCAGTTTCTCCCTATCAAATCTCAAGCTAAATACACTTTGGGGAACAAATTCAACAGCAATTTCAAACTGGCAATTCTGTGTCCATTGACTTCCACTGAATCCTACTGAATTCTGAGGGGCTTATTTCCGAGGCCTGGGGAAATGTACAGGATCGATCTTCTAAGTGCGATGAGAAAGGAATCAGGATTTGATTCTCTGATTTACAGTTAGGTCCTAAACTTATTTACTTGAAAGTAAGTTGAAAGTAACTTACTTGAAAGTAAGTTCAAGGTTTTTTTTCCCCATTGAACTTTTAAAAAGCGAAGTGTGGTTAAATATTTGCGCTTTTAAACCTGTGTTTTAGTGTGGCATGTGAAAGAAAGTGCCCGCGGTGTGTGTGTGCGTGCGCGCGCGTGCATATATTTGAAATGTACATATTAGTGGGAATTCAGAAAAGGAGTTCAGCTGCCTGTACAAACAGGTTTCCAGCTGGCCCCCTATGCTGATGGCGACCTGAGCCCAGGTGCGTATTCTTAATCTGGCCTAAGAGATGACCCAACTGCTTTTGAGATGGATGGAGATGCGCATTCCCTTCCGGAGCCACTAATTGTTAATGTCTCGGTATCTGGCTTGAAGCAGCATTAAGTCAAGAGCCCCGCACACACACACATTGTACATCTGGATCCTAAACGCGTTTATCTGGATAAGGACCGACTGACCCCAATGGAAACCATAGGATTCACTCTTCCAAGTTTGAACTTTCCGCCTTACATGAGGCTCCAAAAAGGCAGCAGGAGCCGCTTATATCGGCAGCCTACAGCCATTAAAATATATCTGTCCTGAGAACCCCCTTATTTTGAAATAAATTCCATTAGAATCAACGGGATTTCTGCCTCCCATTTAAACCGGATTAGGATCCATTTAAACCCCTGCAATCCTATCAATTCAGTGGGAAGGATTGAACTGAGTGGGATTTGCTTCCGAGTAAACGCACATAGGATGCGGCAGCAAATTCGATTGTTACAAGTTCCAGAGGAGTAACCGAAAGCAACAGACAGGCTTGCGGCGCCTTAAAAGGGTGAACGGGTTTAGAATTGTGTGCCTTGGGTGACACCAACTTCCAGCCCTCGCATAGTCCGGGTTTTTAAGCCAAGCGAGACAGCAATCTCTGGTACTATTCTAATTCCAGAGTAGGCCTCATCGAATTCAGTGGGATTTACTTTTGAGTGTATACATCTGGACTGTACTTTTCTAAAAACATAGTCATGCCTTGGATTGAGAGCATAATTCGTTCCGGAAACGTGCTTGTAATCCAAAACACTCTTATATCAAAACGAAATCCCCCCAAAAAAATTTGTACAGAGATTTTTAATTTAAGCCGTGCTACAGTACTTGTATTGCAAGACGTCCCTTGTATATCAAGTCCAAAAAAATTAAATATTTTAAAATTTGCTTGTCTTGCAAAACGCTCTCAAACCAAGTTACTTGCAATCCAAGGTATTACTGTACTTGGCACCTGATAGTAAGTTACAATCCTGCTGGCACAATCCTACTGTTAGTCCCATGTGCTAACATACAATCCTTCCTATCGGTACAATCCTAGTATGTATTAGCTTCCTGGTAAATTACAATCCCACACTGGCACCTAGGATAAATTCTTCTCCAGAGGGAACAAGAGAAACTTGATCGAGAAGGTGTAGTTTTATTTCTCTTAGTGATCGAGCTCCGGGAAGGGCAGTTGGGAACAACTTTTCTGTCTCTGACTGCACAATGTTATCGAGTCCTGCGTCTTGCGCGCTCCGGGTCACGCCTTTCTGCAAATATTGCATTAGGGGCTTTGTTCGAATAGATAGCAGAAGTGGGGGCAGGCAGGGGGGGGTGAGGGGTGAGGATCCCTATAATTTTCTTGAGGGTAGCCGTGCTAGTCTATAGCAGTAAACACAACTGAGTCTTGTGGTACCTTAAATGCTGACGCATTTATTCTGGCATAAATTTTTCATTCATCTGATGAAGTTGGCTGTGGTCCACGAAGACTTACGCCAGAATAAACTTGCTGGTCTTTAATGTTCCACGAAACACTGTATAATTTTCTTAGCAGGGGCTGAAAATTCAAATAGGCCTTCTCCTGTGGCCAGATCACATTGTAAGAAAGCAAAAATTAAAAAAAATAAATAAATAATGGCAGGGAAAGAAAGAGAAAAACGCACCCTGTTTGCCCAAAACAAAAATCCGTGAAAGCCGAAACAACAAAATGAATAAATGCGAGAGAGAGAGAGAGTTTTAATTTGTATACCTCTGTGAAATTGTGTATAAACAGCAGTATTTGTTAATATTTAAGGCTATGATCCTACACCCACTTTCCTCGGAGGAAGCCCGTTTGAATTCACTGGGTTGGCTTTGAGTAGACAGGCATAGGATTGCACTGTAAATAAAATAAAATGAATTAGTCTTGTGGCACCTTAAGGACCAACTGAATTTCTGTGGCATAAATTGTCTGGACTAGAGCTCATTTCATCACATGGATGAAGAATTATTATATTTGATGTAACTAAGGCTGTATTCCTATATACACTTAGATGGGAGTAAGTCCCATTGAATTCAGTGGACCTGGCTTCTGGGTAGACATAGGATTGTAAAAGCGCAATCCTGGACACGTCTGCTCATTAGCCGGGCGCTGCAATCCTATATCCTGCTTACCTGGGAGTAAGTCCCATTGAACGCAGTGGAACTTGTGAATAGATATGTAAAGGACTGCCAGTAAGACACCCGTCTAGAATATTTTAAAAATAGCATTTGCAGTGTTCAGGAACAATAGTCCACCCCTTCTCTTGCTGACCAGCATAAATATATAGTCGTTAAATAGGAAGTAGACGGCCTCTCCTGAAACATTTCAAGAAACGAGCAAGATTCTGAACTAAGGCTGCAATATCCACTGACTTTGGAATAAGCTCTCTCTACAGTTGAACAGCACTTGGACTAAAAACGAAAAAGGGGGGATTCTCTCTCTCTCCCCTGTGGCCTACATGAACAGTGGCACAAACTTGTGGACAAAGGAATGCCCACCTGTCTTAAGTTTTAGATTTTGGACAGCCTGCATAAATAATACCATATGTCCCCGCGTTCCTGGGCCTAATTGTAGTTTCTCTTTAGGTGGTATTTCCTATAACATAGCCTCATTCTCAAGGCATCTATTATGTGGAAATAGGATTTGCTTTTGGTGGAGATTTTTCCCCAACTAAATGTGTTGGGGGGCGGGCGGGTGTGGATGTATGTGGGTGATGTAAATACGGTTATCGCTATAAAAGAGGGAGCATTTTCTGGCCGTATTTCCCTCGAAATCTATGGAACTTGTTTCCCAACGCTGTAAATAGCGATTTACAGCTCAGCCCTATAACATGTCTACAAGTCCCATTGAGCTCAATGGGGTGACTCCCAGGAAAGTGAGTATAAGATTGCAGTGTATATTTCAAGCATTTTTACAAGGACTTTTCTGCCAAAATGACACTTAACGCAGCGTTGCGAAGATAGTAAAGACTTAATAAGCTCGATCCATGGAGTCCCGTTGAAATGAATGGTAGCTGACCCAGCGCACGTCAGAGCTCTTGCCCAGTTCCTATTCATTTCAATGGGACTTACACAGGACTATTTCTTTTTGCCGAATTATACCCATTATAATGTGCCCCGTTCTACTTGCTAGAAGAATCAGTTAATTCTAACCACCATTTATTGCTGTTTAGTTTAAGATATGTGTAAAATAACAAATTCTTCCGCAGAAGAGTACAAACTACAAAGGCAGTATTCATGACTCTCGTGGTTATATAAAAACACTTCTATTCTATCCCGTCTTTCTACCGAAAAGCCGGTCCGAAGACCAACATCAAGGGCTTGTTGGGCCAGCCCAGCAAGTTTTCTGCACTGAGAGCAGCGGGTTGGACTCGATGGCCTAAATAGCCCCTTCCAAGTCCAACTCTATTATGAGCAGCAAACGGTACCATATTTTCAACTTTTCCCCATTCGCTAAAGAAATCCGCCACGCAGCAGAGCTGCTGCTCTGCGTCTGGAGGAGGAACGTAAGCCCGCATTTCCCTTGGACGTGGGGAACGAACGCGTCACACACGAGTCTTCGGATCCAATCTTCAAGGCGGCTTAAAATTTAGCGAAAACAGCCTTCCCCAAACTGTGCTGACTGCGGGATCATGGGAATTGTAGTCCAACACATCTGGAGGGCACCAAGTTGGGGAAGGTTGAGTTAGAACAATATCGTCCATATTTTATTTATTTATTTATTATATTTATACCCTGCCTTTTTTCCTGCAAGGAACCCAAGGCGGTTTACATAATCCTCCTCCTCCTCTCCATTTTATCCTCACAACAACCCTGTGAGGTAGGTTAGGCTGAGAGGCAGTGACTAGCCCAAAGTCACCCAATGAGTTTCATGGCCGAGTGGGAACTAGAACCCGGATCTCCCGAGTCCCAGTCCAACACTCTCACCACTATGCATGCCTTATTTCTTTATTTAATTTATATTTTTATTTATTTATTTAATACATTTTTATACTGCCCAATAGCCGAAGCTCTCTGGGCGGTTTACAACAGTTAAAACCATAAAATACAATATAATATCAATATAAAATTTAAAACCACAGATTAAAACAAACAGCAGAGCTAGCAGCAGCAGTTACAATAACAGAGTTAAAAACTACAAGATTAAAATGATTAAGAAGATTACAATGATTTAAATGCATGGGAGAATAGAAAGGTCTTCACCTGGCACTGGAAAGAATACAATGTAGGCGCCAGGCGAGCCTCTTTGGGGAGCTCATTCCACAACCCGGGTGCCACAGCAGAAAAGGCCCTCCTACTGGTAGCCACCTTTGGCAGGGGCTCTCGGACAAGGACTGCCTAGGAAGATCTTAGTCCGGGCAGGTACATATGGGAGGAGCCGATCCTTCAGATACCCTGGCCCCAAGCCGTTTAGGGCTCTGAACGTTAGTACCAGCGCTTTGGCCTTGGCCAAAACAGACTGGCAGCCAGTGCAGATGAGAAAGCACTGGCATAATATGTTCACGTTGGCCAGTTCTTTTCCCTTATAAAAATGGTGCTCAAGGCAGCTAACAAAATACGGATTAAAACCAAAATCTTCATTAAAATGTAACGTAAAAAACAGTTGAGAAAACAACAATAAAAGAAATGAATAGCACCAACCAATTTAAAACTCCAGTTTGTGGTCAAACTGACATAACAACCAAACTATATAGTATGAGGTATTTCAAAGTATGTTTTGAAAGCAACAGCTAAATCTCACAATTTTCAATACAGCTGAAATATCTTTGCCCACTAAGATTTTCCCCTGAAATTTTTGATCGGATACTCTCCAGATATCACCCAGTTAGGTGCTCGAAAATTTGCCCTGATATGCTCTATTTTTCTATTACATCCTCCTTTAACAGTTGACATCTGGCAATATTTGACAGCTGGCTTGGAATGCAGTGGCATATCCTCTTTGACAGCATTTGGTCCTAACTTGGCATGCAGTGGTAGTTAGCATTTGGCAGGTGACAATGTCTTTAATATTTGACGCCTGTCAAAACAATCATGAAATGCCAGTTAGACAAAAGCAAGTGAATAAAGGTTAAAACCTCTCATTCAAAACTGCAACTTTGAATTTTGAAGGAAAACATTTCCATCTAACTGGCAAAACTGGGCATTTGGGGAGAAATGTTGATATTAGTTAATAGATATTCATTTCAGATCTGGCCCCAACTAACTTTTGCTGGCTTGAGGTTTGGCTTCAGTTTGTATCTGGATAAAGACACATTATATGTATGAAAGCAAAATGCAAGTTATATGGAGCAATCCAGATTTTTCTTGTGCATGTTTCATTTGCATGATTGTGCATGTTTATTGATGGAAGTCAATCCATTCAACAATTCATGAATGCACTACTCAAAGAACCAAAACACTGATCTTTCAGCTATGTGCACTCCCAAATAGGTTTGCTAAGAACTGCAGCCCCTTTCCTGTTTTCCTTCCTCCTTTCTTTCGTAAACTTCTCAGTAACTGAAGTTCTCTGGGCAATGTCCAGGTAAATTAAAAACGTGAAATACAAAATAACAATAAAACAGCACATCCATCAGCATACCCATCAGATTTATCTATAAAACCCTTTTAGGGTGCAATTCTATGCATGTTTAGACAGAAAACGTCCTACAACTCCCAGCATTCCCCAGCTGCTGGCTGGGGAATGCTGGGAGTTGTAGAACTTTTTCTGTCTAACCTTGCATAGAATTCATAGATCATATAGTTGGAAGGGGCCTACAAGGCCATCAAGTCCAACCCCCTGCTCAATGCAGGAAATTAGAGGAGGGGTCTCTCATCCAAGTAATAACCAGGCCTGACCCTGCTTAGCTTTCCATGCCCAGATTGCACCCTTAATCAACAAAAAAACATCCCCAGTTAATGAGGTAACATTTTTTTTCTTTTAAAACTGTTAATTATTTTATTTATTAAAAACAGCAGATAGCAAACACCATCTCAGAAGAGGAATTCTCCTTTCACACCGAGACAGGTGGTACTGCCTACTAAAGTGTAAACATGCATGATCTAAAAACAAAGTATGTTTTTTGTCTCCAACACTAATTTCCATGTATGCAAATTTATGCAGATTTAATTGTTTAAAACTTATTCATTTCATCAACTAAGATATATTTGATTCTTCCTCATAAACATTATATCTGAGTGATCAAACAAAGAATGGTTTATGGCTGTTTAGTTTAAAAATTCCTGTGTGGTAATTCACTTATATTTACATATTATAACTTGGTGGTTGACAGTATCCCTCTAGGTTCCAGAGCTTACTTGTTTAAACTGCTGTTTAGTTTCTTTCTGTGTGTGTGTGTACAGTACACCAACCAGTTTTATTAGATTTCCTAAAAAATATAATACTACTTTATTTTGAATGTTTATTTTTAGGCTGTGACCCTGACCCACCCTTACAACAACTTCCAGAAACCAATTAAACTGATTTTTACCCAAAGTATTTGAAACCAAGATATTAAACTATTAATAAGTCAAACAATGTGCCATGGATTACACCTGAATTTACTTCTAAATGAGTGTATGTAGGGTTGTAGTGTAAAAGTGTGTGTGGTGGTGGTGGTGAATCCATATTTATTGTACATGTGGTGGTGGTGCCTGTGATACTGCTTCCTTGTGCTGATGTGTGTGTCAGGCCAGGTTCGTAAGCATCCCATAGCTCAGCTGACAGAGATTTCAACAGCAAAATAGATCCTAGGAAAGGTTGTATGCAGCAGGCTGAGGCCTGGAAAGCTGGGTGAAGTCCTAGGACAGTGTTCCCCACCTGTAGTCCAGCTGTGTTGGACTACAACACCCAGCATGCCCCAGCCAGCATGGCCAATGGTGGGAGTTGTAGTCCAACAAAGCTTGAGGGCACCAGGTGGGGAAGGCTGACCTAGGAAATAGTGGGGAAAGGAGGTAATCCCAGGAGGTAGGAAAGTAGAGGAACAGGGAGACCACAAACAAAGGGATTGACAGAAGCACAGTGGGGCCTGTGAAAGAAGTAATCTAGGAAGGGTAGGTGGAAGACTGGAAGAGATAGTGGGTGAGCATTTTCCACCATTTATCTCCATACCATGAAAAGTATGGAGTCCAGATGCTGTTAGAGGTATCAACTCTGGGGCCCAGAACCAGTGGGGTGAGATAATGGTAGCCAGTTTCACCTACATTTTAATTCATCTGCCAGTTCTTTGGTTACAGGCTTCTAGTAATAAGCTGGCATCATGGCCTGTTGTTGTTATTTTGTATGTAATGTTACTCTAACTTAAGTACCATTCATTTCAATGGGTCTACTCTAAGTAGGATTAACATTGGCTACAACCCATAATGCATGCATGTGAAAAAGAGAAAAAAACAGGTCTTAAATATCAATGTCACCATTCAAAGAATATGTTGGGACTTGAAAAAGATACTAGGAGAGGATATATTGTGGAGTAATATCCTTCCTATCTCATGTTAGTGAGATCAGCAGAGTAGAGTCCCTTTCCAGCTTAAAAGAAGCTTAGATTTGGCTAGTGTTAGCCAGTTAGCATTTGGTAATCCAGGATGCTTTAAGGCAGACTGGATTTCCCTGGTTTTGCCCCCTTTTCTCTCCCTCAGAACAATAATCAGAGACACAGTCTTGTAAAAGTTAAAAGTAACATTTACTCACTCAGATAATGCAGTTTCATTCAGGCAGGCTTAAAAGCGTTTCTTACAGTTGGTTACAAGTTCATTTGGAAATACTTGGGGTCTGAACTTGTGGAGTTCAGACCAGCAACTCTGGCTACATGCTGCTACAAGGACCACATGGAGACAACAACCTGGTGCTGCCACGCTCACTGGAGTCTGAACAGAAAGAGGAAGAAGCTGGGAGCAACGCCCACTTCCTGTTCAGGCTGTTAATAATTCAATGAGTACCTTCTAGGAAAACCACCCTAGAAGGTATCAGTGATCTTAACCATTTCACCCAATTACCTGGTGAAACATTAGCCATAGGTTTTGACTGCAATTTTAATTATCCAACAGAATATATGCAAATCTCAAAAATGTGCTCAAGCACCTTTTTATCCAGTGTGTTTTTGGACCACCTCAAAATGATTACCCATCTCCAGCTCTAGCCATGCACAACAACTAGGCCTAGGGGCATCAATTGAATGAAAATGTGCATTCTCCAATCCAGCATCAAATCAAATGATGCACACCCAGCTAATTCAGTGAGGTTTGGCTAAGCATTGTGATGCATCAGCTTCATATAGAATTTATTACTGGATACAGGTGTCACCCAGCTGCCACGTAATGTGTGAATCAGATCTAAAATCCCACCAAAATCAATGGTTTATCTACTCCCAGGTGGATGTTTGGGATAGGATCATAACTGGCTGCAGTAGAATGTCTGTGCATGTTATACAGCAATCATGTTTGTTATAGATATAGCAATGTTACCTCTGTGTCTCCAACAGTAAACATTAAAGTGTAAACCAAATGTTCCGTTCCAATGATTTACCAGCAGCTGAGTTGCACTAAACATGAGCAATCAGCTAATGAACAACATTATATTAGAACTATAATCTTGCACTGGGTTCAGAGCTCTGATGTTATATTGCCCAAATGAGTAAGGGCACAATCCTAGGCAACTCTCTTGCTGTAATTTAACCTGCTGCTAGCCTTGCTGTTTGTTTTAAGCTGTGATTTTAAATTTTACAGTTATATTATATTGTATTTTATGGTTTTAACTGTTGTAAACCACCCAGAGAACTTCAGCTATTGGGCGGTATAAATATGTATTAAATTAAATAAATAAATAAAAATGTTTAGACCAAAAAAAGTCCTACAACCCCCAGCATTCCCCCTGGGAATTGTAGGACTTTTTTCTGTCTAAACATACATAGGATTGTGCCCTAAAACACTTTGGATACAATACAACCCATTGTTCAGCAATGTTAGTCTTAGTTTTTGAAATGTGATCTAAGTTGATAGGTGGATACAACCCACTGGTTGTTGCCAAATCATCAGAACTAACTCAGAGCTTACTGGTGCATATACACAAATGAGAAGGAGAAGCCCCCACATCTGTTATTCACATTTCATGTGTGCACTGCAAGAAGCTAAATTGTACCACTGATGCACTTTCAGCAAACAGGATTGCTGTATGAGGTGTGGACTCAAAGCTGCTCTTATTTCCAAGTAAATGTTTCTACACACACACATGGTATGTCTTAATACAAAACTTCACACACACCTATAGACAGACATCCACATGTAAAAGTATTTCAGATCAATTTGGTTTGTTTCAGACATGTACTATAGCAAAAGTAAGTGAACATGAACAGCATAGAACATTCCTAGTTTACTAGTTTTAGTAATTTTTGTATATTTTTAATGTTTATGTTTTTAAACATTTTCTTGAAGGTTTTAAATTGTAGGCAGCCTTGGTACTTTTATTGAAGGGGTGAGGATATACATCTCTTAAATAAACATTCACCACATTAAAAACAACAACACCAAATCACTGATGATCTCATACATCCAGTAATAACCAGCAGGTATACATATTTACAATCAGAATACACACACACACCTACCATCAATACAGAGCAACCCTCCAGATCAAGCATGATCAGCTAATCACACATTGATGCAGATGACAGTCAAATACATGGAAATTAACAAAATCCACTCATATTTGACTAGTGCCAATTTGAAACTAACCACTATTTGTATAATTCACTCACTATAAAAAGGTCTATTTTTTATTTTTTTTTGTTATCTGGTCCAATAGCCACAGCCTTTTAACAGAGCAAGAAAAAAAATTACTTGGGGTACTCACAGGTATAGGGCACTGCGACACACAGTCGCATAAACCCTTCTCAGGCTAAGCACAAACACCTAAAAACCTGAGGGGAGGGTCGAATGAAACCATTCCCGAAGGTTCTATTTTAAATATACGTATTCTACTGTGGGCATAAAGGTGTGTGTATGTAGGTTCAACAGTAATGTGGGTTAATAACACCAAGCTGACATGTAGGATTTGGGTAGCAAACAGAATAAAAATAAGTTTATTTTAATTCCCAGAATCTTAGTTCTAGAAAAACACTTCAAACCCGCTTACACCAACCACCAACAGACTAAAACAAGAACAAGGATACGACTAACTGACATCATTCAATCACACCTTATATACTCTTCCCCACTCTTTCAACATTCTATGCTCACCAAACACACTAACGCCAGGGAACTACACCAGGGAACTGAATTGTGAGGTTATGCCACAGCACCAATAAGACAAATCCCCAATTTCAGCAGTGTCATGAATGCAGATACTATGAGAGACTATTAGGGTATCTGTTGTCTGAAATGATGGAAGGTGACTGTCATCTGGGATCTAAGAAGGGTAGGATAATTTCTTAATGAGATGCTAATTCATAGTGTGATCATAAACATGTTTATGCAGAAGTAGGTCCCACTGTCTTCAGTGGGGCTTCTCTCCCAGGCAACTGTGCATAGGCATAGGCGTCTCTGCCTGTACCTTTTTGCATTTCCATTTCCTCTGACCTCACTGTTTGCAGTATCCACCCCCAGCATGCGTGTATAAATGTGCCAGTTTGAGGTTAAGATTTCCGATGACGTGGACAGTGTCCACAAAAGCATATGCTATAATAAATTCGTTAGTCTTTAAGATGCCACAAGGCAAGTCTCCTTGCTGTTTTTGTGCATAGGAGCGCAACCGATTTTGGCGGAATAATGTACCACGGTGCCCAGCTAGTCCTGGGCAAAAGAAATGAATGACTTAAAAATAACAACCCACCACTGTGAGCTTTGTTTAAAAAAAAAAAACAAAAAAAAACTTCAGGCGGTTCTATACTAACAGAGCAATTGAAGGAAAAGCCAAACGTCTGGATTGTTGTGGCTAATTTCTGGTGCAAATTGAAAATTAGCTCGGCAGAGCTTAATGTAGAGGCAAATAATGATTAGACATGAACTTTTTATAGCGGTGCGCAATCCGTTTGCAGAATGGTTGAATAGAAGGAAGCATTTTCCATAAGTAATACCTGAAAAGGTCAGTCAGTTGCTGTTGATTGGCCCTGCTGTGAACCACATTTAGGCTTCACAAGGAAAACTGGAGTTAAAATGAAAACACAGAGAAATGTGAGTATTTTCGAAATTCAGTGTTAAGCCTTTTAAGTGAATTTGGGAGTAATCGTGGCTTCCTTTCTTTCTTTTTGCTGGATTATACCCCTTGTTGTCGCCTTCTATTTAAAAACCCTTTAAGGGTGCAATCCTATGCATGTTTAGACAGAAAAAAAGTCCTACTACTCCCAGCATGGCTGGCTGGAGGGATGCTGGGAGTTGTCGGACTTTTTCTGTCTAAGCATACATAGGATTGCACCCTTAATAGGGAGATCAGTTTCTTGAAGGCACTTCGGGAGTGGGCGTTCTGCAAAGGAATTCCTTTCCTCCCTGCTCCGTTTCAATTCGACACATGAGTGTCGAGGTTGTTTTGGGTTGTTCTGCGAGGGGACCTGAACAAACCCAACATATAACCAGGACAAAAAATGGAAAGCTGGAGCTGAGCCCTACACCTCATCATCCCATCCCACCAGGCCTGTGAGGTATTCATTTGTTATTTTCCCCTAGAGATAGTACCAGGGGACTCCATCTGGTCTATAGACTTTCGAGGTCAAGGAGAAAATTCCTACCTGTCTCCGCGGCTGGATGAAACAGAGTCGAATGTTACTAAAACCCTAGGGCAAGATCCAGCCAGACGGAAGTGCTTTAAAAAAAAAAAAATACACTCCTCCCCAAACACCTATGTATTGGGGGAGGAGATGGAAAGTCCGATCCTATAGTAGTTAAGGACGAAATCTTATCCATGTTAGACAGGGGGGAGGAAACTCCTACAACTCGTGGGACTTTTTTCTGTTTAAACATGCCTAGGATTGCGTCCTAAATTGGAAGTAAATACGGATGAGCTAAATGGATCTTACCCTCAAGTAAGTGTACCTACGTAAGACTGGAGGCTTAAGTATGTTTTTAAGCAACCCGATCTTGGCTCGTAGTATAGGCAGTTCCTCTGCATGTTTGCTCGGAAGCAAATCCCACTAAATTCGGTGGGGGATGCTCCTAGGCTCGCTCCGCATTGCAATGCAGGCAGCCTTATAAGGAAGCGCTTAGCTTTCGCTGAATCATGTCTATCTCCTGGCAAATGAGTCCCACTTGTATGTATATAATATCTACTTTCAAATTAGAGTACCTGGATATCTTGAGTTCAGTGGGGTTTACTCCTAAGTGTGTGAACAGAATCTCAGCATCGCTGGGCCCTATCCCAAGCTCCTTTGATGTTAAATTCTTTCTTTCTTTTTAAATCAACGCTTTAAATATCCAGATCGAACAGATTAACACCCCATCTAATGACCCTTTCGGCGCGCGATACAACTGCTTTAAGTTCAAGAACTTGTAGATCAGGATGTTTCTTGCCAATAAATCCCCTCGGGTAAGGTGTCTAGGAGGACTGAGTTGACAGCCAATTTATATGCAAGAAATCCAGTTTAATTTGATTGTGAACCCACTAGACGGACAGGCATATTTTCCCCTTCAAAAAATATCGCTTGTTTTGAAATAATGGACAATTTTAACGACCACGTAAACAATCGGTATAACGGAGCCAATTAATAGATCAACATCCTACTCCTGAACTCATTTATGTAAAGTTAATAAACTGAAAATATGTTCTTGGGGTAAATTAATTTGTTAGGAAAGGGATGAAATCAGTGCTACTGCCAGCATGGATAGGCTGTTTTGTCGTTGTTGTAGCACAAAAGTTCTCTAGTATTAATTGATATTGAAGAGGAAGTCATAGGTTATTCATAGCTGTTTTCGTGGCAACTGATTGTGTTGTTACTCAACTTAAGTCCTACTAACTAACCTAAGTTAGTCCCATTGAAATGAATGGGACTAACTTCAGCCCCATTCATTTCAATGGAACTACTCTAAGTAGGACTTAAGTTGGATTTTACCCAATGATTTCATAGGCATATGCTTAACTTTATATCGTTTTAAAAATCCAGACCGAACAGATTAACACCCCATCTAATGACTTTTTCTTGTGTGTGTTTCGGCGCACGATACAACTGTTTTAAGTTCAAGATATGAATTAAAGTTGGCTGGATCCTGCGGGGCGTACATTCGTAATAATATCCGGCGGTCCACACCCACTTAAACCAGAATGCAAATTTCTCTAGGCTAACCTACCATACTTGCGGAGTAGTTCCAGCCTCTCCATATTTCCTGACCGTGAGGTCCAGACGAAAACAATAGGACTGACAACGGAAACCAATAGGATTTGCTTGCTAATAAATCTGTTTCCGGTTGAATTGGCAATGAAAAATGAAAATCAGATGACAACCCATTTGTTTTCGCTTCTGATTATGCGGATATAATTGTTTAACTCCTCGAAAACTTTTTGCCGAGGGGTAGTCTACAGGTGTGATAAATAGAATGAATTGGTTGATTAAATTGAGATCACTGCGTTTAATCCGGTTTCTAACTCCCTTCCCACCCACCCCCGCATTTAAACAGAAGCAAGTCCAGCTGCTTTAGATACAATCTACCGCCATACTAGCAGCGCTCCTACCTGGAAGTAAGCCCTATTGAACACAGTGGGACTTACTTCCCAGTAAATATGCATAGGATTGCGCTGCCGCATGTTTGTTTGAGAGATTTATATCCCACCTTTCCAGTTCCAGGGAGGGAAGACGGCTTAAAGCAATTCCTCTTGAAATAAATGAATAAACGTGTTTAGGATCACGCCACACACGTGTTCGGCTCACAACTTCAACGCATGGGTGCTATTTGTATTGAAATCAAGAGAAGTCTACTAATAAGCGTATTAGCTTGGGAGTAAAGACTAAGGGAGTGAAGGAGAAATAGGGAAGGAGAACAGTTACATGTACCCAATACAGCAATTTCGCCTTATAAATTATGTAGCTGTTTTAATGTTTTATTGTGTAAAGGTGTTAGTTTTAATTGCTGTACACCGCTTTGATGGCTTTTTAGTAAGTACGACGGTATCTGTTAATATTGGGAATAAATGAAGATGATGATGATAAGAGAGGAGGTATTGGTACCACTGGCATAAGGTCCCTGTTAATCTAGTAAAGCTCTAATGATATCTAGGGGGTTATGGTGAGCAATTTTAAGTCTCAGTTAATGAAATTTAAAGCACTTCCTTAAGGCTCCCATCCCGTGAACCTCCTATCCCTGGGAGTAAGTCTTATTGAACTCAGTGGGACTTCTGGGTAGACACACGTAGGATTGCGCCATTAAGCCAGATGAAGCAGTGCGCAAATCAGTGTGCAAGCTTGCACATTATTTTGTGACCTTTGGGTTGGCCTAACAAAGGTACTGCCCTAATATGGATTTTGGCATCGAGAGTGGCCATGTATCACTGGCAGGATTGGGCACTCACTGTCCGCTTCACATTCTGTTCCAGAAAAAGTATTTGCATTCAAGGGGCGATTGCAGCGTGGACTTTTTTACACGCTTAAAAACCAGATTCACGCGGCTAAAAACAGGAAGAAGAAGACTCTCCTCGAATGTGAAATGTCCTAGAAATCGGATTGCATTCCAAACTCCTCCTGCACACTCTTGCCAAGAAAGGGAAACTGGAGCATCTTTAAATCAACGCTTTAAATATCCAGATCGAACAGATTAACACCCCATCTAATGACCCTTTCGGCGCGCGATACAACTGCTTTAAGTTCAAGAACTTGTAGATCAGGATGTTTCTTGCCAATAAATTCCCTCGGGGAAGGTGTCTAGGACTGAGTTGACAGCCAATTTATATGCAAGAAATCCAGTTTAATTTGGGTGGCAGCAAATTGGGAAGGCTGTTCTAACATGCCAGGGGCTCCACGCGCGCAGAGGCAAATGAATTAACAAAAGGGCCGTACAGACAAAGATCTTAGGAAGACATCTGTTCAGCGTTTTGTTTTACATTACTGTAACAGTTTTAGACTGTTATTTTTTTGAAGCAGGAGGAGGAGGTTCTTTCATAAGAACTAAACCTCGGGAAATGATTTTTTTAAACACTTGAGGCAACAATGGAATTTAGTATTTCAGTGAGACACGCTATTGAAAAAGTTACATTTTTTGCATTCCAAAAGGACCTAATACCTCCTCTCCATTTTATCCTCACAACAACCCTGTGAGGTAGGTTAGGCTGAGAGTTAGTGACTGGCCCAAAGTCACCCAGTGAGTTTCATGGCCGAGCGCAGGTCCTTATAAAACGCAGGTCCTTATAGTCTCTTTTTCTCTTTAATCTGTTCCAGTTTTGTATCTCACTGCGCAATCCTAGGCATGTTTCCTCGGAAGTAAGTCCCACTAGGTTCAACGGGGCTTATCCCAGATAAATATGTGTAATACTTGTTGCAACTTTGAGTGTTTTATTCCGTTGTTCTCCCGGCTATTTTCCAACTTTGGTGGTTTTCATTTTAGGACCAAGTTGTCAATACTCAATTTGCTCATATGCATCCCGATCTTATTTGCTCTGTGCCATAAAGATTATGGATTCTAAAAAACAACAACATTATATTAGACGCAGCCAATCTGTAGCGCTTTTACGCCTCATTGATATCAATGTCAATAGGACGGTGTTAAGGACCTGCATTCATTTGTCCATTGAAAGCAATAGGATTTACAGCGCGAGTCCTAGTGAGATCAATGGGACTTAAAGCCCAGAAGTGTGCCCAGGCTTGTAGCAGGTGCAGTCCTATTGTCTACACTGAGTTCAACTGGGCTTACTCCCAAGAAAGAGGGTGCAAGATTGCAGCCTAAAAGTGCTCAACTTCGACTGCGTCATCCGTCCGGGGACAGGGCCTTTATTTTTGTTTCTCACACATGGAATACACTTTTATTTCACTTAGAAGCACATGAAACCCCCCCTTGGGCTCTTCCTCCAAGAATGAATCCAGGAGGAGGGCGACGGTGTGCTTCCTATTCACGGTCGTCACCAGAGTGGCTTATAATAACACCAGCCAGGTTTTTCTACACTCCTACGAATGTAGGCGGGCCAAGGAGGAGGAAAGAAGAGGTACCGTATATGGAGATTTTTAAAAAGGGTAAACAGAACCATGTTATTTTCTGGATAGGTCATTTTCTGGCGCACTGATACGGTATTAAAACAAAAACAAAAAACCCACATACAATACAATCCAGGGACGGAAGTGAGACCTGCCCATAATCATCAATGAAGAAATCAAAGATTTTAACGGGGCAGAAGTGTATGCCATCTCACACACACACACACCCCGAACAAAAACCTGCAATGGCTGCAACCGAGACCACAATTCCACATTTTGTCGCAGGGCCCCACTTGTAACATTAATAATAATAATATATATATTTAAAAATTATTTATTACCCGCCTCTCCATCTAGATCGAGGCGGGGAACAGCAGAAAATATAAAATCCATAAACTAAACAACACAACACATACTATTAAAACATCTTAAAACATTTTATTTTATTTATAATATTTATACCCCATCTTTATTTTCCTGCAAGGAACTCAAGGCGGCTTACATCCTCCTCTCCATGTTATCCTCACAACAACCCTGTGAGGTAGGTTAGGCTGAGAGTCAGTGCCTGGCCCAAAGGCACCCAGTGAGTTTCATGGCGGAGCGGGGACTAGAACCTGGATCCTCCCGAGTCCCAGTCCAACACTCTCACCACTACGCCACACTGGCTTTTCCCTTGAGACAAAAAAGCGGGCGCCTGGGGTTGGGGGGAGCTGTTTCGAGCGCACAATGAAAAAGAAAGGGTTACGCGGGTCTTCCTTCCCCGCTCCCGCCCTGTTCCTCGGTACAACGCTACTTTTCCTTAAAAACCAACCCGTTTGGGGTGGGGTGGATAGTCACGCATTGCCTGTCACGCGTCTGGTTGGCCCTAATGGTTTAAAGTGCGCTCCGCTACTTCGAGCCAAAGTGATTTGGGCACGCGATACAGGGAATGGCGCTTGGCCCCGGGAGACTTCGGCTTACACTCGTATTCGGTCATAAAATGAACCTCGCTTAGGCCGGTCGCTCTCTCGCAGCTATTGCAAGGACAAAACGGGAAACACGATACAGGAGGGATTATTTGAACAATGTAATAAAGATTCGCAGCTTTCCCTGCCTCCTCCAGATCCATGCATGAACGGAGTGCAGGCGAGACTTCCAGAGATGAGGCTAGTTTGTTTTTCATTTAAAAAAAAAAAAAAAAAAAAACTTAAACACTTCTAAAATAGAGGGAGCTATTCACTCTGGAATATAGGCATCCAGTACAATTATGTTTCTTCTGCTGCTTGTTTTTATTGCTCTGTAATAATTTTAGGTTTATTTGTATTATTTATGGCACAATCCACAATGTTTAAGATGGGGGGGGCGGCGGAATGGCCTACAACTCCCAGCATGGCTGGCTGGGGCATGCTGCGAATTGTAGGTCATTGTTTTGTCTAAACATGCACAGGATTTTAAAATTTTTAGTATTGTATTCATATCCCGCCCCCCAAGGAACCCAAGGCGGTTTACATGATCCTCCTTCTCCCCATGTTATCCTCACAACAACCCCGTGACGTAGTTAAGGTTGAGAGCGACTGGTCCAAAGTCACCCAGTGAGTTTCATGGCCGAGTGGGGACTAGAACCCGGATCTTCTGAGTCCCAGTCCAACACTCTCACCACTACACCACTCTTGCCCTTACTGTACTTTTAAACCACCCGAGAACCAAAGTTTGGTGCTGCTATCTAGCTAAAGCTACATACAGGTTTAGCTTTATCTGAGAAATATCTGGGGGAAAACCTTGGACGAGAGTAGGAGTACAAGGTTCTCTTCAAAACAGCAATCAACTACCCTGGATGCTACATCTGAAGCTCCTGGGCTTCCGTGCACAGCTGGGGATTATGGGAGTTGAAGTTTGACACATCTGTGGGGCACCAGGTTGGGGAAAGGCTGTGGGATGGACCACTCCTTTTAAATGAGCAAAGTACCCCAGTGATCTCAGCCAACCTTACAATAACCTTCAAGAATTATATTAATGTTGGATAACTAAAATTGCAGTCAAAACCTATGGCTCATATTTCACCAAGTAATTGGGTGAAATGGTTAAGATCACTGATACCTTCTAGGGTGGTTTTCCTAGAAGGTACCCAGTGAATTATTAACAGCCTGAACAGGAAGTGGGCGTTGCTCCCAGCTTCTTCCTCTTTCTGTTCAGACTCTAGTGAGCATGGCACCACCAGGTTGTTATCTCCACCTGGTCCTTGTAGCAGCGTGTAGCCAGAGTTGCTGGTCTGAACTCCACAAGTTCAGACCCCAAGTATTTCCAAATGAACTTGTAACCAACTGTAAGAAACGCTTTTAAGCCTGCCTGAATGAAACTGCATTATCTGAGTGAGTAAATGTTACTTTTAACTTTTACAAGACTGTGTCTCTGATTATTGTTCTGAGGGAGAGAAAAGGGGGCAAAACCAAGGAAATCCAGTCTGCCTTAAAGCATCCTGGATTACCAAATGCTAACTGGCTAACACTAGCCAAATCTAAGCTTCTTTTAAGCTGGAAAGGGACTCTGCTCTGCTGATCTCACTAACGTGAGATAGGAAGGATATTACTCCACAATATATCCTCTCCTAGTATCTTTTTCAAGTCCCAACAATTAATATATCCACCAGTTTCTTTCTTATATAATTACAGTCGCTTGTCCCTTTCTGGTCTTCAAGATGTGGGATTCTTTCCGGACGCTTGTCCAATTCGGAAGTACCTCCGGGCCATTTAGGGTGCAATCCTATGCAGGTTTAGGGCTACAACTCCCAGCATGCCCCAGCCCCAGGAGTTTCTAGTCCTCAAGGTCCCACGCCGCGGTCTGACGCTCTGGGCGGATTCTAACTTTCCCCTTTTCCTTAGGTGGCTCCTACGTAGTCGAGCAAGAGGAGAATAAGCGGACGAGGACCGCCTACACGAGGGCGCAGCTCCTGGAGCTGGAGAAGGAGTTCCTCTTCAACAAGTACATCTCCAGGCCCCGCCGGGTGGAGCTGGCCGTCATGCTGAACTTGACCGAGAGACACATCAAGATCTGGTTCCAGAACCGGAGAATGAAGTGGAAGAAGGAGGAGGATAAGAAACGAGGCGCTGGCGGCGGGGGGAGCAACCCGGAGCCGGAGCAAGACTGCGTGGTGTCTTCGGGAGACCTGCCGGGGAAAGAGGAGGGGGAAGAGGAGCCGCAGCCACCTCCTGTCGCCAAAATGGGTTCCATGGAACAGCACCCTTCCAGCCCCGCCGCGTCCCCCAGGCGGCGGCAGCAGGAGGCGCGGTGAAGGGTCGCCAACACTCCCGAATACAGGGAGACCGCGAGAATCGACGGCGAGGAGGAGGAGGAGACAGGGACGAGCCTCCCGAGGACTTGAACACCGACAGCCGTTCCATTAAAGTCTTGAACTTCTACCTAGAGTAGTCTCGTTAACGCCGAAGGGACTACCACTACACAGCATTGTTGGAGGAGAGGGGCAGACATAAGGAGAACTGGGCTTAGACTGCCTATTATAAGGCAGGGGTGGGCAGATCTCCAGCTGTTCTGAACGTCAACTCCCAGCATTCCTGACCATTGGCTATGCTGGTTAGGGCTTCTGGGAGTTGAAGTCCAAAACCTCTGGAGACCTACCTTCTGCCCACCCTCTGGCCTACGGGGCTGGTGGCGGTAGCCCTGGTGCTTTCCAGATGTGTTGGATGGCAGTTCCCATCCACCCTGACCATTGGCCATGCTGGCTGGGGCTTGTGGGAGTTGTAGTCCAAAACATCTAGAGCGCACCAGGTTGCCTAACTCCTGGCCTAAGGAAAGCGGCGAGGGCAGGAGGGGAAACGTGGTTCCTTCCCTTCCAAACATCCTATACCTTGTTTCTGTATTTTGTTTTTTTGGTAATGCAGTCTTGGTTAAGAAGCCTTTTAAAGAACTGTGTTTATTTTAAATGCTTTGACAATTGGATATTTAAATGATTGTTCTGTGTAATAAACATTCAATGAGAAAATTGGGCGGTGTGGGAGAGAAAAGTTCCATGAATGTGAACCAGGCTTGTCGTACCCCTCTTCAACTTGGGTTGGATAAAGGTCGGCTGTTGGAAATACACGGATTTCTTGGTACCTGAGCAAGACTTTCGCCACCTAAATGCGTTTGGGATTGCTTGGGGTGTAAGAGATGGGGGGGGTAGAAAGAGGATCAGGAAATATACAGGATGAGTGCAGCCCTCCCACCTCCCCCAGTGGTGCAGCTGGGCTGGACCTTGGAGCCAAAGTCCAGGAGGGTCCCAAACGACCACCCAGCCAGTGGCATCTGTTGGGGGCAGTGACAGACAGGCCCACTGTCAGCACCTGGGCTGCTACCTGTGCCCTCACTGTGGGAAGCTGTGTGGATCTAGAACTGGTCTCCACAGTCACTTACGGACCCATCGCTAGAGTCTACACAATTTTTTAGAATTTCCTCCTTTTATAATTTTCTTTTTGTAATTTTATCCTGAAAGACAATCTTACTCGGTCACGAGTGATCACCTACTACTATGAGCAGGTCTGGCCCACTGGGGCTGATGCTGGTTGGGGCAGCAGCATCCTTTTCTTTCTTCTTATTTTTACAAAGATTTTCTAGTTTGTAGTCTAGTCCTGATTGACTATATGCTTCCTCCAGTATCAGAGGCAGTATGCCTATGTACTCCAGTTGCTGGGGAACATGGACGGGAGAGTGCTGTTGCACTCATGTCCTGCTTGTGGCATCCTGTGGGCAGCTGGTTGGCCACTGTGTGAACACAATGCTGGACTAGATGGACCCTTGGTGTGATCCAGCAGGGCTCTTCTTATGTTCTTAGTGGGGAGGGGGGAGGGGTGGCCAGGCACCTACATGATTGCAGATGCTCCTTTTATTGTTTCTACTTTTAAAATGTTATTACAGTACCTTTTTTCTATAGCAAATGGGCGCTTATGCCCAAGCGAATGTGTTTAGCGTCAGGGCAGCAGAAATAAAAGCCATTTTATTCCTGCAGCCATGATGGTGCTAGGATTTCAGTTACATAGTTTAAAATGTGAAATTACGCATGCTCAGAGGTTGTTGTTGTTTTTTAAATCAGGGTTGGCAAAGAGGAGTTTTGTTGTTGTCGGTTTTATAAATGGTTTTGGTTTTGTTTGTTTTCCCCTCTCTAACAGATCAGGAATGTAGAAGCAGTTGTAAAGCATGGATGGGGGGGGGGGGAGAAATTTTCACTGTGTGCTTCACAATTGAAGGAGGAGGAGGTGGGTTAGACCATTTAGGAAAGGGCCTGAAACAGGTGTGAGGAATTTCAGGCCCAGGAATTTCTAGCCCTCCTGTTATCCTAATCTGGCCCTTCTGGGTTCACCTGCTGGCCACCCCCTGATGGTTTGGTGATTTTTGTGACTTTTGTGCAGTTTTTTCTCCATTCTAAAAGGATAAAATGCCTATCCTAAGGTTACTTCCGCAGTAAGAGCTAATTAGGGATGCAGTCATGCAATTCTCAGCCTTCTTCCCCAGCCAGCCAGGCTGGTTGCAGAATGCTGGGAGTTGTAGGGCTTTCTTCCGTCTAAACATGCATAGGATTGCACTTTTAAACTACAAAATGCTGGTAATTTTGCTCTTTTTTTGCCCCACACCATTTGCATTTGGCCCCCATCCACTATTGTAATGACACGCCCCCCCCCCCCGCGCCTTCAAAATTGAATTCAGCCCTTTGGGCTGAAAGAGGTTTTCCCAAGCCTGGTCTAAAATTACCTTGTTGAACCATTGCATGGGAACTCTTCAGGTCTGGCAATGGTGACTATTATGGGATCGCAAGTCTAGGTTGAGAACTGCAGCCCAAAGGGACTGGGTCTTTTGGAGGGGGGTGGATTGGGCTGGGGGAAAGGACTTGGATGCCCCCATGGTTTTTGTGTGATGCGTCTTCTGGGGGTGTGGGTGGAGAGATCCGGAGCTTTGTTTTGCGCAAGGTGGAAGCCGTTAACAGTCTGCTGTGCCTATTTAACCTGGAGGGTCTATTACTCAGTGGGAGAGTGCGGGCCACAAGCAGCTGGATCCTAAATATGTCTAATCCGAAGGAAGTCCTGCTGGGTCCACTTCCAGACAAGTACATATGTTTAGGATTGCAAATCTACACGTGTCTACTAAGACGTCACATCCTCAGGCTGCAGTCCTATTCACAGTTACCTGGGAGTAGGCCCTATTAAACTCGATGGGGCTTACTTCTGAGTACACATGCATCATCATCATCATCATCATCATCATCAGGCGATCACTCGTGACCGAGTAAGATTGTCTTCCGGGATAAAAGGAGGAACTTCTAAACAAGATTGTGTAGACTCTAGCGATGGGTCCGTAAGTGACTGTGGAGGCCAATTCTAGATCCACACAGCTTCCCACAGTGAGGACACAGGTTACCAGATAGAAGATGGTCCTGTAAAGGATTCATTTGACGTGCTTTTCGCTTAGCACGTTTCTCCCTTTCACCTTGCACTCGGGCTTCTTCAAAGTCCATGGAACCTTTGTGAAAGGCCAACCTCCAGTTAGATCGTTCATGGGCCAGAGCTTCCCAGTTTTCGATGGTTATATTGCATTTTTTTAGATTAGCCTTATGAACATCTTTAAACCTCTTATATTGACCACCGATATTCCGCTTTCCATCCTTGCGTTGGGAGTAAAGTAACTGCTTTGGGAGATGGCAGTCAGGCATTCGAACAACATGACCGGTCCACTGAAGTTGGCGTTGAAGGATCATTTTTTCAATGCTAGTAGTCTTTGCTTCTTCCAGTACACTGACATTTGTTCGCCTATCTTCCCAAGTAATTTGCAGGATTTTCCGGAGGCAACGTTGATTAAACCTTTCAAGGAGGTGGAAGTGACGTTTATAGATAGTCCATGTTTCGCAGGCATACAATAAAGTTGGTAATACAATGGCTTCATAGACCAGTGTTTTGGTCTTCTTACAAATATCCCGATCCTCGAACACTCTATGTTTCATTCGAGAAAATGCGGCACTTGCGGAGCTCAGACGATGCTGGATTTCACTGTCGATGTTAGCTGTAACAGAAAGATTGCTGCCAAGATAGAGAAAATGATTGACATTTTCCAGTATTGTCCCGCCAAGCTGGATAGATGGCATCACCAAAGGATTGGCTTGCACTTGCTGATGAAGCACTTTGGTTTTTTTGATGTTAAGTGAGAGACCAAGTTTTTCGTATGCTTCTGCAAAAGCATTTAGGATAGTTTGGAGATCATCCTCTGAATGTGCGGAGACCACATTATCATCAGCATACTGAAGTTCCACAACGGAGGTTGTAATTACCTTACTTTTTGCTTTCAGCCTGCTGAGATTAAAAAGCTTTCCATCTGTTCGATATATAATTCCCACACCGGTGGGAAGTTTCCCCTTGACAAGATGTAAAACCATGGCGATGAAAATGGCAAATAATGTTGGGGCGATAACACATCCCTGTTTAACACCTGATCCCACTTTAAATGGAGCACCATGAGAGCCGTTGTTGTCCAAAACCGTTGCCGTCATGTTGTCATGGAGAAGTCGCAAGATATTCACAAATTTATTGGGGCATCCAATTTTCATAAGGATAGTCCAGAGAGCTGTACGGTCTACAGTATCAAAGGCCTTAGCCAGATCGATAAATGCCATATAAAGGGGTTGATTTTGCTCCCGGCATTTTTCTTGGAGCTGACGTGCAGTAAAAATCATGTCTACTGTCCCTCTAGAGGGGCGGAAACCATATTGAGTTTCAGGGAGGATCTCTTCTGAAATAGATAGAAGACGGTTTGCGAGAATCCTAGCAAATATTTTACCTGCGGTTGCCAAGAGAGAAATGCCCCGATAGTTTCCAGCTCCCTTGCAATAATAGCAGTCCTACGCTCAGGGCGTTCACTATCTATGTTATCCAGCAATGTCCGTATATTCCATGTTCCAAAATTCAAATGTCTTTTTCGACCGCTAAAATGGTGACCCCACTGGACGCGGTAATCCAGTCAGGGGAGAAAGAGGTAGACTATGTTTAGGGCACCTTTTCTAGCCCCCTCCCCATACGGGGTGAGCAGAGTGGATCCTAAATAGGGCTGCTCAGTCATGGATACAGCTGCCGAGCTGCTCGACTACCTCGTTCCTTGAACAGGGCGACTGAGTCTGCATCCACCGCCCATGTGCTGGTCCATGACTAGGGGCTTCCAGATTCACAGTCCTGCCCCCGTTGCCATTCGCCAGTCGCCATGGGACTTTTTGTTTGTTTGTTTGTTTGGGTTGGGTTGGGTTGGGTTGGATGGGTTGGGTTGGAAGACGCCTGTGCGTGAAGCTGTTTTATGTGGGGAGATCGGTGCACAACGAATCACCACACAAACTTGACAGAGTACGGCAGAGATCCAATGGCACGGTTACCCTGACGATTGGAAAACCATTCTCTGCTGCAGCCTTCATCCGCCTTCACAGCCGTTGTAATTTAGGTTTAATTATCTTCCGCCTGTTCTGCCGTTGAGGACTTTATGTTTTGGATCGTTCTTTGTCTGGTTCCTCTCCCCGGACCTTACCGCCATGGGTGACCCTACTGGGAGTACATAGCTCCCGACGGCATTGCTCACAGGATTCATCGGAACACGCAAACCCACTCACCACTTCAAGGTGACGATCCGGCGAGGGGTACACATGCATAGGATTGCACTGTTACAGCCCAATCCTGCACATGTATACTTAGAAGAAAGAGCCAACCTGTACCATATTCCCAAGTTCAGCAACTATGCAGTGCGCTCCTATGTGTGTGTTTTATCCCAAAGTCAGACCCACAGAGTTCAATGAGATTTACTCCCAAGGAAGGATTGCAGCCTTTGACTACAATCCGCACCTACTTGAAGGACTCACCTCTGAGTGAACATGCATAGAACTGTGTTATAGAATGTGCTTGGCTTTGGCCTGACATGTTCACTGCACAGTAATATCCATACAGTACATTTGCAACAGAGAATATATTAGGCATGATCCTGCCAAAGCTAAGCAACTTTTAACAGTGTAATCCTATACATGTTTACACTCAGATAAATCAGTCCCATTCTGATTAGTGGAACTTACACACAGGTTTGCAGTCCTAGTCTCATAATTGCTTTCAGTGAATACTTTACATGCAAGCATGTCCTTAATTGTCCCATTGAAAACAAAGCGACTTACTGCCTTTACAGTGCAAGCCTGTCTGTGTCTACACTGTGTTCAGTGGGGCTTACTTCCCCAAAAGTATGCACAGAATTGCAGCCTAGTAGTGATTGGCTTAGGTGGATCCTGCCCCAAATATGCTTACATTATGCTGTGGTGGCTCTGACATATTTATTAGAAACATAATCTGGATATTTGAAGGAATACTATATTAATGGGGGGAGTATATTAAAGGGGAGAAGACCTCCCTCATTTTGAAGCAGTACGCTAGTAGGACAACCTGCAGAAACGAGTTCAGACCAAACATCGCATTTTAACTGGTAGTGTTCCTTCGTACACAAACAGGAGAAGCTTGAATGGGAATTGTGCAAGAACTCTCAGCCATCTTAATGGAGCTTGGGCACGACTACAGCTTCCTGGTGAATTGTGCCCACCAGATCCCAATTGATAAACTTTTGGGGTCTGATCTAGATTTCGTCGCACTTCGAGTAGGCGGCCCATTGAAATCAGCGGGACATAAGTTAGTCACGGCTAACCAACGCATAGTAGTTTTGTTTGCTGGTTTTAAATGGAGTGTTGCAATGAGTGGAAAGTTGTGCGACGTTATGGCGCTCCACCTGATCCGTTGGATCTCATGATGTCACACAGCCTGTCAATGTGGTGGACACGTTGGCGCGACGAGACTGAGGAAAACCTGGCGGTGAGAGGAAGTAGAGCCATGGCTGATAGGTTACCCCAGCCTGGTACCTTCCAGATGACTAAGGCTGTATCCAACCCAATGTATCATACTCCCTACTAAGGCTGCAATCCTATACACAGTCACCTGGGAGCAAGTCTCATTGAAGACAATGGTGGACTTAGGTTTGAGTAGACATGCATAGGATTAGTCTGTAAGGGTGCAATCATATGCATGTTTAGACAGAAAAAAGTCCTACAGCTCCAGTGCTGGGAATTGTAGGGCTTTTTTTCTGTCTAAACATGCATAGCATTGCACTGAAAAGCTACAAGCCTATATACCCATTTAGACGGGAGTAAATCCCACTGAATGTACTTACAAGTAAACAGGACCCATGATGTCCAAGCTTCCTAGGGACTAATTCCCATTTACCCGAATAGGACTTACTGCTGAGTAAACCTGCATCGGAACAGACTGCAAAACAGCAACACAGTCCAGCAGACATCATGCTATTCACACGGTACAATCCTATAAATCATATCTACTCGGAAGCCCATTGAGTACTATGGGATTTTCGACCAGGTAAGTGCGTTCCTGGGGAAGGCTTATCCATCTCCAACCTTGGGTCCCCAGATGTTGGTGGCCTACAGCTCCCAGCACGCCCAGCCAGCATGGCTAATGGCAAGGGATTCCGGGAGATGTAGTCCAGCAACATCGGGGGACCCAAGGTTGGAGAGCCCTGATAGACATTCCTTCATCTGAGGAAGGTGGAAGTTTCTACTGAGAATGTCCCAGACAAGCCTGCCTGGGCAGAAAGTCCCTAGACCTAGAATAGGAAAAAGGCCTTCAGAGTCGAACTGCCCAAAGAGCGGAGAGCTCAGAGAGTAATCTGGGTGCATGTGACCTCCGGTCCAACCAGTCGAGAGATTCATCCCGCGAGAGATTCCGTTTGTTGGTCGCGTGTATCTTATTACAAGAGCGTGACGCAGCACTTTCGCCTCTGACTTGCGGAATGGGTTTAATGAATGGATAACTGGCGCTCATTCCTTTCTTATCTGGCCGAGAGTGATGCGTTAGTTAGTCCCACGGGAATCCTTGTCCCGAAGACAAAGAGACTTTATTAGACTGGGATCTAGTTTTGCAGCGGTGACAAAAACGGTTAACGAATTGCCTGTGCACTGTATAGTAGTAGCAGCAACCCACACTTAATCTGGGTGCATGTTCGGAGATCTACCACCTCCTTCCTGGGTGACTTTGCTTTTGCCCCACAGGTCCATAAAGCAGCTAAGGCTGCAACTCTAAACGTCCTTACTAGGGAGTAAGTAAGCCCCCTTGAAACAGAGGTGGTGTTAGGGGGTGGCCCACTAGGGCTGGAGCCCCGAATCTTTCATTTGGAGCCCCGAATCTTTCATTTGGAGCCCCGAATCTCGGGGGGGGGCATCTGCCCCACCACCCTGCTGCCCATGGGCACTTGCTGAAATAAAGGTACAGGGCCCTGAGGATCCCTACTACATCTGATCCCCCTGGATTAGCTGGCTTTTTGCCCACATGTGTTTCACCTCCTGCTGCCCCCTCCCTTAAATCTTTCTTCCTGAGGTGTTTTTTTCTTCCTGAAATCAAATCTCCCCTACCCATACATCCCTTTTTACAATTTATAGGGGTGTCCTTAGGAGACACAGGAGCACACACAGGTACTTTAGAGCAGTGTTCTAGCACTCTTCCAGTACTCGAAAGGTTGTCACACAGAGCCAGTGTGGCGTAGTGGTTAGTGCGTTGGACTGGGACTAGGGAGATCCGGGTTCTAGTCCCCGCTCGGCCATGAAACCCACTGGGTGACTTTGGGCCAGTCACTGACTCTCAGCCTAACGTACCTCACAGGGTTGTTGTGAAGATAAAATGGAGAGGAGGAGGATAATATAATGTAAGCTGCCTTGGGTTCCTTGCAGGAAAAAAGGTGGGGTATAAATATAATAAATAAATAAATAAAATCATATGTCCCCTCAGTCTTCTCTTCTGAAGGCTAAACATGCCCAGTTCCTTCAGTCTCTCCTGGTCATCTTTGTTGCCCTCCTCTAAACCCTTTCCAGTTTGTCTGCATCCTTCTTAAAGTGTGGTGCCTAGAACTGGATGTAGTACTCGATAATTTAATAAATTAGATTTAATAAAATCTCTTAAGTGGTTTACATCTAAAAATATTTTTATATCACCACCTAACACATGCTATTAAGAAACAATTACAGCTACAATAACAAAACTAACTATATAAATAAAAAAAAGAAGCAATACAACAACACCGCAGGATCATGGAGCAGCAAGCTTGGTGGTCAGCTGCAAGCCAGAGGAAGCCTCTGCAGGAGATGCTTAGTTAAAACACACCACATTTCTTGCCTGAGCCTCCTAAACCACACAGGGGAGTGGGGAGGGGCACTTTTTCACAGCACCCTCTCTCATGTGGCCTTCCTTTTGTCAGCTTGTCTCCCCTGCTTTTCCCTAGATTTCTTTTCCATCCACCTACCCTTTCCTCCTGTTCCTGTTTCTCATTGCCCACTCTGCTTTCAGCCACCCCATCTCTCATCATTGCCTGATTCTACCTTTCCTTACCTTCTTGACTCTTTTCTCCTTCAGTTTCCAGCCCTCAGCCAGCAGCCTCCCTGATATCCCTAAGTCTATCTGTCAGGTAGTAATCCCAGAGAAATTTACAATAGCCCTTTCCCTCATAGAAACTGGACTGCTAACATTCTGTTGCTGCGCATTCTCTGAGCAGCTGGAATATTTGTCATCATTTCGTTCTGTAGCATCAGGAATCAGTGGCCTCACCACTACACATGTGCAATAGAATTTTCAGTGAATCCTCTGCCTGCTTCCTAAGCCACCGCCATTCTTTTGCTTTTATCGTTTAATACACCTCATTCATGCCATTAGGTTTTTGCCCTACTCCTAGCCTGCAATACATTAACAACTACAAAATGGCAACTTTTAAAAAAATATATCTTCCATAGATTTTAGAGTTACCGTACTACTTTCCACCCAGTAGGGCTCCTTTGCCTATGACAGCTGAGAACAGGCAGAAGTTCAACACATGAGACTTTATCCATTGCTACATCTCCCTGCCAGAAATGTCCTCCTCACTTACTGCCTTCTGCATGTTAAAAAGCACACAAGCACTAACACAAAGCATGGTGACCACTCTTACTTACACACAAGTTCACTAGCTGCAGGGTTGGCAACGTTTTTTCGTTTGTTTTTTACTGGCCCTTTCCCCGTCTCTTGAAGGCAGGGATGGGCAACTTGTGGCCTTCCAGATGTTTTAACCTACCCCTCATCATTCACCATTGTCTATGCTGGGAGTTTGTTGGGACTACAATATTGTGCCAGGAGAGGATATATTGTTGAATATTATCCTTCCTATCTCACGTTAGTGAGATCAGCCGAGTGGAGTCCCTTTGTCAGCTTTAAAGGAAGCTTAGATTTGGCTAGTGTTAGCCAGTTCGCATTTGGTGATCCAGGATGCTTTAAGGCAGACTGGATTTCCCTGGTTTTGCCCCCTTTTCTCCCCCGCAAAACAATAATCAGATAAACAGTCTTGTAAAGGTTAAAAATAACATTTACTCACTCAGATGTTCAGTTTCATTCAGGCAGACTTAAAACGGTTGTTTAGTAGTAAAAACGATCTTGCATCTGGCTTTACATGAGGTCTGAGCAGCAGCTGTTTTTACATTGCTACCATGTTGGAAGGAAGTTTCAGAAAACTGTGTCCAGGCAGGAAGAGAAGAAGCATTGAGCTACGCCCACTTCCTGTCAGGTCACATGAGCGGAAATTACCTCACTGTGTGTGTGTCCTGTGTGTTTTGACTGCAGTCTGAAATATCCCACTCAGTTGAAGGCCAAGACATCTAGAGGGCCAAAAGTTTCCCACCCATCTTTTAAGGCAGTGTTCTCCAACCTTGGGTCCCCAGATGTTTTTGGCCTACAACTCCCAGCATGCCCCAGCCAGCATCTGGGGACCCAAGGTTGGAGAACACTGCTTAAAGGGACACACAACAAATCACTGAAGAACTTTTCTCATCCCTGTATACCAGGGAGCAATAAATAATCAATGAAATTAATTTGGCTTTTGACTGTTTTCAATGGGTTGAGAATTTGCACTGAAATTTTGTATATTCTTTAGAAATATTTGTATACAGCAAGATGGCATACTATAGACAGAGCTCTGGAGACTTTACCTCCCCCTTAGAAATCAATTTCTTTAGCAAAAAGCCACACAGAAAGGTTTCTGAAACCTTTTGTGCTAACTGTCAACATCTAGTTATCAATTTGTCATTAATACTGGAAAATAACACAGCAGCCATGTATCTATCATTTGGGAAACATTAATCCTCAGAACAACTCTGGAGCTAAACTGAAATTAGTGAGACTACTCTGGAATAAGTGTATGAACTACAGGAAGAGAAGCTACAGGAGAATACATATCTTGGATAGGTTCTTTCTGTTTTCTGGAGGTTGAAATCTGGTTAAAACTGGAACTACCTGCAGTGAAAATACATTTATTGTATTTATGTATGTGTGTGTATAATATCCCACTCTTCATCATAAAATGTACCACAGGGTGGTCACAATATAGATCATCATAAAATCCAATAAAATACACAACACACAATAAAATACACAGTAACACACACACCCTCGAAATTAGTCAGTGTCAAATTCAATATACACCGCCCTTCAACTATTGTGAAATGTAGGGTTGGATCCAGATTTAGTCATGCTTATTCATCCCATGGAAATCAACGGGACTTAAATTAGTCATGACTAACGAAAGCCCCATTGATTTCAATGGATCTGGTCTATGAATGAGGAAATATGGATCCAACCTATACAGTGTAGATAGGGTTATGTACAGTGTGTCTATGTAAGAGTGGACTGTAAAAAAAATAATCTTCAGATATGGATTTTGTGCCAGTGAGCACAAAATTAGAGGTCACTCCAGTATCAGAGTTCATATGTCACTGGCTCACTGCAACATCAAGCAATGACAAATCATCAAATGATGAGACACAATGAGCTGTTATCCAGGGTTCTGCATGTGTGGATCACCCTTCACACTAGAAAAATTATGAGTTTATCTGTTAGGGAATTAATTTATTTATTACATTTATATCTCGCCTTTTCCCCTCTTGCAAGGAGCCCAAGGCAGCTTAAATGATCCTCCTCCTCTCCATTTTATCCTCACAACAACCCTGTGAGGTAGGTTAGGCTGAGAGCCAGTGACTGGCCCAAAGTCACCCAGTGAGCTTCATGACCGAGTGGGGACTAGAACCCGGATCTCTGGAGTCCCAGTCCAACACACTAACCACTACAACACACTGGCTCAGAAATGATTTTGTTCCCCTATTCCAGGGCTCTCCAACCTTGGGTCCCCAGATATTGCTGGACTACAGCTCCCACAATCCATTGCCATTAGCCATGCTGGCTGGGTATGCTGGGAGCTGTGGGCCAGCAACATCTGGAGACCCAAGGTTGGAGAGACCTGTGGTCTATTTCTCATGCTTTGCTACATGTACAGCATTCCTGCTGGTCATTCATTCACAGCAGGTCAGCTGGCTGCCATCTGCCCCACCCCACCCCACCCCAACTGGGTACCATTTTTCAGAGGCTCCTGGAAAGGTGGCAGATCCACAGCAGGAGAGGCGACAGACCCAACATGCCAGGCGTTCATATTGTTAATATTGCATTTCAGCTCAACTCCAGAATGTGCATGGGTATAGATGGATGTCCCCCCCCCCAGCTTAAATTCCATGCAGGGGCAATTTTCAAGGGGGGTTAAAACTGGGAAGGAAAGGGTTAACTCTCCTCTTCTAACATGCATCAACACCCCCTCCCCCCCTGCAAAAAAATCTTCCCCTGCATGGCAATTCAGCACGGGGTGGGGTGGGGTGGGGGGACTTTCCATTGGTTTGGGATTATCTGGGCCAGGGTGCAAATTAATTGAGGAAATTATTTTATTTGAGATGCTCTGGATGAGAAATTAAGTCCTACTAATTCTTTCTGTGTGTGTGTATTAGCAGGTGCAGATTTTATGCAGATTTGTGTTCTATGGGCCCAGCGCCTGAATCTTCTTAGTGCTGAACAACACCCTGCCCCTAGAACTTGCTTGTTGCTACAAATTTTGCTTCAATAGTCCAGAGTTGAGACCTGCAGGCTGTCAAATCTGGCAATTTACAGCACAATCCTGTATGTGTCTACTCAAAAGTAAGTCTACCTGTGTTCAATGGAGCTTACTCCCAGGAAATTGCATATGGGATTGCATCTTTGGGAACTAACAGAACGGGGAGGTTGGAAGAAAAATGAACCGGAAATTTTCCAACACACCTGGAAGCAGCTCTGTTGCCGGGCTCCCAAGTAAGAACCAACACCGCCATCTGCTGGTCCTTGGTTAGCACAGCCCCTGCTTGAATAACTATTTTGGTGTGGACTGACTTCAGTTTTGCACAGTCTGTTTTGTTTTCCCTGCAATCTCAATGGTCCACTGTTGTGTTTTAAATGTACAAACCAAGAGTTCAGGCATAACTGATCCGTGCTGTGTGATCCTAAATATGCTCTCTTGCTTAATGAGAACATCATACGGTCATTGCAGGCTTTGATCATGCCAACATCCCACCTTACCTAGCATTATTTCAGGAATCCCAGCGGTCACCATGCACTTGGTGGCCTACTGGAAAGTGATGCACACTGGAGCAAAAAAAATCCTAACTTCACATATACGCTAATGGGGTCTGAGCTGGTGGTGATTGATTGACCATGAAAGGGATCGTGGGGTTGTGGTGGACAGGTTGATGAAAATGTCAACCCAGTTTGCAGCCACTGTGAAAAAGGCAAATTCCATGTTGGGAATCATTAGGAAAGGGATCAAAAATAAAACTGCCAAACGGTGGTGTGATCAAATCTTCAGTGACTTTGTAACCGTTTCCAGAGGGTGTAGCTGAGTTAGTCTATTATTGCATCAAGAACAACAAAGAGTCTTGTAGCACCTTAAAGACTGATGGATTTATTCTGACTTAAGCCTACAGCCCACTTCATCAGATGCATGGAGTGTTGTGGAGCATTCCAAGTTTATATATGTTGGGACTTGAAAAAGATGCTAGGAGAGGATATATTGTGGAGTAATATCCTTCCTATCTCACGTTAGTGAGATCAGCAGAGTCCCTTTCCAGCTTAAAAGAAGCTTAGATTTGGCTAGTGTTAGCCAGTTAGCATTTGGTAATCCAGGATGCTTTAAGGCAGACTGGATTTCCCTGGTTTTGCCCCCTTTTCTCTCCCTCAGAACAATAATCAGAGACACAGTCTTGTAAAAGTTAAAAGTAACATTTACTCACTCAGATTATGCAGTTTCATTCAGGCAGGCTTAAAAGTGTTTCTTACAGTTGGTTACAGTACATTTGGAAATACTTGGGGTCTGAACTTGTGGAGTTCAGACCAGCAACTCTGGTTACATGCTGATGTTAGAACAACATGGAGGCAACAACTCATACAACCACACATTCAGAGACTCAGCAGAAAGAGGAAGAGCTGATAGCTACGCCCACTTCCTGTTGAGGCTCTGCTAAATATTTAATGAGTATCTTCTAGGGAATCCACCTTAGAAGATACCAGTGATCTTAACCATATCACCCAACTACCTGGTGAAACATGAGCCATTGGTTTTGACTGCAATTTAATTATCCCACAATATATTGTACATATGGTGGTAGTGGTGTGTGGGGGGAGGGGGGAGGATTGTAAGCTGTGATATCAGAAGGAAATTAAACAAAAAAGTGAAAATCACATTAGTGATAGTGGGCATTCACAGTGCAGTTGGTGCTGACAAAATCTGGCACTGGGTAAGCCAATTAACACACATGTACAGTATGTAAACCTGAAACTCCGTGTGTCTGATGAAGTGGGCTACAGTCCATGAAAGCTTATGCAAGAATAAATTTGTTAGTCTTTAAGGTGCCACTAGATTCTTTGTTATTTGTAGTACATACTTTGGTAATCCCAGAAGAAAGAGAAAGAGAGTGAATCAATCTATCTTAAACATGATATATAAACTTTTGCAAGCATATATATATAATAACTATAATATCATCAGTAAATTAATTTAGGGTGCAATCCTATGGATGTTTTAGACAGAAAAAGGTCCCACAACTCCTGGCATTCCCCAGCCAGCCCTGCCAACTGGGAGTTGTCAGACTTTTTTCTGTCTAAACCTGCATAGGATTGTGCCCTTAATGAGGGAAATTACCACACTTTCTTCCTTTGCCACAGATAATGTCCAGCTATTGATTTCACTTCTGATAATACATTTATGGAAATGATAAATTGGGCTCAACTCATTTATATTTTTTAATGCCTGTGCAGGTTGTCACACAGAGGAGGGTCAGGATCTCTTCTCGATCATCCCAGAGTGCAGGACACGGGAATAATGGGCTCATTTTGGCTGAACTTCAGGAAAAACTTCCTGACAGAGCAATATGACAATGGAACCAACTGCCTAGGGAGGTGGTGGGCTCTCCCACACTGGAGGCATTCAAGGTGCAGCTGGACAGCCATCTGTCAGGGATGCTTATGCTTTGACTTGGATTCCTGCATTGAGATTGAGCGGGGGGGGGGGTTGGACTTGATGGCCTTATAGGCCCCTTCCAACTCTACTATTCTATGATTCTATGTTTAGTTATGTTTTGGACACCAGAAGAAAGAAATATAATTGCTCCAGCTATTCATGTATTCTAGTATTTTCTGATGTGTCATTCCAAGCTACAAAGCCCTATATAATTAACTGGAGTCTTTAGGAGAGTTAAAGTGCAATGTCCAATTTCAAGGTAAATAAACTGGTGACTCTCCATTGACTTTAAAAAAAAAAAAACCTGGATCATGTCCTGTAGGAGTTTTCGGTAACACCCATCACAAGAATCCCAAATTTAATGGAATGCTAACAGTGCAGATTTCAGGGCTGTCTGAAGCTTTCTTTGAGTCCTGCTCTTTATCACCATAGATTCTCTGACACAGTTCACACAACATGACAGTTCACCATGGCTTAATTTCACTGCATGGGCTGTCATGTTGTGCCCTGCACCTGCAGGTCCCTGCTTCCCATAGTTCGTTGTCATGTCGTGTGAACCCGGCATCGTGGGTTGTTTGAGGGGGTAGAGAACCCTCAAACAACTCTAAAACAAGCTATGGATTGAGGGTTGTCTACCCCCCCCCCCAAACAACTGATGAAGCCAGGTTCACACCACCTCTTGCATATTCAAAATGGGGAAATTAACCCATGGTGGTTTAGAGTTACATGTGAACAGCACCTCTCTCTTTAAAATAGGGAAACAGCAGTGGCCTACCTCACAGGGCCGTTGTGAGAGTAATGAAGTAAAGATGGTAAAGTACTTTATAAATAATAAGTATTTGATCAGCAAATAGTAATGGCAGTGATAGAATAGTAAGGCTTATGTTTTATGATACCCCCCCCCCCCGATTATCTACTCCATTACAGAATCAAATTGCTTGCAAATGTATTTGAACTAGAGCTGTGCACAAATAGCCTCTCAAAATTCTCCACTCTATTTGTGGACAAAGAAATTAGGGGACAATTTCATTGAATTTCTTTAAGCAAGGGATATTTTCTCCAAGTTTCTCACAGGTAGGGCTCACCACTGGAGGGGTGGTAACACAGCTTCTTTCTTTTCGCCTAAGGGCTTGTGGGGTTTTTGTGCTGCCCCTGCAAGCAGGGACAGTGGCAAATACGGTATGTTAGCAGCCTGGCGGCCCTTATTTTGTGCATCCTCCAGAATGCCCCATACCTAGGGTTGCTCTGGGGCAATGTGGGGAGGGGGAGAGGGAAGTTGGCCACTGTGAAAAAAATGGTGAAGAAAATTTGGAGAAAATTCCTCATTTTATTTCTGGGGGAGTGAGGTAAGAAAAGAAAAATCTCAGAACTTTTCTAAGAAAAAAAGTATTCTGAGAGGTCATTTTATAATTTATTTTGAATTTCTTTCCATGGTGTTTTTGAGTTTACCAAGTCACTGTGAGGTGGCCAAGGGTGGTTGTGTGTGCTTCCTTTGTGATCTGAAAAAGCCTTATGGGAGGAATTACCTCGTGGTCTCTTCCCCTGGGCTTTAATTGGCATGTGGGAAGCCAAGGAGGCTGCTGGCTGCCAGAGGAATGATTGTACAATGAAAGAGAGGACACTCACACACACTCCTCAGCCACTTTGTAAGTAAGGCAAGCACAAGAACCCCAAACCCAACCCAGGAAAATTTCTCAGAAATTCTCCTCTCCTTTGAATTTCTTTTCAAAAGCAATTTCAGTTCTATCAAACTGAATGAGAATGGTGGGGGTGGGGGTGGGGGAAATGTGCGAGAAATTTGCATCACAGCACTAGTTTGAACACCCACAAGAACTGTGTGAGAAACCATGTAGTGTGTAAAAAAAAGGGGGGACCACTGAGACAAAGAACAAGCTGTAACTTGCTCAGTTGTTTGTTTGTTTGTTTGTTTTTGCACAGTCAATCAGTGGCAGAGACTGAGGATGGAGCCATCATTCATCATCGGCTCCTAGCATTTATAACACCCACATGCCACTAGAAGGCACTAGTTCTAAGCCTAAGGTCACAATCTGAAGCATAATTACTTGAGAGTAAAGATACTGCTGGAATAAATGGGACTCATTTCTGAATAAGCAAGCTTAGAATTGGGCCTGCATGCACCATGTGAAGGAGCGCTAACATAAGAACTTATGAGTAGGTCCACAGGTTGGGACTTGTCCATTTCCCCTTTTTACAAATAGGGGTGTCCTTAGGAGACAGGGTTCTTTAAAGACAGACAGACAGACAGACAGACACACACACACACACACACACACACGCGGGGGGGGGGGGAGACTGTAGAGCATATGCCAAAAAAACTGTCCTGTGGGCCTGAGCCCCAGATCTCTTCATCTATTTGGGACCTCTCACCTTCCCTTATTCTTGCTTGGAAAATTTATTCTCCTACCCCTCCAGCCCCCACCCTCAGCTACTGTGAAGACTGCAGCCCAGTGCAGAAGGAACAGGGAATTCTGGGGAACGGGGCTGCCATATAATACCTACATCCCTGCTAATAAACATTTACTGGTGCTGCCACCCTGTGAGCCCTTGTTCCGCTACACCACTAGCTGTGCAGTGCAGACAGTATATAGCCTGTGCTGATCCTGCTAATTGGCCCCATCTGCCCTGCAGATGGGTGGGGAGGCAGCATTTTATAAGCTGAAAGCCCAGGGACATATGGACTGAGGAGGCGGGGGGGGGAGGCTGCTTGCCACATGAGTACATCTGAGCCCCCTTCTGAGGGTCCAAGAAACCGAGTGTGATGTCAACCTGGCTATCCTGAACCATTGTTTTCTAACCTTCAAATAAAGCCAAATGTACAGAAACGCTTGGACCAGAGTCCCTTTGAAGTCAGGAGAGCCGCAGCAAAAACAAGAAGGCCCGGCCCAAAGGCAAGGACCAGAAGCGCTAACAATGGGCCCTGACATCAAAGAGCACCTGGAGGATGACTAAAGGCCCTAGAATGCTTCCCAGTGAACAAGGCCCTTGGGTTTTGGAGGATAACCATATTTGTTGCTGCCCTGTGTTCTCCCTCTGATTGCCTGACCTTTCCCCTCAGATGTTGCTTCCTCCCTCTCTCCCATGAGTAAGCGATTGGGTGCCGGCTTTTGCATTTGGACCAAGGAGCTGCTGATAGAGTGTGCTAATTGTGTCAGATGAGATATATATCTATATAGATATATAGATATATATGGCGTGACACTAATTGTTTCCAGTACCAGGGGTCAATAGATTGTAAATGGCCAGCTGGAGCAAGAAGGGGACCTCTAAAGAAGGGGAAGTCACTTCTGTTAATTAAGCAGAATTGAATGGAGGGTCACTTCCACTACAGATACGATTAGGAATTATCTGTAATGGATAACCACCCAGGGATAGATTAAAGGGCAGGAGGCGGAGCCTTATGCTGGACACACACAGAGACTGGCTCCTTCCAATAATTGTATGGGAGAGCCAGGGTGGTGAGCAGAAGCTAGATCTGAATCTGCTGGTAGATCTCTGGCTGATTTGCAGGAGATCTGCAAGGATTTCTGACACCCAATTGTTTAACCTAACCGTAGCAGCAACAAAAATACTCCCTTCCCAGCCTAATTTATATTGCTCAAATGAAGACAGCTTGGGATAACCAGGAATGGATTGTTGTGTGGATGGACTGTGGTTTCCATTCAGGTTATTTTTTTTACTCAGAACAAATGCCAGTGTTCAGAATTCTTTAATTCTAAGTGTATGTCTTTTGCCCCCGGCCCTGCTTAATGGATCTGAGTTCTAGTAAAAAAAAAAAACACACAATCCCACAAGCCTGAAGTCTGCCCACCCCTGTGGCAGAGAGTGTGAATCTCACTGTTCTACACTTTTTTTTTTGTAGCCAGAGTGCAAAAGTGTAATTGGTGAACGCGAATGCACTTAGAGTCCATTTCACACAACAAGCACACTAGGAATATGATGAATAGGAATAAAGATGTTTAGATGAACACTTTTATTTATTTCAGTTGCCAAAGCAAACACACAAAGTCTTCGCTTGCTAAAGCCATGTCTGCATGATGCACTTTTCAGGGATTTGTGCTCGCACAATACATCCAATGTGTACATTTCATATACAGTGGAGAAGGGTCTTCTGCCTATCCACAGAGCATATGAGGACAATTTGGCGACCAGTACAAGTGCATGCCAATGGTAATGGGCTGATGTCTTGTGGGAGAGAAATATTTTTACAGAGATATTTATTTTTGCATTTTTACTCCACCCATACAAGTGGCGTACAAGTTTCTCCCCACACCACCCATTCTGCCTGTACAGCAATCCTGCAAAGGAGGTTAGCCAGAGACAGTGACTCACCCAAGGTCATTCAGTAATCTTCATGGCTGAGTAGGGCAGTCTGCCTCAACCTGTGTTGAAAAACTACACTGGCTGCCTATTAGCTATTGAGCCATGTTCAAGATTTTGTTGTTGACATTCAAAGCCCTGACCAACTCAGGGCCAGGATACCTGCCTGACCACCTTCCCCTATATACACCAAATCCACCTGAGATTTTCCAAGCAGGCCTCATTGGTTGTTCCATGACCAACAGTGTGTTGTCAGCCAATGGCACATAAGCAAGCCTTCTCCGTAGTGGCACCCACCCTCTCCCACCTGTGGTTCAAGAGGCAGAAACTGCGATGAGCTTCAAACGCCTCTTGAAAATTCATTTGTTCACTCGGGCTTTCCCTGACGTAATCCATCATGACACTACTCTGTTTTACTGCTTTCATGGTACTATTTTATTGTTTTATAATGTTTTTATATTGGTTTTTATACTGTATTGTATGTGCTTTTATGTAAACCACTTAGAAGATCCTGGGATGTCAAGTGGTATAGAAGCATCTTAAATAAAATATATATACCGTATATTACCTGGTGCCCTCCAAATGTGCTGCACTACAACTCCTATCAGCCACCATGGTGGGTATATTGTGTAGCCCAATACATCTGGAGAGCACCAGGTTGGGGAAGGCTGAAGTAGGGATCTGCACTTTGATCTCCCCAGTCCTATTCCAGCACTCTAACTAGCACACTGACTCTCAAGTTTGTTTTTCCCATGATGGGCTCTAAGCTATTACAGCATTGAACCATAAGTGAAAGAAACAGCTATCTTGTAGACCTGCTCCCATTGACTACAGGCATTTCCACTTTCCCTTTTAAAAATCACCTTCTTCTCTGTAGTGCAGGGCCTTTTTAAGGGGGGGGGGCTCGCACATGGAGGGGGCAGCATCAGCACTGGCACTGCCGCATTGTTGCCGACTATTTTCTTTCAGAATCTCACTAACCTGAGCTCCATAAACCTAATGGGGGGGGGGGGGGGATCACAAAGCAAAATCAACTGGTAGTAGTGTCCTTTTGGCATGACAGCATGAGCAAGATGGTTGCAGCCTCAGGCAGCGCTAATAGCAGCAGCCCAGCCCAGTCCAGCCATAGACATACACAATGGCAGGGGCTCCCAACATGGCGCCCATGGGAGCCATGGCACCAATAGGTGCCCACAAAGTTCTCCACTCCCTGCCCCCTTCAAAAAATTATTTTTAATTAAAAAGAAAAAACCTTTTTTTAAAAAAAACATTAGGGTGTCAGGTTCTCTTTCCTGTTCCTGAATCTGCCTCTCACCAGCTGTTCAACAGGCCGGAAGAGAAGGAAGGATTTCTTCCATCCACACAGACTTTTCCCCTTAGCTCTGGCTCCTCAGCTCTGGCTCCCCAGGATTTCTTCCATCCACACAGACTTTTCCCCTTAGCTCTGGCTCCCCACTCCCAGTCTCTAGCTTCACTATTTCTCTCCCTTCCTAGCCCCCAGCCTTGCTCTTCCTCTTCTCTCTACCCCTTTGCCTTGCTATTTGCCCCTCCCTCCCAACCTCTAGCCTCACTATTTATCTCTCCCACACACTGCAGCCCCCCATGGCAGCCATTATGTGACTAGACACATCCTCCGCGGGAGCCATTTTGTGGTGCTGCCCGCAGCATTTTCTCGGATTCCCAGATGTGCCCATGGGCCCAAAAAGGTTGGGGGGGGGGCTTGCACTATGAGCTCCTCAATGCAGTGCCTACGGGCACCAGTGTGCTCACAGAGAGCCCTCCATTTGAGGGGCCCTCAAATGAACATTCTGCCCCAGGGGATCTCAGTGGCTTAAAAAATTAAAAGTAAAACAACACTATTTTAAAAAAACCAATACATGTTTTAATATCCAATGGTTTAGCAAAATGTTAATCATATAGACAAGATGTCAACAAATTAACATCTTAGTAGACCAGTGCCCCAGCCCAATTCTCACCCATCCACACTAAGCCTTTCACCTACCCCCTTTCCATACTCGAGCAATAATATAATTAAAATTCTGCCCACACCACAATATGCAGTGTATATCAAAAAGAAACAAAAAAATAGAAGCATGAGAAACAATGTTAGGGTAAAATGAAGAAGAACCCAGTTTAAGTTAATCTCCACCAAAATATTTGAGAAATTAGGGGCATATACCACTGAAAGTGATCAGATATTGTTTTGTTTCTTAATAAACCATATATTTCTCAGATGCCCCTGGTAATCTGAGAAATTCACTAGAGCAGGGCTTTTTTAATGAGCAGGTGAATCATATTGAAGCATGGTGGCAAACATCTTATGGATTGTATCCAATCTTAGGCTAGAATCATAGAATAGTAGAGTTGGAAGGGGCCTATAAGGCCATCAAGTCCAAACCAAGCCAATGGCACATAAGCGAGCCTGCAATCCAGGATTGCAGGAGAACAGATGTGGGCAGCCCAGGCAGTCACCCATCCAAGCACTGACCCGGCTTATACCTGCTTAGCTTCAGCATGTGGCCTGCATTATGTGTTCTTGACACCACCTGCAGGACCTAAGTCCCATTTGTTTCAATGGGTCAACTCTAAGTAGGACTAATGTTGGATACAATCCTATGTCTACAGATCATGCTGCTGTTAAAGATGCAGAAGCAATGACTCATGTAAAAAAGTTGGCAACATCAGGAAGATTCAGAAGCAAGACATTTTTCTCCTCTAAAGGTAGCCATGGTGCCCTCTAGCATTGGCATGTGTGAAGAAGAGGACACCTCCCCATTGGCTTGGTCTGGAATGTATACAGCTCTGGTATTACAACTCTGGCTGGGGGACCAAAGAGTGCACTTCAAGCAAAGCACATCTGTTCCTAGGTGACACAAAAAGTTCAGGAAGGAAAATGTCTTGGAGATAATATGGAAAACACATCCATATACCCCAAGTCTGTTAGCACTCAAAATAGCACTGAAGTGACATTAGCTACAGAGGGATAATCCTATGTCCCTAGCAACAACGAAAGCGGAGCTTGTGGAAAGCAATTCCGATCCTCTGCAACAGCTGAACCCTCTTTGTGCAATGAACAATGTCTGGAAAGATTTGGAATTTACCTTCCAATCCTGCATGGCTCTCAGTGATTTGAAAACTGGGTGCCGGTCAATTGTAAATGGCATTCACCCATGAACAAGGAACCTAGGCAAGATGCTAACTATAAAAAATTATATATATATATAATTATATATATAATTTTTTAATATTATTGATGGTTTAATTCTATTTTTAACTTTTGTATTTTTCTATCTCTGTTTTAATTGTATGAATTTTAAAGGTTGTGAGCCACCTTGGGTCCCAGTGTTGGGGAAAAGGCGGGATACAAATAAATAATTTGTATAATAATTTGTATAATAATAATAATAATAACAGCAACAATAATAACTAAAGCTGGGGACTTCAACATGGGGCCCATGGGTACCCATGGGCCCTCAGACACCTCTCTTGGTGCCCACCAGGCTTTCTGCCCTCCTGTTTTTAATTTTATTTCTTAAGGTTTTATTTATTTATTTATTTATTACTTTTAACTAGGAGGCTGGCATACTACAAAGTGAAGCGCCACCTTCCTGCACCATCTTTATTTGGGTTCAAAGTGTGGTTTTGTGTTTTGGAGCTCAGACCTTACTTTCAAGTCAGTTGGGTTTCAACCTAATCCTATGCATGTTTAGTTAAACAAGCAAGCATGACTGACTACAATTTGTTTTATTCCCAGGCGTGTGTGTGTGTGGTGTGTGTGTTGGATTGCAGCTTTCTGATTGGTAACCCCTCATAGCCAGGGCTAGTATCAAGGGTATGCATGGTCAGGCACTTGCTGATAAGAGCTCCCTGGTGTTGCTCCTCCTTTCCAGCATCACAACCTGCTTGTTCACCTGCCTCTTGCTCTGGCCTAGCAGTAGATGCCAATGGAGGAGGAGCAGCAGCAGCAATAGCAGCTGGTGACAGTGAGAAGACAGACTCCTGTGGGAGGGGGCCCATTGAGGGTTCTTGCTTAAGAGGCCTACAAAACCTGGAGCTAGCACTGCCTAAACCAGAGCTACTGACTAGGATGGCCAGAACTTCTTAGGCCCTAAAACTGAGACCTAGGAGGTGGAGTCTGGGAGCTAAGGGGTAACTATGGACTTGGAGGTGTAGCTAATAGGGAAGGCTTGCCTGCCTCTTTGCCCCCTGTCTGAGATCTAATGCTCTTTCCCCTGGAGGCCCTGAAAAGAAGCCACACATCCAACAAGACCTCCTGGAACCTTCGGCCAAACAAGTGGCAGCTAAGTAATTTTAGACCCTGGACTTAACGGTCTTATGGGGGGGCTTTAGAAGGCCATGTGTATTACTCCAGTTGTGAAGCACACCATTCACAATTCTCCCCAACCACCACCACCCTCCCATGCTTTACAACTGCTTTTAGTTTCCTGATAGGTTGGAACAAAACAACCACATCAACAACAATCTGTTTGCCAATGTCCTATTTTTTTTAAAAAAAGAAGTACTCTGAGCATGCGCAGTTTCACATTTTAAACTCACTTAAATCATAGAGCCATCGAGATTACTGGAATAACATGGAGCTGGCCAGCCTAGGTGCAGCCGTATTTGCCATGGCCCCCATCACCTGCTGCTCTTTGGGTCATCATTTGGGGCCCCACCCATGGCTGCTGGACCCTGGACTTTGGCCCCCAGGCCCAGCGCGCCACACCCACCACCACCGTTGCCGCGGATGGGTCTGAAATGAACATTGGCCCTCAAGTCGGAAAGTGCCAGGTCAAGTTCTATGTCCCATGAGCCTTTTCGCGCTGGGCTGTTTTTGCGCTCTTCTTAATTCCGGGCCGCTCTTGAGCGGCACCAAATCACTCCGCCTGCAGTTCTCCAAAATCTTGCGCCTGTGTTACGCTCGCCTGATTTCATAGATTTCATAGATCATAGAGTTGGAAGGAGCCTACAAGGCTATCGAGTCCAACCCCCTGCTCAATGCAGGAAACTAGAGGAGGGGTCTCCCATCCAAGTAATAACCAGGCCTGACCCTGCTTAGCTTTCCACACTCAGACAAGCTGAGCCAGCGCTCTGGCTATAGGTCGGGAAAGGGGGTGTTGGGGTGGCTTGCAGCCTGCTGCAGCCCCTAAACTCCTGCTGCGGAGTTTTCCTCCTTCCCTCCTCCCCCTCCCCCCCCAGATCTGCTCCCAGTGGGACAATGCCGACTTTTGAACCTCTAACCACTAAGCAAACAGACCTTGCGCCTCGCTCCACAATCCAAACACGCTTTATTGACCGGCGTTCCATAGCAACGGAGGCACACGAGGCTTCCTCCGTCGCCTGCCAGCCAGCCAGCGCTCCGGGTGTGGCTGCGGCTTCCAGAGCCGCTGAGCAGGACGACTTCGGCTGGGAGAACTCCCCAGCCGGGCCTGCCGCTTGCTCTTTGCGTCCTTCACCGCTATTAGGCTGTTGTTAATAGATTTTTAAAGAGGTACTGGGGCTCCAGCCTGCCTGGGGCGAAAAATGTGGGTTGTTTTCCCAAGGCTTGTTAGTCTTAGGTTCAGCTCACTACTTCCCAACCTCCACTGGTCTCCTTTAATGGAGTGTGTAAGAGACAGACATTCAACAGGTGCAGCTTTCCCTTGGTATCCGAAGGTAGTGATGGGAGAAGTTTTGCCTATAGAATGTTAGCTTGTTGTCACACAGTGGGAAAGATACTACTGCAAGTGTGGGACTCTGAGGAAATATGGGGCAATCCACACATGCCCAGAGGCAGTCTTGTCTTTATTAGTTCCCATTCTAGAGCTGAACTCTAGTGCAAATTAAATCCTGTTTATTAGGCTCCATATATTTGCCAGCTATGAATAACGGGTTCAGCCCCCGTAACAAAGCACTTCCTCTACACCAGGTGTGGGCAGAAGGCTCCAGATGTTTGGGACTTCAACTCCCAGCTCCTGCCAGCATGGCCAATGGTCAGGAATGCTAGGAGTTGAAGTCCAAAAATTTGGAGATCTACTACTTTCTGCCCAGACCTACTCTAAAGTACTATGAAGGTAAAGTGATATCTTTTGCTGGGCCAGCTTAGGTTGATGGTTGGCCAGTTTTGCAGAACTCTTGCCTGATGAAGAGACAACCTGGGTTCCAATCCTTGCTCAGCCTCAGAGCTTCTGAGGCGATTGCCAGCCCCAGCATTAGGAACAGAGGAAGCTGCCTTGCATGAGTCAGACCATCGGTCCCATCTCTTGGCACTAACTGGCCGTGGCTCTCCAGCTTTTCAGGCAGGAGTTTTTTCAGCCCTACCTGCCCTTATATAAATCTATGGTGTGACCACACTTGCAATACTGTCTACAGTGCTGGTCACTGCACCTAAAGAAGGATATTGTAGAGTTGGGGAAAAGTGCAGAAAGGGGCAACTAAAATGATCAAGGGGCTGGAACAACTCCCCTATGAGGAAACATTTGGGATTGTTTAGCTTAGAAAAAAGGTGAGTGAGGGAGACATGTCTTTATTTATTTATTTGTTTGTTATATTTATACCCCACCTTTTTTCCTGCAAGGAACCCAAGGCGGCTTACATAATCCTCCTCCTCTCCATTTTATCCTCACAACAACCCTGTGAGGTAGGTTAGGCTGAGAGTCAGTGAGTTTCATGGCTGAGTGGGGACTAGAACCCGGATCTCCCGAGTCCCAGTCCAACGCTCTCACCACTACGCCACACTGGTGTAGAGGTGTACAGAATTATGCATGGTGTGGAGAAAGTGGATAGGGAGACATTTCTCTCCCATAATTCTAGAACCCCATGAAACTGATTGGTGGGAGATTCAGGACAGATAAAAGGAAGTCCTTCACACAGCACATAGTTAGAACTATGGAATTCACTTCCACAAGATGTAGTGATGGCTACCACTTTGGATGGCTTTAAAAGGGTATTGGACAAATTCATGGAGGACTATATGCCACCTCCAGTATCAGAGGCAGTATGCCTATGTACACCAGTTGCTGGGGAACATGGGTGGGAGGGTGCTATTGCACTCATGTCCTGTTTATGGGATCTCGTGGGCAGCTGGTTGGCCACTGTGTGAACAGAATGCTGGACTAGACCCTTGGTGTGATCCAGCAGGGTTCTTCTTATGTTCTTACGAGGTGCCGGGGATCGAGCTGGGGACCCTCTGCTTGCAGATCAGGTGCTCTACCACGGAGCCACAGCACCCTGTCATCATTGGGGCATGGGAGGCAACCACCTTGCTTGGACATCATGACAAGGCAGCAGATGGTCACTAATTTAATTTATGATTGCCGTGTTTTTCCTGCCAGAGGGAAGAGAGATTCTGCCTTGGGCACTGTGCACCTTGGCTTGGTCACCAGGGGCACCATTCACTGCTCTGCCTCAGGGCCAGCCCTGTTGGAGCCAGACTAGCCATTAGTCAACTCAGCCTGAGCTACCTCACCGGTTTGTTGTGTGGACTAGAATGGTAATAATATCCGGTATGCCATTCAGTCCTCCTTTGAGGAAGAACGAGGTACAAATGTGAAAAATAAAATAAATTAAACCCTAACCTGGTCCACTGACACTTTTTAACCTGCTTTATATGTTTCCTTGATCCTTTGGAACCAAATTGGCAACCACAGTTGAACAATCCCATAATAATGGTAGACCAGCCTTCCCCAACCTGGTGCTCCTCAGAAGTGTTGGACTACCACTCCCATCATTCCCCAGCCTTCATAGCCATGGGCAGCAGGTTGGGAAAGTCTGCATACATTTTAGCACCCTTTTCCTAAATGGTTCTAAATTCCACTGAAATCAGTACAAGCTAGGCTTGGTATACATACTATCAATGGACAGCTGTATTAAGTGATGACTTGCATGTGTGAATGAGCCCATTGCAGATCTAATGCCCCAGCCATCTATGGGACTGAAAAGATTTTGAGGAGACTCCCCCTTTGTTTTAGAATAGTTTGGAACAAGCTGTTGCTCAGCAGAAGGAATACAGAGGCTGCAATCCTAGTATTTACCAACCTGATGCCCTCCAGATGTTTTGGACTACAACTCCCAGGATCCTTGACCAATGGCCATGCTTGCTGCAGCGGGAGTAGAAGTCCAGAACATCTGGGGAGAGTACCAAGTTGGGGAAGGCTGCTATCAACACTTAAATCACCTTGCACTCAATGGGACTTAATTCTCAGTAGGCACACGGTCTAGGGTTGTGCTAAATGTAATAAGCATCTCATTGGGGTTGTGGAAGCATCTCATGCCATTTCATGTAGGAATACAGAAATTGAACAGGATGGAAGGGTAGTATTGACCACCATTTAAATCTTCAGCCATACTGTTAATATACAACTGTATTAATATTAAAGGCCAGAATACATCCCTTCACGTGCAACAGGGATATGATTGGTCAATTAGCCTTGTAATCCTGAGATTACAAAGCCAATTGACTTTTGTTTTCTGCAACTGTAAACCCTGAGCTAAAAAAAACCCTAATCTGCAGTTCACCTTTATTCAAGTCAATTCTCCCAAAACCATTCCTTACAGAGTTGCAGGCACTAGACTCAAATAAACTAATTGGGGGGAAGTCCCCACCCCAGCCCCCATGGAATGTATGCATTTGTTGGCTAGATGATGGAACAGAAAGCACTGGTCAATTATTGAGTAGCCTTTTCTAATGTCATCTTGTTTTCAAGCTGAAATTTGGCAGGTGTAATTCCCTCACACAGGGCATATAGCCATCAGGACTAGCCATTGATAGCCTTGTTTGTCTTCTGACAAACAGAACAAAGTTTACAGCCATCTGCGGACTTCCAGTTATAGTCAATAAGAGGCATGAAGATTGGATTTCTGAACTGAAATTCGGACCTGAGTCAAAGTGGGTGGCCTCTGAATCACTGAGCCTAATTGGGCTATTTTCAAAATAACCAGATCAGGGTACGAACCAAATCTTGAGGTCCGTGCACACTCTTAATAGAAACCTCTGGTGGCATATATTTTTTTCCAGGGGCTTTAAGTCTTTATAGTTGTACAATCATTTAAAAACAAAACAAAACAAAACACCAAGGAGTAACTTGAACCTATGAAAACAGATGATAATGATATTGGAAAAATGTCACTGACCTAACCTACCTGACATGGTTGTTGTGAGGATAAAATGGAGAGGAGGAAGATTATGTAAGCTGCCTCAGGTTCCTTGCAGGAAAAAAAGTCAGGATAGAAATATAATAAATACATAAATAAATAAGTAGCAAACAAGCCTGATGCACATATTTGTGGGTGGTGGAATGAGCTTCACCTTTATTATCTGAGAAGTAATTAAGCATCTGTGTTTGATTTAGTCCTATGAAAATATGCCAATTAAGGAGGATATTGAATTCCACCAAACCAGAATTTCTACCAGGCTTATGGGATCTTCCAGGGTCAGGTGGGACAGAATTGCTCCCCTGGCCCAGAATGGAACTAAAAGTTACCTAGATCTCTTAAGGTCCAGAAAGTTTTTACAAAGCCAAAACTGCTGGACCTAATATGATGGAAAAACTTGGTAATTCAAGCCCTAGAAATTTTATTTATTTATGTTGGGACTTGAAAAAGATACTAGGAGAGGATATATTGTGGAGTAAAATTCTTCCTATCTCACGTTAGTGAGATCAGCAGAGTAGAGTCTCTTTACAGCTTAAAAGAAGCTTAGATTTGGCTAGTGTTAGCCAGTTAGCATTTGGTAATCCAGGATGCTTTAAGGCAGACTGGATTTCCCTGGTTTTGCCCCCTTTCTCTCCCTCAGAACAATAACCAGAGACACAGTCTTGTAAAAGTTAAAAGTAACATTTACTCACTCAGATTATGCAGTTTCATTCAGGCAGGCTTAAAAGACATTTCTTACAGTTGGTACAAGTACATTTGTAGTTACTTGGGGTCTGAACTTGTGGAGTTCAGACCAGCAACTCTGGCTACATGCTGCTACAAGGATCACGTGGAGACAACAACCTGGTGGTGCCACGCTCACTAGAGTCTGAACAGAAAGAGGAAGAAGCTGGGAGCTACGCCCACTTCCTGTTCAGGCTGTTAATAATTCAATGAGTACCTTCTAGGAAAACCTCCCTAGAAGGTATCAGTGATCTTAACCATTTCACCCAATTACCTGGTGAAACATGAGCCATTGGTTTTGACTGCAATTTTAGTTATCCAACAATTTATTTATTTATTATATTTATACCCCGACTTTTTTCCTGCAAGGAACCCAAGGCGCTTACATAATCGCCCCTCTCCTCTCCATTTTATCCTCACAACAACCCTGTGAGGTAGGTTAGGCTGAGAGTCAGTGACTGGCCCAAAGTCACCCAATGAGTTTGATGGCCGAGCGGCCATACAAAATAGAAATATTTTGTATTACTATTAATGCTGTCTTTACAGCTGGTTTGATCAGTTCCTATTTGGTATATTGGTAGATCTTTGGTTTGGATTCTCTTCCTTACTGGTATGGGGATGCCTTCCTGTCTTATTTTTCTAAATCAGGAGTGGGCAACCTACCATTAAGGAAGCATGATCTTGCTAAAGGGACATCAGTGCTTTTTTCCCACCGCCCCACTGCCAAATTCGGTGGCACAGCAGCAGGGTGCAGCCTGCTAGCTGTCCGGAGGGTGGGATCAGCCCTCAGACCCCCCCCACCCATTCAATATGAACATTTACTCAGGCCTGGTTCTACCATTCTGGCAGACTTGGTGTCCCCTGGGGTAGCACAATTCATCATGCTGGAAGTAGCCAATGATCCTGGGCTTTTTTCTGTCTTTCTTTTTTTGGTGCTCTCTCTTATCATCTGATTGCACCCCAGTGTACAATAGTACTCTGATCATGACATAGGAAGGCCTTCTGGAATGCTTTCTCAGTTTCCCTGTGGGAACCACCACCACCACCACTGGATGGTAAAACAACAAGACCTTAAACCAAGGGTGGGGATTCTCAGGCTTGGGGGCCAAAAATGATCCTCTAGGGGTCCCAGTCTGGCCCTCTGGGATTCCCCAGTCGTCGTGTCCCCCCCCCCCTTTCTAAGAGGCTGAAATGCCTCTCCTAAGGCTTAGTTACAGGCAGTAAGAGCTTTAAGCTGAACTATGCTGGCATTTTTGGTATTTTGGTCATGCCCCTATGGACTTCAGCCCTGCCCACCACTGGAATGCAGCCTCTGGGAGCATCCCTGAAACTTAATTAGGTCCTTGGGCTGAATAAGTTAAACACCCCTGCCTGAAATTGATGCTGCCTTTGTTCTCTCCTCTTCTCTCTCTTTCTCATGTGTGTCTGTGCATATGCAGAGTGGGAAACTTGTGCCCCTCCAGCTGTTACTAGACTATAACTCCCATCATCCCTGACCATGCTGGCTGGGGCTGATGGAATTTGGAGTCCAACACCACCTAAAACCACGGGTTCCCCATCCCTGGCATATATCATAATTCACACTGCAGTTAAACTGAGGAGCTTGGATCTGACCCTATTTAAACCTCAGTGTCTTGAAAGTATGGATTCAGATAAACATATTTCCAAGTTCAGTGAGCTTCACATTTGAGAAAATATCTTCAAAGTTAGGAAGGAGTGGCAGGTTACAGATTTAAGCTAGCCCTTCTCAACTTGGTGCCTTTCAGATGTTTTTTTGGACTACAACTCCTAGCAGCCTCAACCAGCATGGCCAATGGTCAGGGATGATGGGAAGTGTAGTCCAAAACAACTGGAGGGCACCAGGGTGGGAAGCCTGATTTTAAGCATAATTGATGTAAGATCCATAGAAAAAGCAATGGGACAACTTTCAAAGCAATGGATTTAGGCTCGAGATGTTACTCCTAGAATCCAATTCTATTTGAAACAAAGGTCAGATTTCAGATATTCTAAGTTTGGAACTTTTCAAAATCCAAAACTCTGAAACGTTTATTTTTTATTTTTTTGCCACTTTCAATTATGTTTATTTGATTTTTGCAAAATGTCATCTTAGCGATAGCTATACTCAATCCTACATACTCATATGAAACATTATATTGTTTTCAATAGGACATCGCTCCAGGCAAATGAGTGACTAGGATTCGAGTTCAGTCAATACCATAGATCTCTGGGTTGCAGTTTGGCAACCATGCGCAGAAGTCCTGTTGAAATTAATGGGGCATGCTAATTACAGTTAACTTGGATTCCATTGATTTCAAGAGAACTTACAGTATTTTTCCATGTATAAGACTATACTTTTTCCTAAAATTGTTAGACTAAAAATTGAGGGTCGTCTTATACACGGAAGTAAGCCAAGGAGAGAACCGCACAGTTGCGAAACTGCCCAGTGGGGGGCGTCTTATACATGGGGGCGTCTTATAGACGGAAAAATACGGTAGATGCAATTACTAACTTCCTCTGGATTATGGCTAACATGTTGAGGTTCTTACATCCTGTACTTTACCTATGGCTGGCAACACCATTGAGCAGTAACAGCAATACAGCTGACATGGCAAATGAATACATTGCATTAGAAGGCCTAGCAAAATGGAAAATTCCAGGCACTCAACATTTTCAGAGGCAAGTCAAGGAAGATGTGAAAGGATTTTGTATGAGGTGTGTGACCAGTTCTTGCAGTTACTTATCACAAATGGGACTTACCTCAGTAGGGAGGATCCCAGATTTAGGATAATGGAATATGTTTTCAAGTTAATCCAGTCATGAATAAATATATACACATATCATATGAACAAAACTATTCTATGGACCCGTAGATTTGTAATTTTTCTCTTCAAAGCTCCTCTGGGGCTATGTGTGTGAGATCCTGCATCGATCTGGGGCACAATCCAACAGGAAGCTGCCCTGCAAACAGCCCATTCAAATGAATGGGAACTACCAAAGATGGCTGGTGTGGTGCCTGTTGCACCACACCATTCATTTCAATGAGGCTTGCTTGAACAAAACAATGTCCCAGTTAGACTGTATCCTTTGTCTTATTTATTTATTTATTAGAAACTACCCTGTGTGCTTTCTGGTTAGAAAGACAGTTTAGGCTTGTAAAATAAAAAGGACAAGGATAAATGCCACCCCCACCACCTGCTGCACCCCCCAACCCCAAAATAGCAATGCTTCTGAGTATTAATTGGATTAGGCTAATTAATGTCAAGGAAACCTACTTTCAGGTAAATGTGCTTAGGACTGCAGCTTTAAGTACACTAACAGATTGATTCTATACACAGCATTGGAACTCAGAAGTAAGTCCCATTGAACACTGTGGGATGTAGTTCTGTGTATTTTATGTATTTATTTATTATATTTATACCCCACCTTTTTTCCTGCAAGGAACCCAAGACGGCTTACATAATCCTCCTCCTCCTTTCTATACACAGAAGACGCAGAAGACGGAGCTGCAAATGTACTCTGGACTACGCCTCTTTGAGCAGGGGGTTGGACTCGATGGCCTTGTAGGCCCCTTCCAACTCTACTTTTCTATGATCAATACAACCTGCCCTGATGCTTATGAGAAAGCATTTTCCTACCAGAATGAATGTGGCTCCCTTCCAAACAGTGCTGTAGTGGTAGATTTCGAATGGCAAGTACTCCTCAGGACTGTCCCCGTATCCACGCCCCCAGGAAGAGTCCACAAATGCAGGCAGCCCTGTCGATCCACATCAACAACCCACTTCCAGCAGTGTTCACTTCCACCAGGAGCAGGTCTTTTGTAGAGCTTAATTGCCCCTTCAACTGCAAGCCACCCCCACCCCGAAATAGTTTGCACTACAACAGGGATCAATAAATTGTTACTGGGGAAATTCATCCCGCCTCACTAGCCCTGAGGATTGCAGCTAAGCTCAGAGTAAATAGGGAATTCTGAGGGGGGTGTGTGTGGCAGATGATCCCTGCTAATAAAAAAAAAAGTGCCAGCTTTGCATTCCTGCAAGCCCTGGTTCCATTACACCACTGCTTCCAATCCTGTATTCAGGATCGGCTTACTAAATACCCCACAAAGCGAACATCTTTGCAATATTTTCCTCAAAACCTTTGCCTTTTGCATCCCACTTCTTCATCCAAGTGGATTTCCACAGTGTTCCACTGACATACACACTCACGCACCTGGATGAATGACCAGGACCTGGATGAATGACCAGGTTTATGAGGTCTTTTACAAGACATTTGCATCAAACACTTTGCTTCAGAACCTTTCCGCAGTTTCTTTTCTCAGTCTTTTCCTGCGAGCTATAAGGGTAAAATGGCTCCTCACTTTGGTATATTTAGGGTACAAGGAAAACAAAGTAAAATACGCTTTAATTTTTCTTTTCTTCTTTCCCCCCCATTAACATTTATCATTAGCTCAACAACATTGGTAATAATAAAAAAAACAAGAACAACAACAACAACAAAAGGCATTCCAGGCCCAATTCCCTGAGATACAGCGTTTTTCATTGTCAAGAGATGCATTAGTTACTTGGCATCTACTGGAGAGTGGAGACACAAAAAATGAAGCAAATTTAGGAAAATCAACTCCCTTCCCTCCCCTGCCCCCAAAGAAACTTGGGTCGCTCACAGTATCATTTGTACAAACGTGGCACAAAAAGCTGGAGTGTGGAGCTCTTTTGCGAAGTCCATCCTAGTGCACAGGTGGGAAGGACAGAGAGGCACGGCAGCCTCACCTCATCAGTTTCATTGATGGACCAGTGGCCTTTCCCGCCAGGGGCTGGTGTGCATGCTCACCTCCTCTTTATTTAGGGAGAGCAGGAAATCTCTGGCTGCTCAGTCCGTCCTTCCTGCTGCCGGTCACTGCGCATTGGGGGGTGCTAAGCCAGTAGCGCCCAAGACTCCTCCATTGGGGCCGGAGCCGGTTGTCCCTGGCTGCATGGAGGAGACGGGGCTCATGGGTTCAGAGCCACTGTGCACGCCGCCTGGCTGAGATTGTTGCAACTTCTTCTTGGTGATCTTCCTTTCTTTGGCCCGTCTGTTCTGAAACCAGATTTTTACCTAAGTGGAAGAGGAAGGCAAAGTAAGTGCCTGTAAATAACAAAGCCAGGGGCCCATGCAATCCTTGGCTAACATTGCTTTTGAGTAGTCCTGTTCATGCCAAGGGACCAGGATTGTGCATTATAGACTGGATCTAAGACTGCAATCCTAGGCATACTTACCTATGACTAAGACTGCCCATAGAATACAGCAGGGCTTACTGAGAGTAAACTTGCAGGGGATTGAGCTGCATGAGCAAATGTTCTTTACACACACACCCAAAAAAAAGACAGGGAGTGGAGATGTGTAGAAAGAGGGTGGACTCCTCATAAATTCCTGAGAATCTAAGCTCTTCTTTTCAAAGCAGAAAGATAACATGTTTTTGGAGGGAGGGAAGGGACAACTTGTCTCAATATGGAGATGAAATATTGTATATCATGAAGTTCACATCTTCTTAGTGGAATTAATAAGACCCTGAATAATAATAATAATAATAATAATAATAATAATAATAATAATAATAATAATAATTACAAATTAAAAGTATCTCACACCAAGATCTAATGGGCGCAACCAAGCCAAAGTGAGATTTCAATGGGAGAGCATTAGAGTGTATTCAGACATGCCTAAAACACTTCTCTGTCTCCACTCTGGGATCTAACTCTCCCCAAGGTGTCAGATATGTCTATCCCACTCCTAGGATGAGCTCTGGGAGAAACTGGTGCTGCAGGTTGAAAGGAGAAGTCTGCTGTTTGAAGAACTGATTGGCTGATGATGGGTATGATTTCCACACACACCCTCTACCACGCCTTCCCTTCCCTTCTCAGAATGTTTTTTCAACTTTAAAAAAATTGATTGAGGTTTAAAATAAGTAAGTAAGTAAGTCTTTTTTTTAAAAAAAAGCACTGGATGAACTTCTAATCACATAAATATACAAGTGGCACCAGTGGTGTAGAGATCCATTTTGAAGTGCAGGTTCTCATCATCACAGTCCCCATAGCCCCGTGAGAGAGGGGGGGAGAATGTGTGTGTGTGTGTGTGTGTGTGTGTGTGTGCGCGCGTGCGCGCAGGCGTGTGTGTGTGTGTGGGGGGGGGGAGAGAAGATATGTGTGTGAGAGAGAATATGTGTCTGAGAGAGGGGGGTAGAGAAAGTGTGTGTGTGTGTGTGTGTAGAGAAAATATTTGTGTGAGAGAAAGGGGGGAGGGGAGAGAAATGTATGTGTGTGTGTCTTTTGTAAAGCTAATGGTTATTAATTACCCATTCAAGACCAAGCCACCCCAAAATACTTTGCATTACAACAGATTAAGCTCAGAGGGACCCTCCTCCCAAGGCCTGAGGGCGGGGAATGACATCATCATCCCTATGAATCCAAAAGTCCTGGCGCTTCAACCCTCCCAGCCGGGGCTCCTCTACACCACTGCCTGGCCCTTTTAACAATGAAAAATGAAGGCAGATTGCCCCTGTGAAATACAACAGAAAAGATGAATATGCTTACTAGCCCGGCACTCAAAGTGTAATAACCCTGCAACAAACCATGGGCTGTTTGAGGGTTATTCCCCACGCCAACAATCCCTGTTGCCAACCCCACCTGTGGTTGAATATTCAAAATGGCCACCACCAGCATGCACTGCAACCCACAGTGGCTGAAATAAACCATGGTGGCCACAGTGGGCTGCGGTGATCATGCATATCCAGTCATTGTGGGGCAAAAGTGGTGGGAGGGTGGGCAGGCACTGGATCAAAAAGCACCCTACCTCCTGTTTCTATGTACATCTGAACACACCCTGAAGCATGTCGTTAACTTTTCTGTGGAAATCGAACGGACTTAAGCTTCAGCTGAACTGTGTGTTGTGTTTATTAAAAGTCTGGAACATGCGTGTGGGTTTCCCATGGGCAGCTGGCTGGCCACTGTGTGAACAGAATGCTGGACTAGATGGACCCTTGGTCTGATCCAGCAGGGCTCTTCTTATGTTCTTAACATAATTACAACCATGTACAACAGGGCCGAACCACTAAGACAAGTGAACCTCCAGCTTCATACTTTCAAGGATACCAGCACAATTTTGATCACACAGAACTCTCACTATGTCCTTGACAAACCCAACAGCTTTAAGGACGCAATCCTAGGCATGTTTAGACAGAAAAAAAGGCCTATAGCTGCCAGCATGCCCCAGCCAGCCATGTTGGCTGGGGCATGCTGGGAGCTGTAGGCCTCCCCCCCCCCCGTCCCCGTCTAAACATACCTAGGATTACAGCCTTATTGATCTAAGCTGTGGACAGTACACGACAAGTTCATCCAACAACAGCTATACAGAAGTTAACACAGTATAGTAATGAAATAGTCACCTGTCTTTGGGGGGAGGGGGTCTTTTATTTTTATTTTTTAAAGCATAGATCCAAAACAGAATTCCAAAATCCACATAAGGCAATCCCTATGCTTTTGGGAGGGGGCGGGTATCACAAGCAGAGGATGTGTGTTCAACAAAGGAAGCTGCGATCTACCAAGTGAGGCCCATTGGTCCATCAGTCCCTCCTGCTCAGTATTGTTTGCACTGACTCAGCAGCAGCTCTGCAGAATTTCAGACAGGCAGTGGAGGCTTGTGGTTCTAATGTCAGTGGGGTGGGGTGTCCACTCATAAGAAGGGGGGGGGTTTCAAACACCTAGTAGGCTACATTCAGCTGGGGGGGAGGACATACTGCCTTAAGTAGACAGGAGGCCTGTGGCTCACGCTGGCTCAGCTTGTCTGAACATGGAAAGCAAAGCAGGGTCAGGCCTGGTTATTACTTGGATGGGAGACCCCTCCTCTAGTTTCCTGCACTGAGCAGGGGGTTGGACTTGATGGCCTCAATGTAGGCTCCTTCCAACTCTATCTATGAAATCTATGAAATCTAATTTCAGCACAGCCATTGCAAAATGTGGAATACAATGGCCAAAAGTGCCTTAGGCTGCAACCCCATGCATACCGACCTGTTGAACTCAGTGGAGCTTATGAGTAGGGTATGTATGGGACTGCACTGTTATTTTCATCATAGCATTGCAAAAAGTGGCACAAACCCCATCAACCCATACCAGGTGTAAAGCTCTGAGTTGCATGGTGAGCCAAAAACAATCCTTCCTGGATTGGTCTGCATCAGGAACATCATTTGTAGAGACCCCACCATTTAATAGGCATTTACAGTATATGATTTATCACTTTTCATTAGAGAGCCGGCTTTCCTGGGGTGTGGGGGTGGTGCAGCTTGTCTAAATTTAGCCAGTGTGGCGTAGTGGTTAGGGTGTTGGACTGGGACTCGGGAGATCCAGGTTCTAGTCCCCGCTCAGCCATGAAACTCACTGGGTGACTTTGGGCCAGTCACTGACTCTCAGCCTAACCTACCTCACAGGGTTGTTGTGAGGATAAAATGGAGAGGAGGAAGAGGATAATGGCTGCCTTGGGTTCCTTGCAGGAAAGAAGGTGGGGTATAAATATAATTAAATAAATAAATAAATAAATAAATAAATAAATAAATAAATAAATAAATAAAATTAATTTAGGACTGGAGATTGTTCATTTGGGCACACTGTATGCCAGTTTGGATTCAGAATGGTTTGTGCTCCCAGTGGCAATTTTGTCAAAGGGGCAAGCTGGGGTTCCTCCCTTCCCCCCCTCTTTTCTTTTCCATCCTTTTTATTAGCATGTTTATTTTATGAGGGGAAAGGCTAATGGAAAATTCAGCGCAAGAGGATAAGGGGGTGGGGGAAGACTAGGTTGGACCACTGGTTTCTATCCAAAATACAGCAGCAGCAGCAGCAGCAGCAGCAGCAACAGCAGCTCTGTGATTTCATGGGAGTTTTCATGACCAAATGGAGACTATAGCAGCGGTTATCAAAACAGGGGAGGGTGGGCTGGGGGGGAAGCAAAGCCATTACTCACATGGGAGCTTGACTCAGAGCTAAGGCATTTCCAGGAAACTCCGGACACCTGGAACAGGGGGCTGTGCTCAAAAGTTAGAAATGCAGGTCTCCTGGACTTTGAGAACTCAGGTGTCGTGTGTGGGTTTTGCAATACCCAGGGAGATAGCAAGGGGTAGGCTAGACCGTCTCCTTTGATCACTGGAATGGGATAAACAGATTATTACCCCCCTGAACATGTACAAGGCAGGTCAATTGCCCATCCCAGGAACAGGATAAATGAGCACGCTTGGACTTACGCTGTTTGTACTAAAGCTGTTTGGCATCGCAAAACTACATGGAAACATGGGCACAATCCAGCCATGCCTAGATTCCATGGAGACCAAGGGACTCAAACCAGCTCCTAACCCTGTGATGTCTTCTCTTGCAATATTTAGCACTTTTGCAGTGCTCAGAGTGCCTGAGGACGTGCATTCTTTCGGTGGTCCTGACAGCAACTGTGTAAGCAAACCCAGCATCCGTCCAAAACCTGCTGCCTTCCAGATGTTTTGCAGGACATCTCCCAGCATCCCTGACCATTGCCTTGATGAATGAAACTGATGGAAGTTGTAGTCCAAAACATCTTGGAGGGCACCAAACTGGGGAAGGCTGGTATAGTGATTACAATGTTCTACTTGGACTGGGGAGGCCTGGGTTCAAATCCCCATTCAGCCATGAAACTCATCAGGTGAACGTGTGCTAGTCACACCATCTTACTCTTAGCCTAATCTACCTTGTAGGTTTATTGTGAGGATAAAATAGGGGTGGAGGGGCACCTTGTATACAGCCTTGAGCTCCTTGGAGAAAAGGTGGGATATATAACTAAAATTACTAGCAGATTGTAGCTTCTTTCCCACACCCTCCATCTATCCCTGCTACAGAATTTAGCCTTACACCTGTCTCTGTCAGGATTTTTAGGAGTGCAATCCTATGCATGTTTAGACAGAAAAAGTCCTACAACTCCCAGCATTCCCTAGCCAGCCATGCTGGCAGGGGAATGCTGGGAGTTGTAGGACTTTTTCTGTCTAAACATGCATAGGATTACACCGTAAAGGATATTTTCATGGGAGACACTAAAATATGTCTTTTCTTTGTTTGCAACCACATGCAGATGCAGCCTGGTTTGGTAGGGCCACAGTCACACTAACTGCTAAATGTATTCTTCCACAACACAGCAAAGTGAATGAAACCCCAAATATATGCAATTCTATTCAAGATCTATTGACCTGAGCTGCCTGTGAAATGGTATGCTACACCAAACCACTAAAAGAAAATAAATTCCAGTTCATATGTGGAAATTTTCTTGAGTCATATGCAGAGTTATATTATCCACAGCAAAACCAGTACAGGCGAGCAAAGAGATGTGCATGACACTACCCTTTTCTTTTCTTCTTTTTTTTTTCATTTTCATTTTTATTCTGTGTAACTATTCATTTATCCAATATTTGCATAATGACTTTACTTATAGACATTAAACCTTTGCTCTTGAAATACATGACAAAAGGAAGAACAGAGGGGGAACCTCAAGGGGAGAGAATGAGGGTGACTGGGGGGGAAGGCTTTACTGTTAGTATTGTATTGAAAAGTGAAATTTTTTTAATAAACTGTTAATAAATAAAAAATGTACACATTACACAGCATGCAGTTTTCGCATTATGGGGCGTGGAGTGGGGTTAAAAAAGAGAGAGAAAATTTAGGGTGCAACCCTATGCATGTTTGGGCAGAAAAATGTCCTACAACCCCCAGTATTCCCCAGCCAGCCATGGTGGCGGGGGAATGCTGGGAGTTGTAGGACTTTTTTTCCTGTCTAAAATAGGGTTGTGCCCCTAATTATTTAAAGTTTGTTTTTATGCTTCTTTTCAGGCAAAAGCCCCCTAAAGCAGGGGCACAAAAGAGTTTAAAAATGCAATTTAGCTTTAGCTTTAAATCTCCCATGTAAAAATGAAAGCTGTCCTTCCCAGTTCCCTTAAGCTAAGCCATTTCCCTCTGTCACTAGACACCAAAGAACCCACTTCAGGTCGGCCCAACAAGGGCTCCTAGCCAAATCTGACAAGTATTTCTATAGGGTGAACCTGTTTCTCCTTCACATGTACACCTAGAAAGAAGGGCCAGAGTTTAGTGGTAGAGCACAGGCTTTGCTCATAAAATGTTCCAGGCTCAGTCCCTGTCAACTCCAAGCAGGGCTGGAAAACGCTCTTGTCTGATACTATGGGGAGCTACTACCAGTCAATACCAAGGTAGATGGACCACTGGTCTGCTCAGTATAAGGTCGCTTCCTCTGTTTCTGAAAACAGAATGGGTTGGATCCAGGATTTCATGGAAGGTGCCTCAACCGAATTTTCAGGGATCCCACCGCCACCCCCCCCAAACACACTGCAGCTCAACCCATTCATCAAGGTCCCCCCTGACCCTTCACGTAGCATTTTCAGAGGGCTGATGGGGCTGCCCTGGGGAGGAGGAGGTGGGAAGGTCCATTTCTGCCAGCCCAGTTGCACATGCCTAAATCTGGATCCAACCCAACGTGTTTGCACTTGGAAGGACTTCAGCGTATACCCTTTTAAAAGGCACAAGGCTTGTTTCATGCACACACACCTTGGCCTAACTGATTAATGGATAGTACTGATCCTATTTTAGGGACCAAAATTAAAGCAATGCGACAGGGAGGATTGACTGGGAGACGGGAGAGGATTCGAGGGCCAGTGATATTTTACAGAGCACAGACCCAGCCAGAGTCATACCTGTCTCTCGGACAATCCCAAAGTGGCTGCCAGCTCAGCTTTCCTCCGGATGGTGATGTAACGGCTGTAGTGAAACTCCTTCTCCAACTCCAGCCGCTGGTGATCCGTGTAGACCACTCGGTACTTGTCTTTCGTCCTGGTTTTCACTGAGGAGAGAGATGCAGGTCAGTTAAAGAAATTATATGGGCATCGACGTTTCTTTCATGTACTCTTTCAAAGATGTATTTGGAGGATCACTCCATTTGGCTTTAGCAAGAGCCTAGTCCATATGAGAAAGGCAACATGGTCTCTAGCAATCAAGGCTTCTGAAAGGCACTGGAACAAAACAAAACAAAAAAGAGCACTACAAGATATCCCAGCCTGGCATGTTGATTCAGAAGGGAATTCACTAGCCCTCTGCATTTTCAGATCTTAGCACCCAGTTTTCAAAACTGAACTGTTGATTATTTCCACTAACCCCCACCCCTGCCCCCAAACAACAGTTTTGAAGGGCCCCCTGTTCTTCCTGCTAGTTTAAATTATAAGCCCTCAAATGTCTGGCTTGAAGAGGAAGTGGTTGTCAAACAATGCATGCTTGTAAAAAGCAAGCAGCTGCTGGATTTATGGCCCCCAAGCCAAGCACATGAACATAAAGCAATGCATGTGTGTCTGTTGTGTGTGTGGGGGGCACCTTGATTTGTCCATATATATTATAATTCGGTACTCTGTAATTTGACCTGTTATGACTAGCACTTGTGCAAACAAGAATTAAGTCCTGTTGATTTCAGTAGAAGCAATTTCTCCAAGTAAAATGTACTTAGGATCACAGCCTTCTGTAGCGATGATATACACAAGAGGACACAGTCCAGACACTTTTAAGTCCCATTGAATTCAAGAGAAGAGATTTAAGCACATGTTTAATTCTTCTATTTACTGGATTGTGCATGGGTCACAATCCAGCAGGATGACCTTTTGCATGCACAAGCCCCACTGAAATAATTAGGGTCTACGTGCAAGAACACAGTCATTCATTTCAATGGGGTTTGAGCACAATCCCACTGGATTGTGACCATGGCAACAAATTAAGCCTCAGCAACACATATTTTTCTAACCTTTGAGGTTTGAATAGTTTTGCTCTGTCCCAAACATATTACTCAGAAATCACATGATGTGTTTGGGCTCAAAGTGCCAATCATTCAAACTGAGATCAATTTACATCCAAATACTAAACATTATACCCGCTTGGAATTAAGCCCCAACAATTTCAGTAAGGCTTACTTCCAAGTCACATTTGTACAAGTGGGGATCTGAACCTGGGTTTCTTGAGTCCAGGTGTGATACACACACAAGCCTATGTTAAGCAATGTGCTCCGAAGGCATGATCCAACAAAAATGTGGCCACTTTTATCCCCATTTATTTCAAGAGGGAGTTACGCACATGTCTTGTGTCTTGTCCCCATATGCATGTTATTTCCTTTGAAATGAATGTGACTTCACCTATGTACAGACAGCACCAACACCAAATTGTGTGCACGATTTGTGGCATGATCAATAAGGAAGATGCTATGCTGTTTGCTGATAGGCAGCCTGCAAAATTATCTCATTATACTGCACATCACACACCACATTAGTCAATGGCATGAAACATGGGATATTTATTAATACAGGAAAATCATTTTGTGGTATCAGGGTAGGGAGATTCATGAATGGCCAGGGTGGAAAACACAAATGGATGGTTGGTGTGGAAAATACAAATGGTTCCTCTTCTAATGCAGGGGAGGGCAACTTGTGACCTCCAGATTCCCATCAGACCTAGTCAGCATAGCCAATGACGAGGGAGATGGGAGTTGTAGTCCAACAACATCTGGAGAGTCACAAGTTGCCCATCCCTGTTCTAATAGAAAGAAGAAAGAAAAACAGATTTTAAAAAAAGAAAATACACAGACACAAGCAAGGAGGAAACATTTGTATTTCCCACAGACTGCAGCCCGCTTAGTCAGTTGTATCAAACAAGTCTTGTCCTCGGTTGGCAGATGTATACATGGATATGGAATGGATGTAAACAGCGGGGCCATAAGTACAGTGGCCATTCACAAAATGGTCGCAACTACAAGCACTTACCCTACAATAAATCGAATTAATCTATAACAGCCTTCCCCATCTTGGCACCTTCCAGAGGTGTTGGACTACAACTCTCATCCTCCCTGGCCACCAGTCAATGCTGTCTGGGGATAATAGGAGTTGTAGTCCAACAGCTCAGAAGGCACCAGGCTGGGGAAGGATGGGTTTGCTGAAACAGACTAACATGGTTACCCTTCTGGAAATTGTGGGGTGGTGGTGTGCCCCTTGCTCTCCAATAGTCTCCCCACCCATAGGTGGGGAAGCAGGGACTTTTGTTTGTTTGTTTGTTTATTTATTCATTCATTCATTCATTCAATTTATATCCCACTTATGCACAAATGCCCTAGGTGGGGTATAAATTGAATAAATAAATAAATAAATAAATAAATATTGGAAATATTGGTTTCACAATATTTAAATGGTGAGGCAGCTGCTTTCAGGAAAAAATAAACTAGCTGACTGATCCTCAACAGCATCGCCTCTGAAGTTGATTCTACAAGAGCTAAGTTGAAACATCAGCTCCAAGTAGTTTTGTTATCTGTGAGCAGCCCAAGTAAAAATCTCAATTGAATATATATCACCCTGTTTAGACATAGACAGCTTTCCTATGGTTACCCATGCGCTGGCAGCCTTTAGATTAGACTACTGTAATGCATCCTGCCTTTGAAGACTGTCCAGAAACAAAATGCTAACTTTGAACTGGGCATTGGGAGCATCTCTCACCAGTCCCTGAATGGCTGCACCGGCTCCTGGTCCATTTCTGGACACAATTCAAAGTGCTGCTTTTGCCACTTTAAGCCCTTCCTGGCTTGGGACCAGGGTGAGGGTACTTGGAAGTCTTCCTACACCACATCAGCCTGCCTATGCACTAAGGTCATCACTAAGACAGCCAGTGTGGGATAGTGGTGAGAGTGTTGGACTGGGACTTGGGGGATCCAGGTTCTAGTCCCCACTCAGCCATGAAGCTCACTGGGTGGCTTTGGGCCAGTCACTGACTCTCAGCCTAACCTACCTCACAGGTTTGTTGTGAGGATAAAATGGAGAGGAGGAGAACCATATAAGCTGCCATGGGTTTCCTGCAAAAGGAAAAAAGGTGGGAAATAAATGTAATAAATAAATAATCACTCAAGGCTCTTCTCCAAGTGCCCCTGCCAAATGAAGTGCAGTGGGTGGTAACCAGGGAAGAGGATCTTCTTGGTGGTGGCACCCCGCCTTTGGAATGTTCTTCCCTAGGAGGTTTGCCTGGCACCTATGTTGTCTTTTTGTTGGGAGGTGAAGATCTTTTTAAAATCCTCCTCCTCCTCCTCCTCCTCCTCCTCCTCCTCCTCCTCCTCAGGCATTTGTATTATTTTTATGTTGCACCATCTCCTGGTTTATGTTTTATTTATTATTGTAGTTCTTTGTATATTTATTATGTTGTTTTAATTTATCATTCAGTAAACTGCACTGAAGAAATTATTTGAAATGTGGGATCGGATTTTATTAATAATAATTATTAAATAAAATATTTAAAGTGATTGATGGTACTTCACACACACACCCCTCCAAGATCTCTTGCTTATAAATACATTTCCCCTAAAATCAATGGGACTTCCTTTCAAGCACTTATGGTTAAAAATGGAGGCACCCATGCTGTTCACAGCAAAAGGACTGAGCTGCTTTCAACCCTGGCACTATCTGAGTTGTGGATTGGGCCTTTAGTCCTGTTGACTTCAAAAGGATTGAAAAGCTTTGATTTCAATACTGCTTATTATGAATGAAATATAAGCCATAATGAAAAGGCACCTCGTCCTCGATTCAAAAGTTGCTTTGATTAATTTCCACAGAATTAATCATAACAGCAAGACCCAAAATAAAGAAATAAAAATACCTGGAGCATGGATCAGTAAATTTACTTGGTCTAGAGTAAAGTCCAGTGGGATTTATTCAGAAGGCCTTTCTAAAGAAGCACATTCGGGAAGTAAGCTTAATTTACATCGGTATCTACCTCCAAGGTATGTCCAGATGTCAGACAGAGGGCTTAACAGTGGGAATATGAATAGGGCAGCCAATCCACAAAGCCAAGTTATCTACAAATGTAGGATCTACATTTCAGACAGGCCTATTTCAAACAGAGTTATATACAGATGTCCAAGTTTTGCCCAAAATATATAAACAAACACATAAATAGATTTCCACCATTTATACCTTTTATTTTTTCACCCGGCTTGACTGTTAAGTTGGAGATACTTTGGGGGTTTGCTTGGTTTTTTATTTTTAATGAAGACTCGCTGAAAATGTTTGAAGATGACAACTTGATCAATTCCAAGAGGTTTCCTACCATTTTTTCTTTTTTCTCCTCCTATATTTTAGGACCGAAAACCTGACCAGGATACTGTTCATTGGGGGAATGTTGTGTATTTTATTATCTGTATTTGTGGTTTGTAATTTTATGAATTGTTGTGAACCGCCCAGAGAGCTTTGGCTATTGGGCAGTATAGAAATGAAATGAAATAAATAAATACTACAACAACAACAACAACAACAACAACAATCCCAGCTATTCCAAACGCAAGGAGGAATTAGTCTGGTGATAATAATAATATCCCCATCCAAACTCACTGCAGCTATTCCCACACGGTGCTGCCGCCCTGCGCTAGGTCCTTTGCTTTTTCCTCCTGCTTCTTGTTTAACTGGTTCTTTCCTCACACACTCATAAGTACACCCCAGAAGAAGAAGAGGAGGAAGAGGAGGAGGAGGAGATCTGAGGGCCCGGGTAGTTCTGGCTCGTAGGGGTTTAATGGCCAGCAGGCCGACTTGGGTTAGGGAAAACAAAACAGAGACAAAACCACCGTCTCTCCCGCAGCCCACCAACAAAAGGGTCCCCCGCCAAGAAGGACAAGGCCGATCAGAGAGAACTCCCCGGAGCCGCTGAATGGGCAACAGCAGCTCCAACAATGCGCGACAAGGCGATCTTATCAAAGCGAAGAGCCCCGGAATAGCAGGCGCGGTGTGTTTGCCTTACCCCCTCCTGAACAAACGGCGGCAGGCGCTTTCATCCCGCCCCGCCCCGCCCGCCCCCCAGCGGTGCATATGAACAGACGCCCCGGCGGCCGCCTCCAAGCGCAGCATTTGAATGGAGACATCCAGAGCCTTCGCGTCCCTTCCCGTTCTCTTCCCTCCCCGCGGCCCAGTTGAGGGGAAGGGAGACGCTAGAAGGAGATGGACGGTGAGAAAGAGGAGGTCTGATTCATCTATTTATTTAATTAAAATAATTTTATTTTATTTTATTTTTTTAGGCCGCCTTTGAGGAGAAAAGCCTGTCAAGGCGGCGTACAGAATAAAACCATACAAAAATATGCAAAGAGGCAATAAATGTACAGTACGATAAAAAAAAACTATTTTAAAAAAACAGTCCTTTGATTCGAATTATGGGCCTTAATGAAAGCCGCAAGCAGTAGTGCAGGGTAACTGCAGGCAGCCACGTAATTTTAGACCCTGGACTTAAGGGGCATCCCTATGACATGTTTAGAGGGGTGGGTGGGAGTCCTACAATTCCCAGCATTCTCAGTGCTGAGAATTGTAGTACTTTCCCCCCCTCTAAACATGCATAGGATCGCGCCCTTAATGGCCTTATGGGGGTCTCCTTTAGACCACCGTGTTCAGTTGTGGAGCTCAGGACGAACGTTTCTCTGCTCACCTCTCCATTCTGTGCTTCTGAACTGGTTCTACATTCCTGATACAAAAAGAAAAGAAAAGAGAAAGAGAAAGAGAAAGAAAGACGGAAAGAAAGACTCAGAGCATGTGCAATTTTATTTTTATTTAATTATATTTATACCCCTCCTTTTTTCCTGCAAGGAACCCAAGGCAGCTTACATAATCCTCCTCCTCCTCCTCTCCATTTTACCCTCACAACAACCCTGTGAGGTAGGTTAGGCTGAGAGTCAGTGACTGGCCCAAAGTCACCCAGTGAGTTTCATGGCCGAGCAGGAATTTGAACCCAGATCTCCTGAGTCCCAGTCCAACACTCTAACCACTATACCACACTGCATCTTAAACTCACTGGAATCATGACTGCAGAAATCAAACTGAGTTTGCTTTGGCTGCCCTGATCCTAATTATCTTTTGTTGTAGAAAAGGATAATATTTTTTCAAGTAAAATAATAATAATAATAACAACAACAACAACAACGTGAGCATCTACATGCCCCTGCTCCCTAACTCTAAAATATTCACAATAAGAAGAAAGGATGCAGTGGCCAGCAACATCAGCCGGTAGGGCCTAGCATGCCCCTTGCCTGCCTAGGTGCTGATGCAGGGCCTTTGCCATGGCCCCCATCGCCTACTGCTCTCTGAATGATCATTTGGAGGCCCCTGTGGGTTCATGGACTTCAGCCCTGAGGTCCAACCCTAGTGGCACCACTGCCCACAAGGCTCAGTCTTCTACTCTTGCCCCCTCTCTAACATTTTATTCAAACTGTCTTAAAAAAAATAGTTGGTGGGGAGAGTTGAGGGCTGGGTCTTGTGGATTTCATTAAGCCCCCCCAACCCATAAGTCAATTTAAATGAGGGCAGCCTCTTTCTCACTGCCCCCTCCCTCCAAGCTCCTCCCCGTCTGACAAAATGTAGGGAGGTAGAGCCCACTCTGCCCCTGTAATCCTGTTGGGGGGGGAGAGAAATATGCCAGACACTCCACCCCACCCCACTTTCCCAGTCCTCAATAATACTATTCCTATGTGAACTGCTTTTTGAAAACTGCAGCCCATTCCCAGTAGGTAAAATAGGGACTTAATTAAATCCATTTTTCTTGAACCCTGAAACACAGGAAGTAATAATATTTTTTTTTTAACATAGTCTCTCTGAGCATGGGCAAAATGTATTCTCCCCACTCACAAACACATCACTGAATAAGTGTAGCCTGAGCCAATGCAGTACAGAGGATTTGATCAACTTTTTACAGGGAAGACCTCACAGGATTGCTTTCTGCAATTAAAAAAATATGAGCCGGAGAATGGTGGGGTGCAAATATGTCTGATCACATCAATTAAGGATCAAAGCTTTGAAGGGGGGTTGAACTCCTGGCACTTCTCAACTCAGAAACCCAACGCAATAGTTGAAGTAAATGCTGTACTGACCCTTGACTGCAAACGATAGGAGAGGTATAGATGACAAATGATTTAAGACAGAATAAACTGGTAGCTGTTGTTTGTTTGTTTGTTTGTTTAAACCAGCATCCCTAATAACACCTGCTGTGTGGCAAGCCACCACTCAACAGATCAAGCAATCAACCACTGATAGGGAAAGCTTTCCCTCTGGAATGTCTGCCTGGCACAACTGTGCAGGGCTTCGAGAATCTGCCGTAAACCGAACTGGGGAACCTGTTGACCCTCCAGATGTACTTGTTGGGTTAAAATTCCCATCATCCCTGACCACTGACTGGGGCTGATGGGACTTGGGAGTGCAACAACATCTGGAGGGCTGCTGGGTCCCCACCTCTGACCTTAAGTGACTAGGGAAAATAATCTTCCAAATTGTCGATTTTGTCCGAATGGATATGTCTGGGCCAAAGCTTTCCAATATTTCTGTACAATCTCAAGACAGACCAGGAATCCACAGGTTCTTTCCTGAGTGGATTGATATGTTTTATGACCAAAATTAAGCATTAAGCAAAATTGTTTAACAGTGCAATCCTATGAAGGTTTACTCAAAAGTAAATCTCACTTTGTTCAACGGAGCTTACTTCTAGGGAAATACACATAGTCCTTCAAGTGCCAGAAGACCCAGCAGACTAGCATCAGCACAACATATGCATGTAGACTCAGAAGTAAGTCCTGTTGAGTTCAGTGGGAACTCACTCCCAGGTAAGTGTGTACAGCCTTTCAGCCTAAAAGGGCTACTCCTCTGGGAATAAATACATAAATAAGTGTTTAATTGTAAACATGAAAATATGTCTTCTGCATGTCTTATGCAAGTAATGGGACTTACTTCTGAGTAGACAGGCTTAAGACTGCACTCCCAGGTAAAGGAGTAAAGGAAACTTCCCCAACCTGGGGCCCTCCAGAGGTTCTGGACTTCAGCTCCCATCAGCCCCAGCCAGTATGGAAGGTTGGGAGTTGTAGTTCAAAGCATTTGTGGAGTGCTCCAGGTTGAAGAAAGCTGGTGTATAGGATGGCAGCTCAACACCTCTACTTCTAGGATGGTTTGTATTGTTTAATTTTAAATACTAAAACGTTTTGAAGTATCTCGTGTGTGTGTGTGTGTGTGTGTGTGTACACACACACACACGTATTTCGTGTGTGTGTGTGTGTATATATATATACACACAAAATCTATAGATCGATCGATTGATAGATATTCCATGCTTCCTTTCAGTGCTGTGACCGTTGGAAAAGATTGCAGAAAATCAAGCGATTGGTTCATTTCGGGGCGGGGAGAGAGGTTTGCCGCTGATCAGATGCGGGGGATTTTGCAACCAATTCAGCGGCTGTTCCCACACTGCCGCCGCCGCCCCCCCTTCCTCCGCCCAGGAAAGACAGCGAGGGAGAAAAGGAGAATGTGAGGGGAATGGCACATTTCAGTATTGACTGCGAAACTTTCTGCTTTCCCCTCCTCCTTTCTCTTCTTTTCCGGCCAGGAGAAAGAAGGGAACAATAGCGAGGAAGGTGTATATCAAAGCGAGATGGGTTTAAAGCCCCCTCCCCGTGACAGATGAGGGCCTGCTAAAAGAAAAAGGGAAGGGAAAAGAGGAGGGGGCCAGCAGCTCCCGGGAGCGATATTAGCACCACGCTAGCGAGTCAGGGGCGGCCCGGCCCTCGGCCCTTCTGCCGCCTTTCTGCGGGCTTCTAGGCTGCTGCTACGGTGGCTAACAGCTTAAGCGCAGGGCATCAACAGCCCGCCGCGTTAACCTCAGAGGGGCGTTTTAATTTTTTTTTTCTGAGCGAGGATGCCTTCCCCAGCCTGGTGCCAACGTTGGCCATGCTGACTGGGAATGATGGGCCAAGCCGGCTGGGGATGATTGGAGTTGCAGTCCGACACACCAGGAGGGCACCCGGTTGGGGAAGGGTTATTATGTGGTAGGTAGGATTACCAAGCGTTTACCCAACACGACACGTGCATTTTCCTTCTCTGCCTGTCTCTGTCTCACACGCATACAAACACGCACCACACACTCTATCTTCAATATGGAAATAATAATAATAATAATGGCCTTCTTATTCCCGCACTCCAAAAGGCGTGTTTCTGAGTTCATCGCAGAGCTGAGATGCATCAACTAGGTGAAACCGATGGATTTGCATTTAAACCCGTTTAGATCCAGATCCTAACTAGGTACTTCCCAGCACCCCACTACCTTCCAGTCAAGGGAGGTAAATGATAATGTGGACAATAATGTGGAGGCAAAGAATAATCGTAATTTTCCGAGCGTGTCTCAACGGGCAGGATCCGGTCAAAGGGACCCGCTTTACAGCTTCGTGGGTTTCAACAAGAAAATGTCTATTCCAAAGTAAGCCCAATCCAGGCCAATAGGCTAACTCACTCACCCAGGTAAGTGAGAGGACTGCAGACTAGGAGGCAGTCAGGCACGTGAGCAAATCTCGCATCGAAAAAAAGAGTCTGCAACAGACGAATCGCGCTCACTTTCTGAAAAGCCTAAAGAATCGGGAACTGGAAAGCCTTTAGCTTTCGCTGGATCAGACGGAGAGAGAGAGAGAGCCCAGCATCCCGATCCTATACATGTCTACTCGGAAGTCAGTCCCTATGCGTAAAATCCAAACTAAGTCTTACTTAGAGTAGGCCCATTGAAATAAACTAGTCATGACTAACTGAAGTCCCATTCATTATCATGGGTCTACTCTAACTAGGTCTCGTGTTGGGAGTTCACCCACTCGGTTCAATGGAGCGGCTCACTCTCAAGTCCGTGTGCTAAAGCCCGGCCTTCCACCCCAGAAGGGACCCTCCCCCCCCCATGCGGGACAGGCTCCTTCGCCTTAGGAGTGAAGGTTCCTTCTGGGATGGAAGGGAGAGTCTCGGCCACGGGCCACCAAACCTTCCTGGATGGCCAAGCAAGGTCAGAGGATGCCAGGTCGCCAGGCGGCAGTTGGACCGAGATTCCTCGCAGCCCCGGTGCACCCATTGGGTCACCTCCTCTCCAAATAATAATAATAATGATGATGATGATGATGTTATTATCACTAACGACAAGGCCAGCAAGAAGCAAGAGGAGCTGGCCCAACGTGTGATGGGAATATAAAGATATGCGCCCAGTGAGTCAGAAACCAATCCGCAGCCAACCACACACCGGCAGATGATTTATAGGACTGTAATTGGTTATAAAAATCTTTTAAGTGGCTGTAAGCAGGCCTCGGGCAGCGGCGGAAAAAAAACATCACTTCCACCAAGGATGAGGTCGACATCATCTCGGCTGGGAAGCTGATCAGAGCATCGCCCAGCGAGCGGCGGGGAAACGCGTGCGCCGCGGGGGGGGGCGGTGGCGGTGGCGGTGGCCTGCCCTTTACCTTTTTCAATCCAGAAAAGGTGCTAGGGGAGGTTGGACTCGCGGCCGAGGAGGAGGAGGAGGAGGAGGAGGAGGAGGAGGAGGAGGAGGGTGGGGACCAGACCCACCTGGGTCTCCAAATCAGGCTCTTTGCATGCAAGGTCGTGGCCTCTGGTCTCCCGTTCACGAAATCAGGAGGAGCCTCCGAACTAGAACGCATCTCCCTCTACGCCAGATGTGAGGAGCCTGCGCTCCTCCAGACGTTGGATTCCAGCTCCCAGCAGCCCCGGTCAGCATGGCCAGGGATGATAGGAATTGCAGTGCAACAACATCTGGAGGTCTACAGGTTCTCCACCTCTGCTCGATGGGCCTGAGTTCTCAGGTAAACCCCTTCAGACGAGGAGTGTGGGAGTGCTTCTCTGCACAGGGAGAAGGCTAGGCAAATGCCCTTCTAAACGACCTGCTAGCTTTCTATGCTCAGATAATGTGTTTTTGCCTGGAGGAACATTTCATTCGGGGAACCTCCACCCCACCCCACCCCTCAGTCCGAAGTGGGCACGGCACAGCCCAGATAAAGGTCGACCATTTCAGTGATAACTAGACCGCAGGTTGGAGGCTGCACTGAACTTTTCGTTAAATGTCCAGTCGGTTCCAGAGCGCCAGATCCTAAATCCGCGTTTGCCTTCGCAGCTTTGGGCTGTAGCCCTAAACGCACACACTTACCTCAGAGAGTAAGTCCCAATGAATTCACCGTGTCTTAATTTTGAGTAGTGGGAAGTTCTCCTGCTCAAGCTTAATGGAAACGTTAATGGAAAGTACAAACAACACCCCCATTAACGGGGCTGCGCCCAGGAGAACTTCCCAGCCGGTGCCCCCCGCGTTACCGTTCATGTCAACCGGTCTTTCTTGCCAGTACATTTCGGCTTATGAACGGATCCTTCCCTAGAAGCAGCAGGAAGTTACCAGAGGACAAAAAAAAAAAAAAAAAAATGCCATTAGAATTAATGGAATGTGCTTCCCAAGTAAAGTCTCCGACCGCCATGTCACAACGCTGACTGGCTTCCTGGGTCTCAGGAGAGAGATCAAGTCTGTATTCAAACATTCTCTGTGCCTTTCAAAAAGGGTATAGGGTCAAGTCTTATTATCTCATATAGAGATTCGTTATCATTCTGGCACTCCTATGCAACACACACTGTATCCATTCATTTTAATTATATCCATCTTAAATATATTCGGGCCCGTGATATATAAAAGGATCTTCCATTCACAAAATTCTGAATAGGCTATATATCTTTCACATCAAAACACCAGTCTGTAAAATTTACTAGCTCAGCTCGCATGCGATACAACCAGTCCAATCCAACAGGCATCAGACACTAAGTTCCGTGGATTTTCACGGAACCGTCTTTTACGCAGCGTATTTAGGATTAGCGAAGGAGGATTTTAAATTTAACCTATTCCAGTTTCATTGAATTCCAAAACGACCGAACATATGTTTACATCCACATTTTTTTAAAAAAAATCCAGTATACGACAGAAATCCTAAATAGGCTTCTACAATCCAATTCTAAACTGGAATTGACTTGGAAGTAAGCCATACACTGGTTTTCAACCCGTCTCCTGGGTGCCTTCGCTGCGGATCACAGCCTGCCCTATTACGCATTAAATTTATGCGAATGTAGTGGTTTTCTTTTCCTATTGGGAATGGGAAACAAAGGGTCCCCGGTTCATTCAGAGTCGTGCATTTGTTTTTTCTCCCTACTGTTTCTTTCACCCCCGTACAAATGCACCCCGGATTCCAAAGCGAGGTTGCCCCAGTCTATCCAAACCCAGTGTCTGGAGGCCTCTGGAATGATTCAAACTATGTGGGAAGTCCCTGAAAGTGCTCCGATTTTACGCTTTAACGCGTCCCTGGTGGAAGGTATCGGGCGCGGCCCTCAGATCTCGAACGGTGCACTCCCCAGGTCCGGCGGGTTCAAAAATCACAAGAGAAAGAACGCCAACCAACTTCAGGCCCTTCCACCTCCAGGGGTTTGATCTTTGCTCACGGAAGGATTTTCTGAGCTGCTTATCAAACCCCGAACAATTCTGGCACGTTAAGAATCGAGATCCGCGCTGATCCCCCGCAGCTCTGAGTTACAGCAATTCCAGATTTGGCAGGGTCCCGCTCCCCTCCCCACCTCCGGCCTACATCCTTCCTCAACCTGGTGCCCGCCAGCTGTTTTGGACTTCAACGCCCATCAGCCCCAGCCAGCATGGCCAGCGGTCAGGAATGCTGGGAGCTGTAGTCCAAAACACCTGGAGGGCACCAGGCTGGGACTGTCTGGTGTAGGTTTTTCCCACCGAGGACACGATCCACAGGAGGAGTTAAGGACGCTTTTACCGTAATGATCCTAAGCATGTTTACCCTGAAGTAACTTCTCTACGGAGTTGGATCCTGGGACTTTCCCCTCCGTGCTAAGTGTGTTTGTGACGGCGGCAGCATCCTGCTGGGTTTAATCACGCTCAATTATGCCTTTGAGCTCCTCTCCTCCAGTTTTTATCCGTGTACCGCTTCTGATCTGAAACACAAGCCTTTCCGTTCTGCTTTTATCCCATCATAACAAATCCACTAACAAGATAAACTAGGTCTCTATGTTCCACGAAACTGTATTTATGGGGGCATCCGCGGAGGGGGCGGGAACACCATAGCCTGCTAAGATCACAGATCTTCTCCCATCCAATAATACTGGCCTACCTAACAGGGTTGTCGTATGGATTATGATAGTATAATATAGGAAGCACTTTGAATATGGGAAAACCCTATCCAAGTGCTAGTAGCAGCGCCCCAACCAACCAACCAAGGAAAATTGGGGAGCCAGCAAGCAGATGCCTTAGGGGGACATTTTCTGCAGTCACAAATTTCAGCTCAACCGCAGTGCCTGGATTTTTATATTGCTTGACCTCCCAAGGTTGAAGGCAATGAAGAGGGAAGTCCTATTCATTGCGAGGGAAGGGATTTCCCAGGAAGTGTGTGTGTGTGTGTGTGCGTTTTAGAATGGCAGTTTTAGTGCCCACATACTTCAATTTAACTGGCTTAGAGGATCAATCTGTCTGTCTCAATTTAGATTTGTAATTTTTGCACGGCCTGCACATTCACAAACCCAGCAGGACAACCCCGATTCACCAAACTGGAATTGACATGGTGGGGAGTAGGTCTCTGCTAATATTTCTGATGACAGCCCTGACTAATCCGGACTAATCCAGATTTGTTAGGCAAAGTGGTCGAAAAGTTTTGAAATGAAAACCCAGGCGCCTGAGCCGTTTCATTTCGAAGTAGGCATTTCTGCTTTCCACGGGATTTACTTCCAAGTTATTCTCTCACAGGATCTTGGCGAAAAACAAACAACCGCAAGACCTCCAGTCCACAAATCAATACAGACGAGGTGTATCCCCCCCCCCCCGCCCCAGGAACCCACTAAAATTGGGATTCACACTTCGCTTCAGTGGGACAAAACGCCCATTGATTTTCGTGGCTCCCGCGAGCCTTGCCTAGGAAGAAAGCCTATATACAGATTTCAATAGGTCGTCTGTGACAAGGATTTTAGGTTTGTGGATTGTAGTTTGCAGCCTTGTTTGTTTGTTGATTGCCACCTTCCACCCAGATCCTTCCCAAAAAGGACAGAGCGTGTTTGCTCTCCCATTGTTCCTCGCTCCCCCTTTGGTGAACCATCGGCCGGTTTTTATAACCTAGTTAAACCGAAGAGCTCGAGTTTAAAAGCAGCACCAACACGCAGCAAAGGTTTTACAGCGGCTACAGCCCTTCCCTCCCCGTCGTTAAGGAGCAAATGTGTCCCACAGAACTGAAGGCGACATTCAGCCCCAGTCCGGGCCTGGTCAGCTCAGAAGAGAATCCCACTGATTTCAACGAGGCTCCTTTCCAGGTAAGCGTGGGCGAGTAAGGACTGCAGCAGCCTTACCCTCCAAGCGAATGCCTTCCGGAGAGGGGCCCAAATCCAAGGCGGCAGGGGAAGCTGCACACGCCTACTCGGGAATAAGCCCCACTGAAGTCCGTTGGACTTACTCAGGAGATACCTCGCCTAGATTGGTACCAGCCTAACGTAAGCATTCGCGTTAAATGGAGTGGATTTAGGAGGCCACTGGACGCTCAAAAGCAACTGGCGCACACCCGACCGCTGGATGACTGAGAAATCCGAACCCTCCGGCTTCCTTGACTTGGGGAATCGGCCTGCTGTCGTCTCCAGTCTTGAGCAACGCAGGCTGCCTTCTCCAAGGCCCAAGTGCGGGAGCTGGGCCGACTCAGCGTTATATTTCCATAAGAAGACCCGTCCAAGATAGAAGGCAGTTTTGCTTCAAACCGACTGGGAACCCCACCGCCACGCCTGTCGCTCCCGGATCCCAGTGCCTCCACACGGACGGGAGGTATTGATCGAGAGGGTACTGATGGGGCGGGGTGGGGCGGGTGTGGGATAGACTTAGCCCTGGATCCAGTATGAACGAATACAATTTTGCACGAATTTTTCATTCAGTATTAGCCTTGGTTCCCGCTTTCTCGCTCATCCTTCTCCCCCCACCCCACCCCAGACGTGAAGAGAACAACAACAGCAAGCGTGCCTCTGAGCTGGTGCAGAGTGCATCGCCTGCGCCGCCCCACTGAACAACCGTCCCCCATAGCTCCAGATCAAAGAAGCGGCTGGGGGCGCGCGGTGTTTTATTTCCTCCCTGCCCCCTGGCCAAGGGGCAAGTGTCAGGCCTGCACCCCGGCGCCTCTCTTCCTTCCTGGAACTCGCTCCCCAACCCCAGCCCGTTCTTCCCCTGCCCGCCCCCTTACCGGGTCCCCCCGCCGCGGGTTTCCTCATCCACTCGCAGGGATTCCGCCGCTGGCCGCCAGGGGAGAGCTGCTCCGACCCGGGCGGCGGGTTGAGAGACTGCATCAGCCCCCCGGAAGGGGGGACCCCGCAGGGGGCCGCCGGAGGTCCCTGCGCGGGGTGGTGGGGGAGATGGTGGGGGTGCGGGTGGTAGTCTCCCGCGGGGCTGTAGGCCAAGCTTGCCGCGGCAGGTCCGTGCATGGCGCTGGCTGCCGCCGCCGCCGCCTGCCCGTAGCCGTTCCAGTCGTCGCGGAGGGGCGCGCCGTAAGCGCCCGGCCAGGGCGACCCGGGCGACTGCGCGCTGTCCAGCCCGATCCCCGCGGGCACATGGTAGGCGCCGTAGTCCGGGTACTGCGGGGCGCCCACGAAGTTCTGCGCCGCCGCCGCCAGGTTGAGTCCCCCTGCATGGCGCACCGGGCCGGGGTACATGGACGGGCCGTCTTTGTCCAGCAGGTAGCTCACGTACATGGTGGCCGGAGGCGATCGGCGCTGCTCCACATACTGCTGCGGACCGGCGATGGGCTCCCCGCGCCCCCCGGGGGACGGGAGGACGGCGCGGCGCTGGGCGGCGGCGGCGATCGGCTCCCGCCGCGACGCCGAGGCTGCCTCCGGGCAGAGAAGCTGCGGACGCCGCGCCGGCTCTCCCGCGGGTCCCTCAACAGCGCGCCGGTTCCATCGGCCGGCCGGCCAGGCGGGCAGCAGCGCAGCGCTTGGGAGGATGAGCGATTGTTCACACGGCTCCCGCAGGAATGGCCCGGCCGGGCCCACGACCCGAGGCAGGTGACGTGGAGGGAGGGAGGCAGGCGGGGAGGCAGGGAAGGAGGCCAGGAGCCAGCGAGCGGGCGAGGGAGGGAGGGAGCGAGCGTGGGAGGGAGGGGGCGAGGGAACCGCCTGGTAATATAGCCGCTACGAGCCCCCGAAGAAGATTTGCATTTAAAAAGATAAGGGCGAGGGCAGCGACCTGATCACAGCGACATATTCAAGCCTTTATTGTTTAAGAGCTTCCTTCTTCCATTGCAACCTGGTGCACTTTAACCTCAAATCCCAGGTTCAAAGAACTGATTCCGAAGAATTTGCAAAAGAGAAAGAAGGAGGGGGGGGAGCACGAAGGTGGAGACAGGGAAACACGCCCAAGGACAGCGGGGTCTGCCGAGAGAGAGAGAGAGAGCGCGCGAGAGAGAGCGCATATGTATGTGTGCGTGTACACACACACACACACACACACACACACACACACACACACACACACGTTTTAAGTTGACAAATCCAACAACTGCCAAGGCCTTCAAAAGGAATAGAAGATGGATATCTCTAAAGGAGACGTATCTCCAGCCCACGATAAGGAAAGCATGTTTGGGTCTTGTGGGTTTCGAACGGAGAGTTAAAGCGGACCCGCCTTGGGAGTCTGAAAAGTGCTTTCGGCTTTAGAAGGAGTTTGCTCAGAGTCTCTTCAGGGGTACTGAACAACTCCCCCCCCCTTAAGTGTTCCCTTCTCATTTTAAAGCCGTTTACTCATTAATCCTCAATTGCCAGGCTAATCCCGGGTAGGAAGGAGGGAAGGCACGCAGCAGCAGCAGCAGCAGCAGCAACAACAACACAAAAAGTGAATTTAGAACGTGAAAGGATTATCTTAATATCTTTAGGGTTTTGTCGTGTGCCAGGGAGGGTTTTCTCCTGGTCACATCTAGGAAAGCCCCAGGTTACACTCAAGAAAAACTAGGGCTTATCATAGACCATCAGTTTTTATTTTATTTTATTTTTAGTTAAAAGTTAATGATGGAGATATATATAGATAGACATAGACAGATAGATAAATATTCTCCCCTGCATAGGGCAATTCCCGTTGATTTTTGATGAATCAATTCAATTCCTTCCGCTACCTCCTCTGAACTTACCCATATGATCGTGAAAACAGGGGTTTTAATTTATTTTAAAATCCGAAGTTAAGGAAACTTTTAAACAGAATCAATTTTAATCTCGAGTCAGCAAAACTGAATGGGGGGGGGGGGAGAGAGAGAGAGAGAGAGAGAGACTATCAGTATAAAGGGGTAAAAAGGTAAGTATGTCAATTTCATATCAATTTCATATCATTTCAACCCAAAGGGATTTACTGGAATAACTCGACCCATCTGACTGTATATTTCTATGTTCTTTGTATTCCGGGCTGTGGGGTGTTTTTCCCCCCCAAGAAAAAATATAGACGAATATAATTTTAAACTGGCAAGTTGACACTCGATCGATTTCCAATGAAATTGGAGCAGAAATTAACCTTCCCAAGACACCGCGGGCGGGGGGGGGGGGGATATTTCGTCTAGCGCATCCATACCAAGCAGACCTAAAAACTGGGACTTTCAATAGGCCTAATATGAAAGGGTGGGTGAAAGATAAAAATCCGGGTCTTTGCGACGCTGTCCTGATGTATTTTGTTAACCCCGTGAACTGAGGCGGCTTCGGGCACATTTTAAGCACGATCCAAATCGCAGCGCCTCTGCAAAGCAGATAGGAAAATGTCACTTTGATATGAGAATTCTCTTTTCGCCCTCCAGTGCTTCGTGGCACAGACACAATTTGCCCTTTGAAGATCCGACCAGCCCCCCCCCCATCCCAATCAGATTCACTCGTTGCTTTTATGCTTTAACTTTTCACCTTGAGCCGGGAACAATGCAGGAGGTGCTACATATTTGCATCTCTTTATGCGCACAGCAACCCAGTCTTTTGCTCATACAGATAAAATGCCCTGTGATGGAAACTTTCCTACTTTCCATCGCCGCCTGGCTTTGACAGAAGCGCCAGCCCTTGTCTCCTTTGCAGCGCCAGCTTGCAAAACAAGTCTGCGTAGAACCAGCAACAGCGCACATTATGTATAGGTGAAAGCGCAATGGGGCACTTCGGGAAAGCCCGAGAATAGATAAGTGCTAAGGGGGCTCGGACCAGCCAAAACGCGAAGGAAGTCCTTTGTGTTTCTCGAGGTATTTTAAAGCTGCCTTGCCCCAACCTGGCGCCTTACAGATGTGTTGGGACTACTTCTCCCATCGTCCCCGGACAGCATGGCCCAGCATGGCTTATCGTTGGCTGGGGATGGTGTGAGATGTAGTCCACCACACCTCCAAGGCGCCAGGTTGGAGAAAGGCTATTTTAAAGACTGAACAGATATTTACAGCGCAATCCTGTGTTTGTTTACTTCGAAATAAGTCCAATTGTGTTCAGTGGGGCTGACCTTCGGGCATCAGGATCGCTCTCTTACTGTAGCATTGGCTTCCGCAGGCTAGAGTCTACTTTGTCAGATGCATGAAGTGTAGTAGAAGTGGGCTGTAACCCTGGGCTTATCCCACAATACATCTGACGCCGCCCGATCCTATCTAGGCACGTTTACTGTTCAATGAGGCTTATTCCCAGGTAAGTATGCACAGGATTGCAGCCTTGCAGCGCTATCCTGTGCGTGATTACTCAGAACAGAAGTAAGTACCACTGGGAAGTAACTACTTCAGGGTTAGTTATGTATAAGATGGCAGCCTAAGGAATCCCTCCCAGTAAGTTAGAGATGATAGGCTTGCAGACTGAGAGTAAACCCATCGAACGTAATGGGATTTACTTTGGAGAAGACATTATAGGAGTGCTCTGGTAGTCTTTTAAGGTACCACCACACACACACACACACACACTGGTATAGAGAAAAAATGATTAACACCCTGGGGGCAGATCCAGCCACAGTTATGCCCCTTTAAGTCTTAAGACTTAAATCTCAGTTGATGGCTGGATCATATATTAATTCTTAGCAGTAGTAAGCACCATCTACCCAACTTTATGCACTTCGGAGTGCAGAAGTCCAGAGCGGACATAAACAGGCATAACTGAGCCTAAATATGCATAATTGTGCCCATTATTATTATTATTATTATTATTATTATTATTATTGGGAAAGACGTAGCCTTTTTTGTTTGTTCTTCGGGGTTGTTGTTTTTTGCAGAGAACCACGTGTCAACATTACTTATAGGTTGTTTATTTTGCAGTATGTTTTGTAGTAACAGTCCCATTGGTTTTTGTGCAGTTGTGTAACCTACCTAGAACGTCATGCTCTTGGCAGAAAGGCAGAATCTAGAAACGTTAAATGCATAATAATGACAAGATCACATAAATAATTTGTAGTGGGAATTCTCCACCCTTCCTCTCTTTCTTCCCCAGTTATTTCGCAATATACACACAAAGTAAGAGCCCCACTGGTCTTCAATGTGACTTACTTGCAAAAGCAAGGAATTTGAGGGGATATATTTCAGTGCTTTGAGTTACAGCCATATCATTAAGATTTCAGCGCCAACTGAGTTCAAAGAGTATAATAATCTGTCTCCCTATCCATACATATGCATATACATATATACAGCTAGATTCAGACTTAGTCATACTGAAGCAATAAACCTTTTTCCAATAACCCGAGTTGGTCCTCGTTGTCCTTGTCTGAGGTAAAGGGTGACCACTTCAATACTTAGAGTAGATCCATGGAAATCAGCTGGACAAAACTTGGTTGCGACTGACTTAAGTCCCATTGTTTTCCATGGGTCTACTCTAAGTATGGCTAGATCTGGATCCAACCCATACATATCATACGCAGAATAACCGATACACATGCACGCATACGTATCAGGTCTGTGAAACGATCAGCTCGACTAACTTGATCAACAGTCTTCCTTTCAGCTGCTTCATCAAATCCAATTAACTCACTGGAATAAATGCTTCCTACAATTTAAAACAAACAAACAAACGAATGAATGAAGATAACAGAAGCCAGAGTCCACCGTCTACGGCTTACACCAGGGCCCCGTCGGTTTTAACAGGGCTGTTTTGGAGGAAATGAATGGGGAGCTGCAAGCAGTTTCCTGAATGGGGAACATAAACAGACACAAACACATTTATTTCATGGAAGGCATCAAAAGATGCGAACAGATTGTCTACAGGCGGCGCAATCCTACGCGTGTTTGGACAGAAATAAGTCCTGCAACTCCCAGCATCCCCAGCCAGCTGCTGGCTGGGGGTGCTGGGAGTTGCAGGACTTATTTCTGTCCAAACACGCGTAGGATTGATTCCAGTACGCGTTGGGAAAGTAATTGGTTGCTCAAGACTTGCTTCTTCTTCCGAACCTCCGCGCCTCTTAATCGCCCTTCCTACACAGGGGGAAAAGCCCCTCTCTTCTCCCTGCTCCCTCAAGTCTCCCCAGCCGCATTTTAATTCTGTCAAAATAAATACATTAAACAAGAACAAATATAATAATAATAATAATAATAATAATAATAATAATAATAATAATAATAATAATAATAATAATCAAGAGCACCGAAACGGTGCTGGAGAAAAGCATCCCGAGATCTGAATGGCTGCTTCTAAAGCGACTGGCGGCAGCTTGGGTGATCAAACAAGATTTCGGGCCCGGGAAAGAGAGGTCAATCGATACTGAGATCGATAAAAGGAGATGAGTGTTATTTATGTGGGGCGGGGGGAGCAGAGACACGGATAGTGCCCAGTACTGCGTTTCAAAGACCGAGCGCTCCTCCTGCACGTCTACACGACGCATTTGGAAACCGAATGAAACTAGTTTAACCGCCGTGGCTGTGGCCCCCCTAAGGACGTCGGTGTGTTTGTGGAGATACCCTGAGGGCGTATCAACACCACAGCTGTGTACTGTCGTAATAGTCATTTTGCCTCTCGCTCCCGCCTCCCACCGCGGAATTCTGGCCCCGTGCGTCGGGAGGGCTGGGGGGGGGGGGTCTCTTGATAGAGAATGCTCAGCACCTTTCTCAAACTACAAGTCCCAGCATTCCTTGGGAGAAATAATGACAGCGAAAGTCCAGGCCCAAGGTCCCTAAACCTGTTAATCCATCGCCTGATTCTATGAAATGTCGCTAATCATTGGTTACCCCACTCAGCCGCCAAGCTCACTGGGTAACTTTGGGCCAGTGCGGACTCTCAGCCTAACCTACCTGACAAGGTTGTTGTGAGGATAAGATGGAGAGGAGGAGGAGGAGAATTATGTAAGCCATCTTGAGTTCTTTGCAAGAGGAAAAAAGGCAGGATATAAATGTAATAGTAATAGTAGTAAGAATAAGAATAGGAATAATAAAAAGCATTGTAATGGTGTGAGAGGGAAAGCTGCGCTAGAGTAACTTGGGGTCTTAGGAGCAAAAGGCACTACAAAGCCAGGAGGAAACCACCCAGCGCTCCGTGGGTGAGGGAAAGGGGCCAGAGAAAGAGGGTGTGGCCGGCTGGTGAATCCCAGGGAACCAGATTGGGCCCGCGGGAAGCCGGATTTGGCCTCATGGCCTGAGGTTCTGCACCCCTGCTGCTCTAGCTGGACCAATTCCAGAGGATCAACTCCTGCACCCTGGGCAACTTCTTCATGCGACATCTCCTTGACTGAGTCTACGTGTAGCTCGATCCTGTGAATGTGTCTACTGGGAAGTAGATCTGTTGTGAGGATGAAATGGATGTGGTGGGGATGGCTGAGGAGGATCCTTTACCTTGGCCAGGCCAAGTTGGCCTGATTTTCTTAGAGGGGAGGTCGGGAGAACACAGCTGAATGGAACCTCTGTATGCTCAGAGGCAGCACCAGGGTTGCGAACAGACTGCTGAATTGCGCGGGCCTTGGTCTGAACCAGCCAACGCAAGCCCCCCCCCCCTTATATTCCCAATGTTAGATCCATCGCGGACTGCTTATCGCCTAGACCTAGCCCGATTCCTGTTTGAAAAACCGGGCGCCGCAATGAACCAGTCAGCCGCCTACTTAAATGCGCATTGACTTGCGAGGCGGCTCGGTTGATTCCAGCTCACTAAGTCGCACTGAGCTCAGGCAGTCCTAGGCACTCTTACTTGGCAGCGGGGGGCCTCTGTTCAAATATATATTGCGATAAAAGATAATTGGGAGGGGGTACATACATATATGTATGTGTGTACACACACACACACACACACACACACACACACACCCGCTTGTTATAAAATACAATGGGGGGGGGGTCCTGGAGCCTCTGGAGGGGAAAGTTCCGAATAAACATGCTTAGGATCGGGCTAGACGTAAACTCAGTGAGAGAGAACATTTCCCATAACAGCTGATCTTCTGGAATTAGCCCTTTTAGGGTGCAATCCTATGCATGTTTAGACAGATTAAAAAAAAAAAAAAGTCCTACAACTCCTGGCCTGCTGGGAGTTGTAGGACTTTTTTTTTTTTTTTTTAAATATCTGTCTAAACATGCATAGGATTGCGCCCTTAGACAGAAAAAATGCATGGTGGTGATGGTCAAGACAGAAGAAGGCTCAATCCCCGCCCTCATTCGTCAGCCAGCGCTGATCCGTTCCGTTTTCCTTTCGTGAGAGGGCGGAAGCTTTTTAACAGCTTTAAAACTCCCACCCACGTCACCCACACTCACCCCCTCCTAGTGCACCTCTCTCAAGACTAATAGGCTTATGCGACACCAGACTCACGAAGGCCGGGGGTCATGCAATCGGCTCTCCCGATAAGCGCTAACAAAGCAGATCTTGGACGATGTGCGTTCGATGAAGCAATAAAGTAGAAAACAAGGCCATTAAACTGACAGGGCTGTGGACATATTGTGCTTAAAGGCCCCCCCCCCCCCACGCAACTGAGTGTGTGTGTGTGTGTGTGTGTGTGTGTGTGTGTGTGTCCCTATTCAAGTGTATTTAATTTTTATATAGATATATCACACACACACACAGACAGACACACCATATATATATCCCCCTCCAGCTTGTGAGAAAAGATAATTGGGGGAGATCCTGCAACCGACAGAGGAGAAAGTAGATTCGATTCTGACAACTGGATACTTTTGCACGTTGAAGCCAGGGGGCTTACAGCGCAATCCTATGCTTGTCTCCTCGGAAGTGGGTCCCATTGATTTCCAAATAAATTTGCCCGGGCCCCGGTCTGCACACGGAGAGGTGCCGCTGGGCACGCGCAGTCACGGGAAGCTATGCGTCTGTCCTGGAACCCGGAGAACGAGGGGGACATGCGGCGAATCCGGCGATGAGGAAAACATACAGTATTCTGGAATTGGAAGAGCCCTGGTATCTGCGCGGCCCTACTAGAGATGATGTGACTAATTACTGGTTTTCTCCTAATCCAATAAACAGAAGTGTTTGGGTTTTATTTGTAGCTGATCAGAAAGTGAAGTGAACGAAACCAAGGAAGGGTGCAATCCTATGCATGTTTAAACGGGACGGGAATGCTGGGAATTGTAGGACTCCCCCCCCCTCTAAACATGCATAGGATTGCGCCTTAAATAACTTTGGGAAGAGGACGTAATGGTGCAATCTTGCTCTCTTAAATTTTAGAAGTGATTTTGTGTGTTTATGTATTACATTTATATCCCAGCTTTCGTCCAAACAGCTCACCCCCATTTTATCCTCACAACAACCCTGTGAGGTAGCTTAGGCTACGGGAGAGTGGCTGGCCCAAGGTCACCCAGTGAGCTTCATGGCTGAGTGAGGATTTGAACCCAGGTTTTTCTGATCCTAGTCCAACACTCTAACCACTATGCCACACTGGATTGTGCTTTACCGTAAACCTACAGCAGGCTGGCTACAGAATGCTGGGAACTGTAGGGCTTTTTTCTGTCTCAACATACATAGGATTGCGCGCTAAGCAGCCTTACTTATTACCAAGCAAATCCCATTGAAATCAATGAGGTCGGGGTTTTTTCTCCTCCTCCTCCTCCTGATTAAATATTTAGGATTGGTCTGTTATTGCACTGTGGACACGCAGTAGATGCCTGCACACAACTCCTGGATACTTGCCCAGACCTGAGCTTGAGCTGGTTGTGGGCACGTGGAAAGACAAAGCTAGCATTGGGGCAAAGGAAGGCATGTCGCTTATAAATTTATAACCCATCTCCTATCTTCGAGTTAATAAAGAGGGAGCAGGGAGATTTTTGTTGTTGTTATGAACGGCATAGTTTGTATTTATTGCTGTTTTTGTATGCAGTTCTTGTATGATACTGATGTATTTATGGTATTGATTGGTGTGTTTATTGATCCACTCTGATGTAGATGTATTGAAGAATTGGATATGAATTATTGATAAATTGGTATGATATCAAATGTAGACTAAGCTATGTATATATTAATGATTTGAACATACCTAACTATGCATTTCATTTAGTGTGCATTATACTTATCATATGTCAATCGTAATTTTGAAATAAATAAAACTTTAAAAAGCAATGAAGAGGGAGGTGGGTAATAAAGGATTTGGCATTAAACAGCCCGAACCTGCGCATATTTACTTTGAAGCAAATCCCATCTCTAGCTGGTGTACAGTCGCTGGGACAAATCCTGAATCCGGACCTAAAGCGGGCGCTTTGGGAAGATTCGGGATTCGTCCAAAGGGAAGTAAGAAAGAGATCTGAAGCGAATTTGGCTTCTCCCGAAGCTTCGGACCTGCTTCGGAGATTCCAGGAGCGACATTAAGGGCTCAATCTTATGCATGTTTAGACAGAAAAAAAGTCCTACAGTTCCCAGCATGGGAATTTCCTCCCCTGTCTAAACATGTTATAGGATTGCGCCCTAAATTGTAAACTGTAGTCCTGCACCTTACTTGGGACTAAGCCTCTCAGAAGGATCATCTAGCTTCCTAATAAACACACGGGAGCATGGAATTGCGCCTGTGTTTAGGATCGGGTGCAGATCCTGATCCTGTTCAAGGCTGCATTCCTGACACCAGCAAGAGAGCCAGTGTGGCGTAGTGGTGAGAGTGTTGGACTGGGACTCAGGAGATCCGGGTTCTAGTCCCCGCTCAGCCATGAAACTCACTGGGTGACTTTGGGCCAGTCGCTGACTCTCAGCCTAACCTACCTCACAGGGTTGTTGTGAGGATAAAATGGAGAGGAGGAGGAGGATTATGTAAGCCGCCTTGGGTTCCTTGCAAGAAAAAAGGCGGGGTATAAATATAATAAATAAAATAAATAAATAAAATAAGAATATTGAAAAGTTCCATTGCCCACCACCTGCTCTGCAGGACTTGGAGATTTGGCCAAATATTAGCAGAATACCGATAATGTCATCAGTTAGCACACGTGTTCTAGCACACGTGTCTCACTGCATGGCATTCCCACACACATTCCGCAGGCAGGAAGCAGCTGTGCCATCAGCTGAGGTATGCCTGTGTATACAGGTAACATATCCAGTTGTATGAGATTGCTCTAGTATTTCACAGTACGCTGGTGGTGTACAGTAATACCTTGGGTTGCAAGTAACTTGGTTTGAGAGCGTTTTGCGAGACAAGCAATTTTTTAAATATTTATTAGTATTATTTTAACTTGATATGCAAGCGACGTCTTGCAATACAAGTACTGTAGTATGACTTAAATTAAAAATCTCTGTACAATTTTTTTGGGGGGAATTTCGTTTTGATATAAGAGTGTTTTGGATTACAAGCACGTTTCCGGAACGAATTATGCTCTCAATCCAAGGCATGACTGTACCATTAAAGTTAACCGCCCATTACACATGGTTGAAGGTTCTGTCTATCCATTGGTGTTGTAATCATCTACAATCATAGAATCATAGGGTTGGATGTACCTCGAGGTCATCTAGTCGAATCCCATGCTGTCTATAGTATATACACACTTACCTGGGTGTAGGTCCCATTGGATTTAATAGGCCTTACTTCTCAGTAGACATATATAGAATTCACAGTTAGAAATGCAGCCACTTCGCCGAGTTTTGTTCGAGTCTCGCTTTTCCTGCCTGTGGGTGGGATGTTGCTTTTTGGCATTCGCACTGGCTGAAGCTCTCAAGCTATCGCTTAACCTGAAATTCTCTTGAAGTCTGTGGGTCTAGCAAGTTGGGGGGGGGGGTGGATGACACAACCTATTCCTTTCCCTCCACACAGTGTAGAGAGATACCTTTTTGATCCCGAAGCAAAACGCAGCTGGGATAGAAAAGGGGCTAGGATACCTTGCAAAGAAGCAAGGCTTTAAGTTGCACAGAACTCTTCTTCAGACCTTTGCCTGAAGAACAGTTCTGTGGAACTCAAGGGCTTGCTCACTCTCAGCAATACACGATGCGGTATTACCTGCGCGGTTTTAAACCTTCCACAAATAGACATTTACAGTGCCATGTCTACTCAAAACTAAGCCCTACTGAGTTCAATGGAACGAATCCCACGAAAATGTTTATACAATTGCGTAAGGCCCATTAGAGGGGTTTACTTCTGAGGAAACATGCTTAGGATTACGCTGTAGGGCGCAAAAAGTTAAAATCCCACGTGCAGCCTGATCCTGTGGATGTTTAACTCGGAAGTAAGTCCGATTTCGAGTTTCCTCTCAAGTCAGTGCGCTTAGTATTGCAGCTGGGCAGCTCCAACCTGCCGAATACAACGGGGCGTCCACAAACAGAAGTGCGAATAGGATGTCCAGCCTTAGGGTTACTAACAAGCAGGAATTCCTGTCCCCGCTTCAACTCTCATTTCTCTGGGGAATTTTGTAGAAACAAGCCCCTTTCTCAGATAGCATTTGCAGTATGGGAGGAATCATTCTGGTCGACCTTGAAGGATTGTTGTAAGAGATAATGGCTGCACGTCAAGCGCTTTCAACACTTGAAAGGGGCCATGCAAGGTGCTACAGGGTGCATTCCTATGCAAGTTTAGACAGAAAAAAAAAGGCCTACAACTCCCAGCATGCCCCAGCCAGCATAGCTGACTGGGGCATGCTAGGAGTTGTAATCCTTTTTTCTGTCTAAACTTGCATAGGATTGCGCCCAAATTGTTTTTTCAACACACAATACTATGAACCCCCCCCCCCCATTTCATGCCCTTTTCGCCCTTGTGCGTAAACCTGTTGTTCTCTTCCCCTCCTTCCTTTCCAGTTTAGGATACCACTTCGTCGGAGTCTGATTCTACGAAATCTTATGCCACACAGTGAATGTGAATGTGTTCGTCTTTAAGCTAACGCAGGACTCTTCGGCTGCAATCCAATAGACACCGGCCTGGGAGACAGTCCCACTGAACTCAACAGCTAGAGGTGCATAGGACTGCACTGTCAATCGAGTTGGTTCAGATTTAGAATAGACCCCTTGAAATCAATAGGACTTAAGTTAGGCATGACTAACAAGTCCCGTTTATTCCACGAGTCTGCTCTAAGTAGGACTACATCTGGATCCAACCCAATAGGTTTTTCTACCGCGCAGATATCTGGAATTCGACAGAAGGGTCCTTAGGTATGATCGGAGGCTTTAAAAAAAAAAAAAAATTAAATCCAAATCCATCAGTTTAACAGTGTTGCGGATCTCCTTCCATCCTCCCCCGCCGTTCCTCCCCCCCCCGCCCCCTCTAATTGTGTATCTATTCAGGGCCTCGAACCAGGCACTTGCGAACAACAACTGGAATGTTTATTGCTGCTGGTGGCTTCCGGAGCTTCCTGAGTTATGGTTGTCGGGACAACCTGGGCCTCGCCAGTTAATATAAAATGAGGCCAGCTAAGCTTTGCAAACGAACTCACCCAGGCCAGGGCAAACCAGAAACGAAGGAGGCGATGGTCGAGATGATGGGAGGAGAATTAGTGATCTCTTTACACACTTCCTGTAACCACCCTCTCCTTCACAAAATCCGGATGGAAAGAAGAGCGGTGGGGGCGGGGGCGAATTGTCCCACACTTTCCATCTCTGTTTATGTAAAAGGCTGTAAATCATCAGACTCGAGAAAGCAGAGCCACGCCATGGCAGTAGTTATTCCGCTGGAACTGATGTATTGTTTTACTAGGGCTGGTGCGGTAATGAGCACTCCTCCAGTGGAGGTTCACCAAAGCTCTAGCCTGCGCATTTTCTAGAGATGGTGAAATATTTTTCACATGGCTGCGTGGAAAAAAATACATTAACAGTGTAATGCTATACATGTCTGCTTCGGAACAGGTCCCACTGATCTCAATGGGGCTTACTCCCAGGAAAGTGGGGATAGGGTAGGCTTGCAGTCCTAGGCCTGTTTAATTATACAGGCCTGTGGCTTATGCTGGCTCAGCTTGTCTGAGCGTGGAAAGCTAAACAGGGTCAGGCCTGGTTATTACTTGGATGGGAGACCCCCTCCTCTAAGTTTCCTGCATTGAGCAGGGGGTTGGCCTTGTTGTAGGCTCCTTCCAAGATCTATGAAATATAAAATTCACCGTAGCTTACTTCTTAAACATGTGTAATAGGACTGCGCTGCAGGTCTGCAAATGTAACCAAACATGTAAATGACTATTCCATAGCATGATTCCAAGATTTGTTTATCAGCTTTATTATTATTATTATTATTATTATTATTATTATTATTATTTAGATACTTGAAGATCATTGGTGTGCAGGATCTCAAGTTCTCAACCCACCCCAATGCATCCCAATGGCTGTTTGGATGAGCAATACTTTTTTTGTTTGGTCATTTCTGGAAGTTCCCTTAATTCCACTGTGTAAGAAGCAACCAATCACTAGTTCAGCCCTCTCCAATCTGGTGCCCTCCAGATATTTGGGACTGCAACTTCCATTAGCCCCAGTCAGCATGGCCAGTGGTCAGGAATGCTGGGAGTTGTAGTCCAAAACATCTGGAGGGCACTAGGATGGGGAAGACTGCACTTTTTGGCATTCCTTCCAAAAGCCATCCTGAAATTCAGTGCATTTCTATGTCCTTTATAGGATTCATAGGATCATAGAGTTGGAAGGGGCCTACAAGGCCATCGAGTCCAACCCCCTGCTCAATGCAGGAAACTAGAGGAGGGGTCTCCCATCCAAGTAACAACCAGGCCTGACCCTGCTAAGCTTTCCACACTCAGACAAGCTGAGCCAGCGTGAGCCACAGGAAAGGTTGTATTCAATGTTAATCTAACTTAAGTCCCATTCGTTTTAATGGGTTTACTCTAAGTAGGACCATCATTGGACACAACCCAGTGTATTTCAATGGTCATTCGCTGCCATTGATTTTAGTACAGGGGTGGGGGACATGTGGTCCTCCAGATATTGTTGGACTGCAAGTCCCATCATCCCTCACCGTTGCCTGTGCTGGCTGTGAATGGAGAGAATGGGCAGAGAAAACCTTCTCCCCATCTCACAGAACTGGAACTTGGTCACCCACTGATTGGCAGAAAGCTCAGAGCAGAGAGAAGAAGAAAGTATTTTTTGGTGCAACACATAAATAACTGATACAACTCCGAGTCCGAGCCATGAGATATGGTCATGGCCACTAGCCCAAATGGCGGCTTCTTCTTCTTCTTCTTCTTCTTCTTCTTCTTCTTCTTCTTCTTCTTCTTCTTCTTCTTCTTCTTCTTCTTCTTCTTCTTCTTCTAGGCAAGTCAGTGGCTCTTATTAGCCATGCTAGCGAAATGGAACCTCCACTTTCACAGGCAGTATGCCTTTCAATACCAGATGCTGGGGACAAATGATCAAACAGGGGAAAGGCTACTGTGCAAGAACACAGAGATTAGCACATTATCCACTGAAGAGGTGTCACACATCTATGGTCTTTCAAATGGACCCCTTAGTGCAATGGAGCCATCAGGGTAGGGCTCTGGGGGGTGGGGCAGAATCCCAGGGCCCCACCCAGTGGAATGAGCAGGAGCAACCCCACCCACACCCCCGCAAGCAGTGATAGCTCACCACATTTTGAAGAAAGGGAAGCAATACATATTGCAATACACGTTACCATCTACAGAGGGCCCCTCTAAGATTAAGACCATTAAATTCAGGGCTTAAAATTACCTAACTGTACCACTGACTGACTGGGTTCAAACAACATGATAACCCACCCTCAAGGGTCGAGTATAGGTTGTTGTTGGAACGTGGTTATCATGTTGTCTGAACCCAGCTGGGATAACAAACCATGGAGAACAACCCACAGTTCACAGCCCAACAACAAACCATGGGTTCTCTTCCTGGGTTGTACAAGGTTAACAAGCCATGGCTTGTTAGAACAGCTGGGTTCAGACAGCACAGTAACCTATAGTTCAACAACAACCCACGGTTCAACCCATGCTTAACCCCTGAGTGTGGGTTATCGTGCTGTCTGAACCCAGCCACTGAGTGGAAGTAGAGGCCTGTCAAACTACATGTAGCAAGAGATCTGTGATTAGTTGAGGGTGTTTGATTGCAGCAGCACTAGGTGGGAAATAGGGTGTTTAATTCTTTTCCCACTGGCAATTTCTGCAATCAAAATGTTCCCCTCCCCTACAAACCACTTTTCCAAACACAGGAGGAAATGATCTGTAGATCACTGTAGTAGATCTGAAGAAAAAGCAAAACTTCTGAACAACACATAACCTGGTCCCAGGGTCTGCAGTTAGACTAAGTCACTGCTATTTAGCTACTATTTATATACTGCTTTATGGGAGAGGATACACTTTCTAGGTTCCTTAAGAATTGCACAAAAAACACCTCTCAGGGAAAACTCAGCATAGCTTCTCCTTTACCATACCAGATATTTTTGCCCTCAGGAAGACTCACCCAGAAGCGCACACATGAACACGCACACACAAGCCATTGTGAAATCTAGAGAGTCTAAACAGGAGAGGAGGTAGTAAACTGGCCCCTATGAGTTATAAGTACTGTGCTAGCTGGATGTTCATCATTCTCCTTTAAGATTGCCATCTTCATTCATGCAAGCTCTTATCAATTCAAAAAGATGTTAGGATTATTATTTTTTAAATGGAACATGTTTCTAGCCCTCATGAAACCCACCCATGCCTTCATACATGACAAAAAACAAACAAATGTCAACATTCTTTTTTTTTTTAAAGGCTAAGATTCTAAACCTCACAACTTCAGGGGGCAGGATTTACATCTGAAACATTTCCCCTCCCTCTGATATGTCTCCATCCCAACCTCCTGGTCTGCACACATCCATTCCTGAGTTATGCTTTCTTGATCAAATTAGAATTCCTTTTAAATTTCTACCACTCCCAGCTGCAGCAAAACTCATTTTCAGTTGAATGAAACAGAGCTGCATTGTTAAAATTTAACAATTTCAAATATATACCAAGACAGAGGCATGGGGAGCAACTGCATTAACTTCCACCTTCCCTAAATGGTTGCCCCTGTTCTGCACATTCAGACACTGACTGGGTTCACACAATCAGTGGGGAAAAGAAGCCACCATGGCTTCTTTCCCCCACCCAGCGTGCGCCAGTTGCTTGCAGCGCGATTTGCCTAATTACCACTGCAGTGCGCAGCTTCCCTTGTCCTCTGAACCTGGCAAGGTGCATGGCAGGGGTGGCTTTGAAACCACCCCAGAACCTATGGCCACTGGCTTGGCTCCCAAGATGTTAACTTAAGGAAGTTCATGGAAGGAAATTTTCCCATCCCCTCCTCCTCCACAGCAGCTCCTGTGCCCCACTGCACATTGCCCAGCCCCCCATTACCTCGGAGAGCCTTTTTGGGGGTGCAGAGGGGTACAGGGGGGCGGAGGGAAACTTTCTTTCCCGGAACAAACTTCCTTAACTTAACATATCTTTAGGATCAAAGCCATTACATTGTGATGTGCGTACACATCAAAATATAGTGGGATGGATCCAAACTTAGTCATACTTGGAGCAGACCCATTGAAAACAATGAGACTCCAGTCTCACTTGAGCGCCGTTGTTTTCAATGGGTCCACTCTCCAAGTATGACTAAATCTGGATCCAGCCCAATGGCCCTGACTTGATCAAATAAAGGATCAAAGGATTACAGCTGGTTTATCCTAGGCCAGGCAGGGATGGAGAACCTGAGGTGGCCCTCTGGCTGGTAGTGGGACTGCAACTCCCATCAGCCCCAGACAACAGGGCCAATGGCCAGGGGTAATAGGAGTTCAAGTCCAACAATGTCGGGAAGGCCACAAGTTTCCCACCCCTGCCTTAGGCCTCCAGGCCCTTTCGTGGCCTCGCCCAACTCCAAAGACCTCCAACCCACCAGCAAATGAATGAGAGTGCCCCATATGCACAGGGTGCAGTGACATCAACAGGAAAGCATGTTCTGCTTAGGGGGAGAACTCAACGCATGGAGGGGACTTGCATCTGTAGTCCAAGTCACCCCTTTTTCTCCACCTGTGGTGGATGCTTAGCTTGGCCAAAGCAAGCTCAGGTCGTCCCCTAGCTGTCACTGGAGCTGTCTCCCCCCCACACACACACTTATCCCCCCCCCTTTGCCTTGGCGGCTTTGTTTGCAAGTTCTATTTTCTTTTTTTAACATCACTCTCTGAATGCCTTTGGTGGCCAAGCAGGAGGAGAAGAAGAAAAGGAGGAGCCGCGTGGGAGAGCAACCGACCTGTGGAATTTATGGCTCCCCCTAAGCACAGGCCCGATAAGAAAGTTAAAAAGCATCTTGGGCCTTTTCAAGCCGCCTACCCCTGAGGCTTTGATGTAGATTACGTTGCAGAAGAAGCCAATACTTTTATCCTGGGGTCTGGGGATGATGTTGGGCTTGTCGAAATACATCCCTCCGGGATCGCAGGGCAAGCTTATCCGGGCCAAGGACTGCATTGGCCAGGCCCGTCATGTAGCTGGCATAGCTGGGTATGAATTAGTAACCTCTGAAAACCTGCATTAAACATATATACACTTCCTTTATTATGGCACATCCTTTGTTCACTTGACCCACATAAAGGTTCATCATCCAGTGGGCAGTGAAGATGAGGATGTGTTCGTATTTCACCTCCTCCGAAAATTTTGGCTTCAGAGCTGAATAAATTAACTCACCAAAAATGGTATTAACAGATTTCTAAACTGCCTTTCAGGACTTAAAGCCCTCACAAGGTAGTACACAAACAATAAATAGAATGTAAAAAATGCCATACTATTACTTTATTTATTTATTTCATTTCTGTATCACCAAGTAGCCAAAGCTGTTTGGGCAGTTTACAACAGTGGCTTTTCAGCAGATTAGAATCTGGCTTTTCCAGATTAGTTTTTGTTTAACCATGTTGAAAACTGATATTTTAAGAAATGTTTCTTATACTGTGTTTATTGTGCTTGTGGTTGTACATTTCTCTGGTAAGTGTCTTGCACATTTTAGTAAATGAAATGAAATAAAAATAATACAAATATAAAACCATCATTCTTAAAATATATAGACAGACACTGCTCAAATGAACAGTACTAAAAATCCACAGAACAGCAATTAATAAAATGCAGACTGAAATTTTAAGAAGTCTTCAAAGTTTTAAAAAACACTAATAGTGATGGAGCCGCACAAACCAGGTGGGGTGGGGTAGAATGGGGTGGGAGTGAATTCCACAAATGTAGGGCCATCACCAAGTATGCCCTGTTGAGGATAGAACAGAAATCCCTCTATTCAAATTTCATAATTATCAGCCCTCCAGCAAGATTCTTGTCAATATAACCCCATGCATACAGATGTGTCACACTAACAGGGGTTGGAGCACCTGCCCTACTAAAAAAGGCAAAAGCATTTGGGAAGTTTTTGGTTTATTAAAAAAAAGAGTAACTGAGGGGGGAAATGGTAGAGATTTATAGAGTTAGGCAAGCTGTAGAGAAAATGGAGAAAGAGGCTTTCTCTCTCTTTCTCTCACTCCCTCATAATTCTAGAACTTGGGTTCATCCAAAGAAATTGATTGCCAAGAAATTCAGGACAAAAGATATAACTTAGGAAGTTGCCTTATTATGAGATACACCATTGATCTATCTAACCTAGTATACTCTATACTGATTCGGCAGCAGCTCTCCAGAATTTCAGGCAGGAAATTCTGCCTGAATTCAGCCCTACATAAAGATGCCAGAGATTGAACCTGGGTCCTTCTGTATGCAAAGCAGGTGATCTACCACTGAGCTATGAGCCTTCCCAAATTTAAGGTGCAATCCTATGCACATTTAGACAGAAAAAGACCTACAACTTCCAGCATGTGGGCTGGGGCATGCTGGGAGTTGGGGTGTGTGTTTTTCTGTCTAAACATGCATAGGACTGCTGCCTTATTTATTAGTTTTTAATTATTTTATTACATTTTTATCGCACCTTTCCACCCAAAATGGCACTCAAGGCGGCTAACAATAATAAAATATAGATTAAACAGAAAGCTTAATGAAAACATAACATAACAAATCAATTAAAACACAACAATGAAAGGGATAGACAGTAGATAGCTACTTAAACACACCTTCAGTAGCAGCAACAGCAGCAGCTTGTATGCCAAAGGCCTGCCTGAATAAAAAACATATTTGCCTGCTGGCAGAAGAACAGCACAGAAGAAGCCAACCTAGCCTCTCTCTGCAGGGAGTTCCAGAGCCTGGGAGCGGCCACCAAGAAGGCCCTCTGTCATGTCCCCACACAATACATCATTAATGTAAGGAATTCACTGCCACAAGGTGTGGTGATGGCTACTGGCTTAGATGGCTTTAAAAGGCGGATGGCTATTAGTCATGATGGCTATATGGGACCTCCATGAAACAGTATGCTGCTAAATGCCAGTTGCTGGGGAGCAGCAGAGGGTGATGACGATTGCCTTCTAGCAATGCTTGGAGGCTTCCCAATGACATCTGATCTGCCAGTGTGGGAAGCAGAATGGATTATTGGGATGGGGCAGCTGTGGTGCTCCAGAGTTTGTCAGACTACAACTCCCATCATCCTCAACCATTGGCCATGCTGGCAGGGGCTGGTGGGAGTTGGAGTCCAACAACATATGGAGGGCCCCAGGCTGCCCACCCCTGGGTACTTAGATGGACCTTCAGTGTGATCCAGAAGGGATCCTCTTATGTTCTTAAAAGTGCCCTTGACTGTGTGTGTGAGCATTATTAACGGGAGACAAGAAAGAAACCTTTTGAAATGGATTATTCGCCACAGGATTTTGCATTTGCATTAAAGCCTGCTGGCTGGGGATTATGGGAGTTGTAGTCCAACAACATCTGAAGGGTGCCAGGCTGGGGAAGGCTGCATATATTAAACTGCCTTGTTCTGAGTCAGACCGATGTCTACATAACAAAGCCAGTACTGTCAACAGTACGGGCATCCACTCTCCAAAGATTCAGGGAGCCAGCAGTACTTTTAAGTCAGGGGTGGGCAACACATGGCCTGTGGGCCACGTACGGCCCTTGCCACCCTCCCGTCCCTGCTGCTGAATTTGGCAGAGGCAAATATGTATGTATGTATGTATGTATGTATATAGTGCTACGGAGTGCTGAAAGGGTCAAATTTCACTGCAGAAGAAGGGGTTCTAGTAAAAGAATAACATAAGAACATAAATAGAGCCATGCTGGATCAGATCAAGGGTCCATCTAGTCCAGCATTCTGTTCATACAGTGGCCCACCAGCGGCCCACGGGATCCCACAAGCAGGACATCAGTGCAACAGCACCTTCCCGCCCATGTTCCCTGGCAACTGGAGTACTTAGGCATACTGCCTCTGATACTGGTGGAAGCATATAGCCAATCAGGACTAGTAGCCACTGATAGCCTTCTCCTCCATGAATTTGTCCAATCCCCTTTTAAAGCCTTCCAAATTGGTGGCCATCACCACATCCTGTAGAAGTGCATTCTATAGTTTAAATATGTGCTGTGTGAAGAAGTACTTCCTTTTATCTGTCCTGAATTTCCCACCAATCAGCTTCATGGGATGACCCTGGGTTCTAGTATTATGAGAGAGGGAGAAAAATGCCTCCCTGTCCACACCATGCATAATTGTGTACACCTCTATCATGTCTCCCCTTACTCGCCTTTTTTCTAAGCTAAACAATCCCAGCTGCTGTAACCTTTCCTCATAGGGGAGTTGCTCCAGCCCCTTGGTCACTTTAGTTGCCCTTTTCTGCCCTTTTCCCAACTCTACAATGTCCTTTTTTAAGGTGCGGTGACCAGACTGTACACAGTATTCTAAGTGCAGTTGCACCATAGATTTGTATAAGGGCAGTATGGTCTTGGCAGTTTTATTAGCAGTTTTTCACATAGATTTTGCAAGTCTGAAGTCTGCCACCCCTTGGCTACATATTGAAGAAAACCTTCAATATGCTTAGCTTCAGAAGAAGCTCCAGTTAGCATTCTGTATGGAGCACTAAAAGGGTCAACCTTTTTACCACACTGAAGCTGTTTGCCACCGAAATTCAGCAGCAGACTACCCCTTTTCCCCCAGTGTCTTGCATAGTGCAGGGCATGGGGGTGGAGGATGAAAATGCCCCCCCCCCTCCGATCATCAGAAGTTGCCCACCTCTGTTTTAATGGAGATGAAGGAGAATTGACCCGGGGCCCTTACTGTATATATTCAAACCATGTGTCCTAACAATGAGCTATGCATGGTGAGGGAAGTAGGGGGGGGGTGCTTTCTTTGAAAGTATGATGTGTGAATATGTCCTAACCATACTGGCTACAACAGGCATGGGCAGCAAGTACCGTAGATTGGGATTTACTGGTAGATCTTTGGGCAACCTGAAATAGATCAGCAAGGATCCCTGCCCCTCTATCAGAATTGCTTAACAATGGCAACAACAAAATGACCTCCTCACAAAAAAAATATATCATATTGCAGGAAGGTGAGGGAGGAGGGGTTCACCAGGAGTGGATTTTTCTTCTGAAAGACTGCAAGCTCCTTTCAGTTCTGGTACTCAAAACAAATTCCTGGGTTCAGAAATTCTTTAATTCTAGGTCTATGCCTTCTGCACCTGGTTCCCACTGGTGAATCTCAGGGTTCTAGTAAAAGAATAACATAGATTTTGCAAGTTTGAAGTCTGCCACTCTGGGCTACAATACAGAAAGCCTTAAATATGTTTAATTCAGATTCATTGCAAGGAAACGTTAATAACTTCCCCAGAATTAACCCCATAAGGTGAGATTCAGTTGGAGCTGCCAAAGAAAGTCCAGTACTATAATAGCCTTATTGCCTGCCATTTACTTAATTAAGCCATTTGCCTGTATGCTTTGTCCAATCCCAAGGTCTCGCAGTGGTTTTCTGACAATGTTTCAAGCCTTTGATTTGGGCAATACACTAAGCTGCATAAATAGAAGCAGTGTACAGATCACGGGAACTGATAGTTCCGTTCTGTTCTGTGGCAATCAGGCCACATCTGGAGTACTGTGTGCCCAGTTCTGGGCACCACATTTTAAGAAGGGCACTGAGAAACTGGAGCATGTCCAGAGAAGGGCAACCAGGATCATGAGAGGTCTGGAGACCAGGTCCTATGGAGAATGATGAAAAGAGCTGGTTATGTCTACTAGTTTGGAGAAGGGAAGGTTAAGGGGAGAGATAAAAGCAATCTTCAAATATCCGAAGGCTGCCACACAGAAGGCAGAGCAGACTTGTTCTCTGTTACTCCAGAGGGCAGAACTAGAACCAGTGGGTGTAGAAATGGCAGGGAAGCAGATTTTGGCTAATCATTAGGCAAAACCTCCCAATGGAAAGAGCTGCTCAGCTGTTAGACAGTGGGACAGACAGACTGCCTGGAGAGACGATGAGTTCTCCTTTGCCAGAGGCATTTCAGGAGAGACTGCATGGCCATCTGTCAGGTGCATCCTGCACTGCACATCGTGCACTGAACAGGGGGCTGAACTAGATGACCTCCAAGATCCCTTCCAACTCTATAGGTTGGATCCAGATTTCGGCATGTGCAACTGGGTTGGTGGGAGCAAACTTTCCCACCCCTGCCTCTCCACGGAAGCCCCTTCAACCGCTGGAAATGCTACACAGAAGGTCTGGAGGACCCTGCTGAATGGGGTGAGCTGTGGGGCATGGGAGGAGGGAGGTTTCCTGGAAATCAGGCCGCAGAGGTCCCTTCTGCGAGCGAAGCCCTTCTGTCTATGGAAGGCAGATCCTGGATCCAACCCTATGTTTCTAATGGCGAATTTCCAAGAGTGAAAAAATTGATCCTTTGAGATAATAATTCCTTAGCTTCAGTGGGTGTCTGGAGTTTGCTGCCTGTATGGACAGGTCACAGTTATCCCCACACTACAAAATGAGAAATTGAAGACGAGAGGATGGGACTTGCCCAAGGCCACACAACAATTTTTATTTATTTATTATATTTTTAAATCGCCCAGCTGGCTGGTCACCCGGTCCCGGCCACCCTGGTCGATGTACAATCAGGATAAAATACAATAAAACACAATTAAAACACAATTAAAACAATACAAGAGTTTTAAAAAAAAATCCTAACCCACCCCATATTCCCGCCTGAAAAGCCATGTTTTAAAGCCCGGTGGAGGTTCATCAGGGAGGGGGCATGGCGAAGGTCACTGGGGAGGGAGTTCCATAACTTGGGGGCTGCCACAGAAAAGGCCCTCTTCCTAGTCCCCACCAGCCTGGCTGCTCTGGCTGATGGGACAAGGAGAAGACCGTACGTGGCAGACCTTGTTGAGCGGCCTACTTGATGTTGCTGTCCCTGAAGGAGGGATTTGAACCCCATTCTCCCCGGCCTAGTATTCTAGCTACTACACAGTCTCAGCTCTCACCATGCTTAACTTACTCAGTGAGTAGATGGAAAATACGCTCAATAGCAAAACCAACCAAAGAAGCAAATTGTTTTACACCCATTACAATTCCATCTCGTCCCCACACTCCTGTCAAAGACCTACAGCTAAAAAGGAAATTCGTGCACGGTCAATCCCTCCCTCTCACAAAGAGGTTCCAGGTTGTTTTCTTCGGTTTATGACAGACCTAGGCCTAAACTCATTTCCCAGGAAGTAAGCCCCATTGATTCCAACCTTCTTTGAAGGACGGGCATGCAGGGAGGGATCACCTCTCAGTAGCCAAGGCCTAGGACCTGCTCGAAGCTGCAGCTGAGTCCTGGTCTACAATATGAAGCAGAATTAGGTGGGTAGAAAGGACTGTACCACTTCAGGCTACAAGTGTGTGTGGGTGGGGGGGAGAGACACAGTTTAGAATGTTCCTCTAGGTGAGGGGTGGGGGACCTCTTTCAGCCAGAGGGCTGAATTCCATTTCAGAGAAGGTCTTAGGGCACTGTTCTCCAACCTTGGGTCCCCAGATGTTTTTGGCCTACAACTCCCAACATGCCCCAGCCAGCTACGCTCCAACCCAAGGTTGGAGAACACTGTCTTAGGGGCTGCATTCCAGTGCTGGTCAGCGCTGAAGATGGGGCCAGGGAGATGGGGCCAAAACCCAAACACCCAGCTTATTGTAGCTTAAAGCTCTTGCTGCTAGTAACTAAGCTGTGGGAGAGGCATTTCAACCTTTTAGAAGGGGGAAAGAACCACACAACATGCAGAGTTACAGAATGGGGGACACTTGGCTCAACAATACTACAAGTGAGAAGGATCTTGGAATTGTGGTAGATCACAAACTGAATATGAGCCAGCAATGCGATGTGGCTGCAAAGAAGGCAAATGCAATTTTGGGCTGTATTAATAGAAGTATAGCTTCCAAATTGCGGGAAGTGATAATTCCCCTTTACTTGGCACTGGTTAGGCCTCATCTTGAGTACTGCGTCCAGTTCTGGGCACCTCACTTTAAGAAGGACGTAGACAAACTGGAGAGGGTTCAGAGGAGGGCAACAAGGATGATAAAGGGACTGGAAACAAGGCCCTATGAGGAGAGACTAAAAGAACTGGGCATGTTTAGCCTTCAGAAGAGGAGACTGAGGGGAGATATGATCGCACTCTTCCAGTACTTGAAGGGATGTCACACAGAGGAGGGCCAGGATCTCTTCTCGATCATCCCAGTTTGCAGGACACGGAATAATGGGCTCAAGTTACAGGAACCTAGATTCCACCTAAACATCAGGAAAAATTCCTGACTGTCAGAGCAATAAGACAATGGAATCAACTACCTAGGGAGGTGGTGGGCTCTCCCACTCTGGAGGCATTCAAGGTGCAGCTGGACAGACATCTGTCAGAGATGCTTTGACCTGGATTCCTGCACTGAGCAGGGGGTTGGACTCGATGGCCTTGTAGGCCCCTTCCAACTCTACTTTTCTATGATTCTATGACATCCAGGAAACCACCCAAACAGTTGGCGGTCAGGCGGAAGGGTCAATTGTGGAAAGGGGCACAACCTTCTGGGGAACCCCGAAGGGCTGGATTTACCCCCCCCCCAGATTTCCCACCCCTGCTCAAAGTTAAAAAAAACTCCCTGGAAATGGAAAGCCAGCACAGCAGGCAAAGGCCTAGGAGAGAACCTCCCCTCCCCCATTTTTAGGAAGGGTTACAAAATGAACATGTATTTATTATTTAAATTTATATCATCACGAGACAGCCCAGGCAGCTAACAAGAGTAATAGACAAATATATATAAAATTGCATTATATATGCAAGTAAAACGTTAAATAAACATTAAAAACATTAAATAAAGTAAGGACAGACAAAAGCAGCAGAGCAAATTAAAATCAGCAGCAGCAGCCAACAAAAACTCCAGAGCAGGTAGTTGCTTCTAGAATCTAGACAGATGTCCCTGCTACCGATCAAAATACATTGTGCACCTATTTATTGATTATTACATTCATATCCTACCTTTTGTCCCTCTTGGAAGGAAGGAACTTAAGGTGGCTTACATGCTCCTCCTCCTCTCCATGTTATCCTCACAACCACCCTATGAGGTAGGTTTGACTGAGAATCCGTGACTGGCTCAAAGTCAGCCAATGAGCTTCATGGCTGAGTGGGGACTAGAACCCTGATCTCCCGATTCCCAGTCTAACCACTATGCCGCACTAGCTATTCCTTCCATCTTTTCTCCTTAACAGATTTTCTGTGGTAAGAAAGTCCATCACCAATGCCAGGCACTGATTCAGAACCTCAGCAGCTTCCTTGCATTGAGATGGAAAGGAGAGAGAGAGAGAGAGAGAGAGAGAGAGAGAGAGAATTGGATGTCAGCCACATATTGATGGCACAGCACCCCAAATCCCTGTACAACCTCTCCCAGTGCTTTCATGAAGATACTGAATTGCAAGTTATAGCCCTGAAGGATGCCATAGGCCAGTGGCCAATGCACTAAGCAGGAGTCCCCCAGCACCGCCTCTTGGAAATGCCCGTAGAGGAAGTGAACTGGTGGAGGCTGCTGGCTCCCATGTCAGTCCAGTGGTGTGCCCACTCCTGGGTTTCGGCTGAACTTTTAGGGAGCTATCCATGGTTCTGAACCCTAGCACCAAATAGGTTCAGAACCATGGATAGCTCATTTACAGATTAGACTGAGACCCGGAGTGGATACACCACCCCACTGAGATTGGAGCCACCAGCCACTGCTGAAATTTTTGCCAGGCATTCTGAAAGAAAGGACACCCTGGACAATGGTATCGAAAACTGCTTAGAGGTCAGCTAAACAAACAAGGATGCATAATCCCTGCTCAGTTCCTGCTGGCACAGATCACCCACCGAGGTGACAGGCCACAATATTTATTTATTATATTTATGAATCACCCATCTGGCCAGACATCCGGCCACTCTGAGCGATGTACAGTCCAATAAAATACAAGGGACACACACACACACACACACACACACACACAGTATAAAACACAATTAAAAACAGTACAAAACTTAAAAATCCTAACCCACCCCATATTCCCGCCTGAAAAGCCATGTTTTTAATGCCCGGTGGAAGCTAATCAAGGAAGGGGCATGGCGGAGGTCACTGGGGAGAGAGTTCCATAAATTGGGGGCTGCCACAGAAAAGGCCCTCCTCCTAGTTCCCACCAGCCTGGTTTCTCTGGCTGATGGGACAGGGAGAAGGCTGTCCGTGGCAGATCTTGTTGAGTGGCCTACTTGATGTTGCTGGAGGCACTCCTTGAGATAAACTGGACCGAAGCTGTACAGGGTTTTAAAGGTCAATGCCAACACCTTGAATTTGGCTCGGCAAACAACTGGTAGCCAGTGCAACTCTTTGAGTGATAATATGCAGTGTTATCAATGAGAAATCAAAATATAGAAACAACACAGAGTCTTGTGGCACCATAAAGACTAACAGACGTAGTACAACATAAGCTTTTGTAGAGTAGAGCTCACTTCATCAGACACATGAAGTGTTATCCTCAGTTGGAGTATCTCTGCAGATAGATAGATCTAAATACGTAAATTCATGAGAATAGAGAAAATTGGACACATGCAATGACATGAGAGAAATATGGCCTGTGACATTTTATGTGAAGTTCACTTGTTTTCATAGCCTTTTGTCCCCAAGGATATACCATGGACGTTTATGCCACAATAACTCTGTTAGACTTAAGGTGCGACAAGGTTCTTTTCTGTGATTGCTGTAACAGTCTATGGATTGATTCATTTCTTTACAGTGCCATCTGATGCATGCCTACTCAGGAGTAAGTCTCATTCAGTTCAAGGGGACTTACTCCCAGGTAAATGTATATAGGATTGCAAATGGAGGATAAAGCCTTGGGGAATTTATATCTATGGACGGTGCCCTTCCAAAAGGACACCAACTGCCCTGGGCCTGGGGGAAGGAACAAGAGACTGAGAGGGAGAGGTAGCCAAAGAAGAACGCACAGCCTGGTCCAACTGGACTGCCTGCTCTTCACCCCAGGCCAACTGACACCGCTGGCCTGCTGGGAAAGATCCTAATTACTTGTTGGGTTGGATCCAGATTTAGGCACATGCAACTGGGCTGATGGAATCAAACGTGTGTCGTCGTCCCCCGCCCCACAGCAGCCCCTCCAACCCCCTGTAAATGCTAGGCAGAGGGTCAAGGGATCCTGCCCAGTGGGGTGAGTTGTGGTACACAGGGGGAAAGGAAGGCACCTCTATGGAAGGCAGATCCAGCCCATTATGTTTCGATAGTGGTCTAAGGTGATTTGATTAATACATTTTGCTTTTGCTTGTACAGAATGTTGGATGGATTTACAAATAACTGCTATAACTACTATTATTTAAATAGAAATACAAGACCTCTCACCCCATTTTTCAAATTTTATTTTATTTATGAAATTTATTACACACTTTTCGTTATAGAGTGATCCCAAGCAGGGGAAGACTAGGGCCAGGTGACCCGGTGAGCCTGCTCAGCCTGCCGTCCCGGTGCAACTTCAAGGCCCCTGGTGCTGCTCTGCCTCCTTAGGGTTCTTTATCTTGAAACTGGACTTGGATTGGACAGCCCTACAAACAGCGGGTGCCTTCAAACAGAGGACTTCCCTCCTTAAAGTAGGACACAGGGCCACCCTAGATAATACTCTGCCTTAAAGATAATTTTTATAACTTGTGAAGCAGTCTTATCTATGTTTCCCGGAGGTGAATGATGAAAGGGAAAAGCAGGTTTATTCAGAGAAGGCTGCTTGTAGGAGTGCAGGATCTTGGATTTATTTATTTATTTATTACATTTATACCCTGCCTTTTTTCCTACATGGAACTCAAGGCGGCTTACATAATCCTCCTCCTCTCCATTTTATCCTCACAACAACCCTGTGAGGTAGGTTAGGCTGAGAGGTAGTGACTGGCCCAGAGTCACCCAGTGAGTTTCATGGCCGAGCGGGGACTAGAACCCGGATCTCCTGAGTCCCAGTCCAACACTCTAACGACTACGTTAGTAGGTGAATGAGAGATTTCTTTTAGTACACAGTACAGTAGCTGTGTCTTCCATCTCATTCACGCACAGCTCTAGCAGCATGGCTGGTAGTTCCCAGTGATTGAATGATGGTCTTTTCTTTTCTTTTGCAGGGGTCACTAGTATACTCATACTCAACCTATATACAACTGCAGGTATTGGTTAGGCCAGGGGCCAAATCTGGCCCTGCTGGGGGGGGCTCTTGTGGGCCAAATCTGGCCCTGCTGGGGGGGCTCTTGTGGGCCAAATCTGGCCCTGCTGGGGGGGGGCTCTTGTGGGCCAAATCTGGCCCTCTGGGGTTTTCCAGATGACCCACCTCTTTTCCTCCAACCATCAATCATTTGGTGGTTTCACGGGTTTTGTGCAGTTTCCCCCCTATTCTCAAAGGTTGAAATGCCTCTCCTAAGGCTTCATTACTGGCAGTAAGAGCTCTAAGCTGAAACATGCTGGTATTTTTTTGTATTTTGGCCCTGCCCCCTTTTGTCTTTAGTTCCACCCCTTTTGCCTTTGGCCCCGCCCACCACTGCAATGCAGCCCCTGAAAGCTTCTCAACAAAATGGAATTTGGCCCTCAGACTGAAAGAGGTTCTGCACCCCTGGGCCAGGGCCTGCAGATGTGAGTGTATAACTTTTGGACAGGCTTTAACACTGGTACTTTTCCTTTAACATATTATTAACTAATAATAATAGAGCCAGTGTGGCATAGTGGTGAGAGTGTTGGACTGGGGCTCTGGAGATCCGGGTTCTAGTCTTCAGTCGGCCATGAAGCTCACTGGGTGACTTTGGGCCAGTCACTGACTCTCTCAGCCTCACCTACCTCACAGGATTGTGGTGAGGATAAAATGAAGAGGAAGAGGAGGATTATGTAAGCCACCTTGGGTTCCTTGCAGGAAAAAAGGTGGGATATAAATAAATAAATAAATAAATAAATAAAAAACAAAAACAAACAAACAATTTGCTACAAGGACTACAAGTATACATCAAATACTAAAGCATGAGTTCAGAGTCTTAAATAACAGAACCATTTCAGTTTGCTGAAAAGGATGCATCTACTCTATAAACCTAAACTGGTTTAATAGTCATTCCCTCTTCACAGAAAGCCCTAGGAACTATAATTCTGTAAAGGTAGGCTAGGAGTTCTAGCAGTGAAGTCTCAGAGTCCTCACCACTCTACAATTCTTTGGGGGAAGCCATGACAGATATACAGTCATGCCTTGGATTGAGAGCATAATTCGTTCCGGAAACGTGCTTGTAATCCAAAACACTCTTATATCAAAAGGAAATCCCCCCAAAAAAATTTGTACAGAGATTTTTTATTTAAGCCGTACTACAGTACATGTATTGCAAGACGTCGCTTGTATATCAAGTAAAAAAAATATTAAATCTTTAAAAATTTGCTTGTCTTGCAAAACGCTCTCAAACCAAGTTACTTGCAATCCAAGGTATTACTGTAGTCAGGGCCGGTGCTACCATTAGGCCAACCAGGCAGCTGCCTAGGGCGCAGGGCTAAAGGGGGTGCCAGAAATAGGGAGGGAGGGCTCAAGTGGGAGGGGGGCCGCTAAATATCTGATCTTGCCTAGGGCACCAAACTGCACCAAACTGCCTTGCACCGGCCCTGACTGTAGTGGTATATAGCTGCTAAACATCTGTAGAAGAGACATGGTCGCAAACCTATGGCATCCTGACATTGTCTGGGGGGGGGGCATAGGATCATTAAGAGCCCCAGTTCCAAGGTTCTGTGACCTTGGAGCTGGGACTCCGAATGCTGAGCTCTTGCAGCCGGCATGGAAAGCACTGCACTGGCTGCCTCCCCAAGGTCAGAAATCAGCCTCGGAGAGGAGGAAAAGGTGTGTGCCAGGGGGTGGGGCTTGGGGGAGGCTGGGGCCAATGGCTTATGCCATATCCAAACAGTGTCCCACCCTCCAAAGAGCTTCCTCTAGACCAGTGTTCTCCAACCTTGGGTCCCCATATGTTTTTGGCCTACAACTCCCAGCATGCCCCAGCCAGCTATGCTGGCTGGGCAGGACCGGTGCAGGGCAGTTTGGCGCCTAGGCGATATTATATTTAGCGCCCCCCCTCTCGTGCCGTGGGGGGGGCTCTGGAGCAAAGCAGCCCTGCTCTGCAAAACCCCCCTGCAGCCGCCGGGCAGCCGCCGGACCCCCACCACCCCCGCCACCTACCTTCCCCCCGTCCTGGCCACTGCCTCCTCCGAGGAGGAAGTGACACGACGGGACCCCCGTGCTCTGTTTTTGGCCGGGGAACCAAGGCAACAGGGCTGTTTAAGCCCTGTTGCCCTGGTTCTTCCCGCCAAAACAGCGCGGGCGGGGCTCCGGAAGCGGCGTGGAGAAGGTAGGTGGCGGGGGGGTTGGGGGGTGGCAGGGGGTGGCAGGTGGGGGGTGGGGGCAGGTGGGGGGTCAGGGGGGGCGCCGGGGGGGCGTCGGCCGGCCGGGGGCGGGGGCGTCGGGGGGCGGCCCGGCGGCAGGGGGGCGGGGGCGGCCTGGCGGCGGCGGCGGCAAGGACAGTGGCCCGGTGGCGGCGAGGGGGGGCGGCGGCAGCAAAGAGGAGTGCAGCGTTTCTGCGCCCTCTTCAGCCACGCGCCCTAGGCAACCACCTAGTTTGCCTAGCGGTAGCGCCGGCCCTGTGGCTGGGGCATGCTGGGAGTTGTAGGCCAAAAACATATGAGGACCCAAGGTTGGAATGGAGAACACTGATCTAGACAGCCAAAAGTGTCTAGATGAAATGCAGGGCACAAGGCACCATAGCGGGCAGAGATTGCCGCCGTGCCTCACACCTTGCATTGGATGCACACAAGCCTCTGTGTTCAGAGGCTTATGAGCATTGAGGGTGGAGGGCATTGGATCGCACCCTAAGTGAATATAAGAAGTGCATGAAAATATATAAGGGGAAACTGAAGGGGAGCAGGGAAGAGAGAGGGGGGGGAAAGAAAAACTGGAATGAAAATTGCCAAATGCCCCAAACCTGATCTACTTAAACAGCATAAACATTATTTATTTATTTCTTATATTTATACCCCTCCTTTTTTCCTTCAAGGAACCCAAGGCGGCTTACATTAGCTAACAACCAAAGGCTGACTAGCTGAAGGCCTAATTCAACTTCTTAAGTAACAGCAGCAGAATCAGAAGCAACTGTATGGATGCTGGTGAGAAATGACTCTGCTGCTTCGAGAGAAATTTCTTTAGACAGAAATTGATCTTGATAGGTAACACACAATATTGCCAGATAACAGATTTGATAATGCAAACTGATCTGTCTTGCCAAGATTCTTGCCGTAGAAAATTGTCTCATCTGGTCTGAAACCTCGTTGGTGTAATCCGGATAAACCATGAACTTATCGTTGGCAGAACCCCACTGAAGCTCCCCTCTCTGCCTGGCTGTACGGAGCAGAGGAGCAGATATTCTTTAGTTGGAGCCCGTAAAAACGACACAATAATAGGCCCCACTCTGGACCCTCACATGGAACCAGGAACACAATGTTTAATATTGTTAAATATTAAGCTGAAAATCTCGTGGCAATGCCAATAATGCATGCAAAAACGTATCCATAAACTCTGCCAAACAGACCTGTGTAGGCCGTGTAGACTGTTCCCAAAGCCCAAGGATACACAAATTAGCTCCCTGAGAAAAAGTTTCCAGAAGAGTAGCACAAGCAGATACTACACTGTGAGAAGCTGCCATTGCTGTCTCATGAGCTATAACCCGATCCTCCAGAATATTAATTTCTGATTTATCAGTTTAAGGTGAGCATCAACAGAATTGATGGATCCCTGGAGAGTTAGAATCCTGGGTCAGCTGCAACTGCTCAAGCTGCTTAGACTGCTGAGATAAATATAATGACAGGTTTTTCAGCAGGACAACAACATCTCCTTCAGGCTCCACTTTAGAAACTTTAGTCAGAGGTGGCTGTGGAGGAGTTGGTGGAATTTCCCAGCCTTTCTTTGCTTTCAGTGTAGCCGTGATCAAACTCTCCTCCAAGCACAACATGCAGATATATAAATAAAAACAAAACTAGAACAAGGCTAGTGCAAAATACCAGGATACCACAATGGTCTTGAATAGATTTTAAAAGCTAAAAATTGGGAGAGCCACAGGCTGAGATCTGATCATGTTGCCATCTTAACCATCATTCAAGTCCATACAGCTTGAAGCCAGGGGAGATCAGTAGGCTGAGGGACAGAGTCATATGCCTGCCCCCTGCTGTGGGGCAGCCCCACTCAGGGGAATGGAGTGGATAGACCCATCTCTCTGGGGGCTATACAGGTGTACCATGGCAGGGTCCATGCCTAGGGGTGCCAGTGGGCATGACTTCACTCAGACGGAGTGGCAGGCACAATGTGTCCAACTCTGACAAGCTGTGTAAATTCACTTTAAAGCTTCGCTGTGTCAAACTAAGGGCTATTCCAACAGGTGCATAACCAGGTCTGTTAGTGCGATTCTTTGCATGTTTACTCAGAAGTAAGTCCTACTGTGTTCAATGGGTCTTACTCCCTAGTAAGTGCTTTTAAGAAGGCAGTCTCCATTTGCAAACTGTCCCCCCCCCCATTTGTATTTACAACATTTGCAACTCATGTTCCCTCCCCCCCCCCATTTTAAAATTGGGAAACTAAGAAATGATCATTTGCAAAATGCTGCCTCAGTGAATCCAGTATGAGCCAGGATTTGAACCTGACAAGCTGTCCAGCAAAGCAAGCACATAATCTCTGGTTACTGTTCTGGATTAGTTACAGGCAGCGCTGTGATTTCAGGTTAGTTCCGAATAGTCATTTTAGGACTGAAATTACCCTCTGTCTTCTGTCATATTTATTGCTTTGGGGTGGGGGGCTGTTGTAGAAAACATAAACAAGCCTTTTACAGCCAAGTGATAAGTACATTGGTAAATATAGGTGGAAGAGGGAGCTAAACCTGGACACTGAAACCTATGGCCAAACTCCCATTGGCTAAGATCCAGAGATACATGTCTGCCTGCCTTCCAGGCACCCAGGTTTTCTCAGGTGGCCTTTGTAAGCCTATGACTTAAAAACCATTAAAACAAAAACAAAAAACAACCCACAAAGATCGTGATGTTGATCCATGAGATTTTGAACTTAAAACCGAGACCAAGGACTCGTCAACATCCCTGCTTGATGCCACCTGCAGGTGCTGTCTGGACCTAGTTGCAGTAACAATCCAAGTTTATTTTTTAAAATCATTTTCCTAAAATGCAACCTTTCAGACATTTTGGGTTTGGCTGCCTCTGCCTGGCTGTTTGGGGTTCCCAGCCTCCTCTGCCTGCCTGGTCTGTTCTTAACCAGTTCTACAGTTTGAATTGTCCAAGACAAAGACCTCTGCCTGCCTGCTTTGGGGTTCCCTGCCTCCTCTGCCTGTCTGGTTATTTTGGGTTTGTCTGCCTGGTCTGTTCTTGCCAAAATGAGTTGCAGAGTTTTGAAATAAAAAGGCACACTTATGCCTGGAATTTATTTAAGCCACACATCTGAAGTAGCCTTATTTTGTTGGGGGGGAAAACCCATTGATTTTAATAGGGACTCGTGGAGTCAGCTTTGGGAGTGACTCGGGACTCAGGACTCATGAGTCACCATCTTGGACCAAGGACTTGGACTCGAGACTCGGGTCCAAAGACTCGTGACTCGACTCGTGACTTGAGACCAAGGACTCTCCTGCGTCGGTGCCAGTGGTAGGAAGGACAATCTGGATCAACTCTTGGTGATCTGAAGTAGAACAGAAAGGACCTTGGACTCCCAAGTGTTTAACAACTGGCAAAAACAGAAACAGAATTACTCTCCCCTCCCCTCCCCAAATGATACCGGTGAAGTGAAGAAAGCCTGGCGGTAAACAGGAGTGGAGTTTTATTTGGAAGAGCGGTGAGCTCAGTTCCCCTCTGGCTGTCAAAACAAATCCCTGGGTTCAGAATTCTTTGAGATGAAGTCTTATGCCTTTTGCACCTGGCTTTGGTTTTTGGCATTCTAATATTATAAATTTTTATTATTGCAGGGACTATAAAACATAGTCCCTGCAAGCCTGAAGCCTGCCCACCCCTCTTTTATGCTACGCGTTATTGTCTGCTTCTCCCCTGCCTTTATACAAATAGGGAGCTCATGCCAATGGCCATGCTGGCTGGGGGTGATGGGAGTTGTAGTCTACCCCATCTGGAGGGCACCAGGTTGCAGAAGGCTGCACCAAGGTATCTGCAACCGCAAGTTGCAACCCCCCCCCCTCAAGCTCATACCTGCTGTTTGAAGCAAAAGAAATAATAACTGCTCTCAGCCCTCCTCCAATACACACATGCTGGGATGGATCCATCCAGGATCTGCTTTCCGTGAGAGGAAGGGACCCTCTGCCGGAAGAAGAGCTCCGCTCGAGGAAGGCCCCCCCCCAATTTGGGGGGCTCCTCTCCCCTCCCCCGCACAACTCATCCCATTCAGCAGGGTCACTTGACTCTCTGTGTAGCATTTTGAGGGGCTGGAGAGGCTGCCCTGGGAAGGAGGGTGGAGGAAATCCACTTCCACCAGTGTGGTTGATCTAGGGTAAACCTGGATCCAGCCGACTTTGTTTTGTTTATGCAGCTTTCACCTCTTCTCTACACGCTCTAAGGAACTGCACTTGACTTCTAAAGATGTTTACAATGAGACTTATTCCCAGGGAAGTGTGTACAGGATTGCAGCCTTAAAAATATTTAAGTAGCTAATAGCATTTAAATATTTTTAAGGCTGCAATCCTGTACACACTTCCCTGGGAATAAGTCCCATTGTAAACATCTTTAGAAGGTAAGTGCCTTTCTTTCTTTCTTTCTTTATTATATTTATATCCCGTCTTTTTTGCTGTGAGGAACTCAAGGCGGCTTACATAATCCTCCTCCTCCACTGCTCCATTTTATCCTCACAACAACCCTGTGAGGTAGGTTAGACTTCGAGTCAGTGGCTGGCCCAAAGTCACCCAGTGAGCTTCATGGCCGAGTGAGAACTAGAACCCAGATCTCCCGAGTCCCACTCCAACACTCTAACCACTATGCCACACTGGTTCCATGCCATTGGCTTTAGAACTTGTAGAGAAGAGATGGATGTTGCAAGAACATTTCTGGAATATTATTTTGCTGACATTTTACCTACCGTTTGGTACCAGAGCTGAAACAAAATTTTGCATGAAGTCAGTTTGGCAACATTTCACAATTAGATTAGAAGTTCAGAATTTTGGTAGGGAAAGCAAAAACAAATCAAAATTCACTTTTGAAATCCAACCCTAAAGGATTTTGTAAAAACAAAATGAAACAAACTTAAGTCTTGATGGTGAATTTTAAAGTCTTGTTAAGTATCAACTTGCCATAGTCGACGTTTCCTACGTTCATTCTTCTCCTCTCAGGCTGCAATCCTATGCACAGTACCTAGGAGTTAGTCCCACTGATCACAGTGAAATTTACTTCTGAGTAATAGGACTGGGCTGCCTATCTAACAGTATCCATCATTGGGAATACAGAAAACCATTGGATTAGGAAAATATAATTTACATTTTTGGCAAGCCAATTTGCGTTAGGAGACTTTGCTTCTAAATCTGCCACCTTCACCCAAGTCATTTCAGCTCTCCTTGGAATGTAAAAGCCATGCACATCTTTCTTTGGTACCAAGATACCATCAAACACCTAGCTACAAAAAAAATGATCTTACAGCGCCACCTAGTGTTTGAAAGTGGGAAACCAAAATGATGAGCGCTCGCAATTCCATTAAGGCAGTCTTTCCCAACCTGGTACCCCCCCCCCCCCGAATCGGTTGACCTAGGGCTGCCGGGCTGCCACTAGAGCTAATGTGGGACCTGGGAAAGGGGCGTGTGGCCATCTAGTGAACCCTGAAGGGCTGAATTGGGATCACACTGGCTAGATTTGGCCCCCAGGTTCTGCATCCCTGATTAAACCATTTATATTCTGCCTGAGCCCTACATCCCACTCAAGGCCAGCCCTATCATTAGGCAGAGTGAGGCAGTCACCTCAGGCGGCAGATGCTGGGAGGTGGCAGCAAGGTGTTGGGGGAGACAGCTGTGGCCCTAAACGGCCTGCTGCCTTCAGGTGTGGTGGAGGATGCCGTCCCATCACCAGAACTGAAGAAGAATTCAATTGCCAGTCCAGGTGGCTTTTGCACATGGAATGAGAGAGGGTGCCATCAGCAGTGGCTGGTGGCTCCGATGTCAGTGGGACTGTATCCACTCCGGGTTTCAGCCTGAACTTTAAAGGAGCTATCCATGGTACTGAACCTACTTTGGGGGGGCTAGGGTTCAGCATCATGGATAGCTCCTTAAAAGTTCAGACTAAAACCCAGAGTGGATACACCACCCCACTGACATCAGAGCCACCAGCCTCCACTGTCTGCCCTGGTTTATCAGTTCAGTTTCCTTTATTATGGTCAATGACCAGTATACCCTGTTGGGTTTGTTTGCCTCAGGCAGCAAAATGTCTTGGGCCAGCCCAGGTTCCACTCAAGAAGTCAAGACAAGCAATATGTTGGGAAGAGCGTTGTGCACTAGTTATGCCTTAACTGGCTGCATCACACATGATTTGGGGAAACAAACCCTTCTATCAGTTGTGTACCTTCCCATCACCTGCTTCCCAATTTATTTATGGACACAGTCAGGGGCAAGGCACAAAATCATCATTGGTACACAGAGATGCCTTGGACATTTTAAATTATCTGGATTTTCGCAGTGTATTCTTGAGTCTGGGCCCTGGAGGCTTTTCTGGACCGCTCTGACCACAGTGGGGTTCACAAGCCCCATGCGCCAGAATTTGGCCTGTTACACACCACTGTTCCACACTAGCAATCTGAGCTTTGATTGCTCTCCAGCTTTACCAATCTGGAAATAATTTGGAACAGATCATTTCCAGACCAGGAATGTGGGGGGGGGGGTTGCCTGTCCCTAGTGGAATCTCTGCATATAGTTCATGCATGAGCAAGCCCCAAATATCATCCTCTTTTCCCATGATCACAATATTTTCCCATTGCTCCAACTGGTTTTCAAAGGAGTGAACCACATCCAGAAATAACAACACACATTGGAAAAAATTATATATTTATTTTGAATGGATTTGTTTTTGGTTTTTAAAAACTGCATATTGCTTTCCCCATTTAAAAAAAATGTGTGTAATAAAACAAAATATTAAAGCATATAATATTTATTGTCAGGGCAATGTGAGCAAGAAGCAGCAGCAACATATGTGAAAAACTGCATTTTTAACTACAATGCTATAAAAACAACAACAAAGATAATCAGAATATAAAGATCATCTGAGTCAAAGGAAGGATGGAACAGTCCTAAAAGGCTTTAATATAACATGTGTGTAAGCGATCCTGCTGAGAATGTAACACATTTTTATACAAGGCAGCATGCCAACTCACACAAAGCGAATTAATAAAGCTATGAATTCAGCCATCCTATCAACACGATAATGTGAAGCCTGAATATCCAGTGATGGTAATAATGTGAAGCTGATCAGCAAAGATGTAGAACAGTGTTCTCCAGCCTTGGCTCCGCAGATGTTTTTGGCCTACAACTCCCAGTTTTGGGCCAACTCCATGCTGGGAGTTGTAGGCCAAAAACATCTGGGGACCCAAGGTTGGAGAACACTGAGGTAGAAAGACATCTCTGGAAGCCAGTGATGTGGCTAGAACTGGACCTTGGGATTGAGGTGCAGAACTCTGCAGCCCAGCCCAGCCCAGCCCAGCCCCCTCACCCCAAATAACCATCCAAAGAGCAGCAGGTGATGGAGGCAGTGGCAAACAGGCCTGGCATCCACACCAGCGCCGTGGTCCATCAGAGCTGGCGCTGGTTGCCACAGCATCCTTTCTTCTTCTTTTAAAAAACATGTCATAGTCAGGAGGCAGCCCACCAGGCATGTACATGTTTACCGATGCTCATTTTATTATTTTCACTTTAAGACTATATTCTCCTTTTCTGCAACAAAATGGTGCATATCCCCCAAGGCAATGTGTTTAAGCATCAGAGCAGCAGAAGCAAACTCCCTTCTGTTCCTGTAGCTGTGGTGATATGATTTAAGGGAGCTTAAAATGTGCAACTGCACATGTGCAGCACATTTCTTCTTTCAAAAACAAAACAAAACAAAACAAAAACCAGGATTGACAAGCAGGTTTTTTGTTTTGGAGGGGTTTGCCCTAACATATCGGGAATGCAGAAGCAGTTGTGAAACATGGCATGGTGGAGGAGGGACAGGGGAGAAGAGAAAGGTTAGTTGTGTGCTTCACAACTGAAATGACACACACACATGGCCATTTAAAGCACCCCCTCCCCCAGTAAGTCCATTACATCCAGGGTCAAAAATTATCTAGCGGCACCACCGGCTGTAGCAGAAGAAAGCCATAGATGTGCATCAGTCATCAGATACACTGAGGCCAGAATGTATGCAATGCATCAGTGGAACAGAACTCTCTGTAGATGTGCCAGGTTATCCGGCTACGTCCTTGCCACTCTATCATCAAGATCAAGAAGGTAAAGAGAAGCACTACATCCATAGGTTTACATTCCAGCCCCAATAATGATTATGATTAGAAATGAAATAAAATTCACCCCATTTCTCCCCCCCCCCCAATTCCCCATTCCCCAATCAATTTTTCAGATGAAATCTGAATGTGGAATTCAGGGCCAGCATCAAGGGTAAGAATAGTCGGGCACCTGCCAAGGACCCACACTCCAGCAGGGCCCCACTGACAATAGCCTTCTGGAGTTGCTCCTCCTCTTCACCACTGCAACCTGCTTGTTCACCTCTCCCTGGCCCAGACCATGGTGGTGGCGGTGAGAAGAAAGGGCAGTAGATGCCACTGCCTACTTGTTCACTGACTCTCTGCCTATCAAGCAACCAAGCAGTAGCAAGGAGGAGAAAGAGGATGAGGAGGAGCAAGAACAGCTGGTGAAAATGGTGGTGCAAAGATTATAGACCCACTGAGGGAAGGGACCCATTGAGGGTGACTTACCCAAAGCCCCTCCAAAACCTGGAGCCTGCACTGGCAGAATTTCTCTCAAAATCCCACCTTGGTGTACTTTGGCATCTTTTGATTGTTTTGATTTTCGCAGGCAGAAAATATGAAACGCTATCAGCTGTGCAGTGCCGCCCACTAAATACTATTGCATGTCAGCTATAAACATGCAAGCTAATACTAAATACAGTTGCATGTCTGCTATCAAAAACTGTCATACGTTAACTATCAAATATAGAGTACTGAAATAAATATCGACGTCAAATATCAAATAAAAGTGGTGTCAAATATCCAGTGAACACTCAGCATATATTTGAATACTGAAAAGGCATTCAAAGTCCAAAAACCACAAAGCTGAGGAGAATTTGGGGAAACAAATAGGTGTTGGTGCTAACAGTGGATAGCGAGTTCTGAGTTCAGATTCAGTTACACACACACACCCCTCAGCAAGATTTCATTTGGGGAGGGACTACAGCTCGGTAGCAGAGCACAGGCGTTGCATGCAGAAGGCCCCAGGTTTGACCCTGGCATCTCCAGTTAAAAAAGCTCAAGTAGCAGGAACTGAAAAAGAACCCCGGAGACCTTGGACAGCCTCTTTCCAATCAGAGGGCATATTTACTTATTTTATATACAAGATTTATATACTGCTCTACATCCAACAGGATTACGGAGCGGTGAACAACAAAAGAAAGAAAACAATCAAAATACAGAAAATATTTAAAATCGTGTTATAGCAATAAAACTGTAAATCCATGGCTGGCCAATCAGGGAAGGCTTGTTTAAATAACAGTGTCTTCAGGGTTGGATCCAGACTTAGGGAGCAATCCTGTGCCCTTGGAGAGCGTCTCAGGGAGCACAGGATTTTTCAGATTCCCCCTCCGGAAGCCATAGACACTGCTATGACTTTGAACATCCAATCCCTCCCAGCCCCCTCGCAGACGCCACAGAAAGAACTGCAGCGCCTGCTTTCCAAGGTCACAAAAGCAGCCTTAGATGACCTCGCAGAGGCCAAAAAGGGGCCATTCCAGTGGAAGGAGGGGAGGCTGGGTTATGCAAAATTCTATGGCCTCTGCAGCCCCAGCCCTGCCCCTGCCAGCACACCTCCTCTAGATGAGCTCAGAGGTCCATCTAGAGGCGGCGGCGGTGGCGGCGGCGGCGGCGGTGGCGGGGGGGGGGGATAATAAAAAGGATGGAGAGGCAAAAATCACCTCCATCACTGCTCCTCGTGCCCTGTTGGCAGCAGCCCATTACGGCATAGGAATCCTGGAAGCATCTGAGATTGGAGGCTTCCGTCTAGCAGGTGGCAGCCCAGTAGGGTTGCTGCACCCTTAGTCATACCAAGTCGAGCCGAAGCCAGAGTCAAGGGTTGGCACCTGCCAAGGGCCCACATCCCAGCAGGGGCCCACTGACAAGAGCCCCCTGGGCTTCCGCCTCCTCTTCCCCACTGCAATCTGCTTGTTCATCTGCCTCCCAGCCTGGCCCAGACAACGGTGAGGGTCAGAGGGAGGAGCACTCGTTGCCGTGGCCTACTTGTCAAGCAAGCAAATGGCAGCAATGATGAGAAAGAGGATGAGGAGTAAGAGCAACTGGTGACAGTGGCAGGGAGAAGGTAGGGTCACTGAGGGAAAGGGGCCATTAAGGGTTTCTTGCATCCAACCAGGAGCTGGCACTGGGTAGAGCCACTGAAACCAATGGGACTTACATTAGTCATGATGGATTCGATCCAGGCTTAAGTTAGGCATGACTAACTTAAGTCCCACTGATTTCAATGGCTCTACTCAAAGTATGGATCCAACCCACTGTAGGCAATACAGGGCTAGTTGGACAAACAGTCTATATTAAGGTAGCTTCCCGTGTTCCTGTTCCTTTACAGTTGCAAATCCTACCGTCCCTCCTTGATCTGAGCAACGATTCTGTAGACTTTTTGCTGCTGCCCGGATTTCTGTTTGGCGAGCACTGCCCTGTGCTCTGCTGTTTCTCTGTCCCACACCCAGCGTCATCATCATAGTTTCCCAAATCATGCCCTCTGGCACCTGGAGGGCTGCAAGCAGCCAGTCAAAGCAGACAACCGTGGCCTAGGAGATCAAATAGTCTGATCTGTTCTCAGGCAATGTCTGATGTTCCTCATCTAACTTGCCACCTTCTGGCATTGCTCTCCTGGATTTTATCCGCTGCACTGGCAAGACACAAAAGGCGTTGATTTCTCTGGCAGCTCATCCTTTCCATCCTTAAAAATAATCTCCACCCATCTTTTTCATTGCCGATGCAATAGCGTAAAAGCAGTGTGTGGCCTGCAATTGAGTTCACAGATTATCTACCACACATAGGTATTTTGTGGTATTTTGCTTCCTGAGGCAGAGGACAAGGTGCGCGCGCACGCGCACGCGCGCACACACACACACACACACACACACAGAGCATTCCATGTACAGAATTTTACTTTGACACTGGTGTGACACAGCATCCTCCTGAGCTAACACGGGGGGGGGGGAGGGTGCAGGGTAAGCCACATGGCCCATAGTGCTCTGTCCTCTGTCCACATTGCCGTCACTCACTCTGCCCTCCCTCAGCATCTGCTGCCTCACTCTACCTAATAGTATGGCTGGCCCGGCCCAAACACCGCCGTTCCCCTAAACGTCCACACACCAACCACACACCAACGTATCTGCCTTCAGCAATTCTGGCACATAGCAGCATTGTTTATGATGTGATGCTGGGACATGGGTCTGTCTGGATGCCTCAGTCCAAGCATTTCCAAATTACTACTAGCCCAGCAAGTGTTAAGATCACGCAATTCTACATGCATGTCTGGATATTTAGATTACAAATATTTCTTCTTTTGCATCTGCTTTAAGCACAAACAACAATGGGTCCATTTGACTTTAGTTGCAGAGTCTCGAAAGGGAGCATTTAGTATCCTAATACTAGCAGATGGAAGCGGTAGAGAAGGCACACTAGTGAACCACTGCTTCATAGTGATGCTGGTGAAAAAGTGCTCCCCGCACCTTGCCACTAAAACAGAAAAGAGAGACTTTTGGCAAGTTTCGACTGAAAAGAAAAAGTTGGATGGAACCCCGAGCATAAGAAATTCAGTGGCAGTAGCAGCAAATCTGGCCCCTTTTTGGGGAGGCAAAAAGCCTCTTTTGATTCATTCAGCTTATGTGCCTTGTTGTATATAAAACATTGAATCTGCTTTATTTCTCCCTTGCAGTATCTTCATCCAGAGTTGGAATGGTGAACTGGAATGGTTCAGATTCCCCTTTCCCACGTGGACTGCCTTTAGAACTGGAAACATCTTCAGAGATACCACTCCTCTCTGTTTGACATGCCTATATTTTAGGATGGGGATATAAATGGCAGAAAGCATTCATTACTATTCTTCTTTTTCTTGTTAATTACAATGCCACATTTCATGTCATTTATTACTTTTCTATACTGCCCAATAGCCAAAACACTCTGGGCAGGCGGTTTATAAAGATTAAAACCTTAAAAATACACAATAAAAACCATTTACATACAACATATAAACAGACAGCACACATGCGCGCGCACGTGCATGTGTGTGTGTGTGTAAACAATTTTAACAATCAACAATAAAAAATCCAAGACCTGATTAAAACCTTATCATATGCTGCCAAATGCCTGAGAGTAGAGGAAGGTCTTAACCTGGCACTGAAAAGATAACAATGCCAGGCAGGCCTCATTGGGGAGATCATTCCATAATTGGAGGGCCACCACCAAGAAGGCTATCTCCCTTGTTGTCACCTTCCAAGCCTCCCTCAGAGGAAGCATCTGGAGGAGGGCCTTTGATGATGAATGTAGTGAATGAGTAGGTTCATGCTGGGAGAGGCGCTCCATCAGGTATTGCAGTCCTGAGCTGTGTAAGGCTTTATAGGTCAAAACCAGCACCTTGAATCAGGTTCAGGAATATACAGGTAGCCAGTGCAAGCAGGCCAGAATCGGTGTTATATGTTCAGACCTTCTTGTCCCTGTTATCAGTCTCACTACCACATTTTGCACAAGTGGCAGCTTCTGAACCATCTGCAAAGCCCCATGTAGAGCACATTGCAGTAATCTAACTTGAAGGTTACCAGAGCATAGACAACTGAAACCAGGTTATCTCTGTCCAGGTAGGGGCATAGGTGGGCCAACTGAAGTTGGTAGAAGGCACTCGGTGCCACTGAGGCCACCAGTGACAAAGATGAATTGAGAATCAGTTTATTAGCTTTCATTGGTTTCATGTAGATGTTGAATAGCATGAGGGACAAAACCAACTCCTGCGGGACCCCATACTGGAGAACCCTCGGGGCTGAGCAATATTCCCCAAGCACCACCTTCTAGAGCTGACCATCCAAGTAGGAGAAAAAAACACTGCAATGCAGTACTTCCCACTCCCAACTCAGATAATCATCCCAGAAGGATGTCATGGTTGGTGGTATCAAAAGCTGCTGAGAGTTCAAGGAGAATCAACAAGGTCATACTCCCTGTCTCTCTTCTGACATAGGTCATCATACTGGGTGACCAAGGCTGTTTCTGTGCCAAACCCCGCCCTGAACCCTGACTGCAATGGATCCAGATAATCAGTCTCATCCAAGAGCATCTGGAGCTAGTTGGCAACCACCTGCTCAAGGACCTTGCCCAGGAAAGGAACATTTGCCACCAGACCACTCCCTCTTGCACGGAGTGTCAATCACCTCTCTGGCCTAGCCAGCCCTTTCCTCCCTGCCAGTTTTTGTAAGCCAAGAGCAGCAAGGATCCAAACAGAAGTGGTTGCATGAACCTGTCCAAGCACCTTGTCAACATCCTCCACAGTGGTTTACAAATCTTGTTTATCCTTCAGTGGCTAGGGAGAAGTTTCCCCCGCTCTCTCATAATTCTGGAACCCAGGATCATCCCATGAAGCTGATGGGTGGGAGATTCAGGACAGATAAAAGGAAGTACCGTACTTCTTCAGACGACGCATAGTTAAACTATGGAATTTGCTACCACAAGATGTCATGACAATCACCAACTTGGATGGCTTTAAAAGGGGATTAGACTAATTCATGGAGGATAAAGCTATCAATGGCTACTGGTTATAACAACTATATATTACCTCCTGGATCAGAGGCAGTATGATACACAATTCTCCAGGATCACTCAGTATGAGTACCAGTTGCTAGGGAACATGAGCAGGAAGGTGCTATTGCATTCATGTCCTGATTGTGGACTTCCCATAGGCATTTGACTGGCCACTGTGAGGACAGAATCCTGGACTAGATAGGCCTTTGGTCTGATCCAGCAGGGCTCTTCTTAAGTTTTGTGGCTTGAGTAGGGATTTGAACTCAGGTCTACCTGGTTCTAGGTTCAAAACTCTAGCCCTGGTTCTCACAGTCAAAGTAGACATGACACAGGAATCCATGAACAGCAGGGATGGGAACCTCTGACCATGGGCCAGATCCTGCTTGTAGGGGTTCCTCATCCATCCTTTCAGCTTCTTTCGCTATCCCCAGCCCCACCCAATGGTCATTGCTAGACAAAGACTGCCTTTCTCTAGTGCTGACAAAGGAAAGGCATTTGTCACTTCCTCTGTGCACAGAGAGGCATGGCCCTCAGCATCAGGGCTGGCCCTACCATTAGGCAGAATGAGGCAGTTGGCTCAGGCAGCAGATGCTGGGAGGCGACGTGAGGTGTTGGAGAGACCTGTGTCCCATGCTATGAAGCCTGCTGTGTGCCCCCTAAGTTAGCCTTCTACCGTCAGGTGCACTGTAGGATTATATCCCATCATCAGTGTTGAAGACAAATTCATCTGCCAGTCCAGTCATTTTCTGTATGTGGAATGGGAGGGGGCTCCATTTTGTTCTTTGCCTCAGTCATCAAAATGTCTTGAGCCAGCCCCGCTCAGCATGTGCATTAACGTTGCTTCACATGCATTTATGTGCATGCACAGTAGAGACAAGCTGTATCCATTCTCTCCACCTTCAGAGCTTTAATTTCTAGAGGCCCGGAGGAGGAAGCCCAATCCTGGAGAAAGGCAAATGCTAGCAATTCAAATGAACCCAGTTGGAATAAGGCATCCCATAAGACAAACACAGGGGCAAAATAGGCCAGCAATCTACTAGGGACAAATATGAGGAAACAGGGAAATAGGAGCGGTTGGAATGGTGGATGCATATATGTGCCCTGTCTCCCAAAACCAAGGAACAGAAAAAGCTTTTGGCCAGTCCGCACCAACCCGGAAGACAGACAAGAGAAAGCCCCACTTTTATGTGACAGACACACTCATCTATCGACCAAAATGATGTATTCGGTGCTCTCTCTGAACAGCTGGGGAGAGAGCCAGATTCATGGCATTCTGAAGTTCCCCTGAAGGTAAACAGGCCATTCTTTCTGAAGAGTAGAGTCAGCAGCAGGGGACATAATCTACAGTCCCTTGCCATGTGTGCTGTTAATAGATTTTCAACCCAGAACTGCAGGGAAAAATGTCCTTGTTTGCAATGCTAACTTACCGCTCCTTCTGCCTCTGCCAGCTGGCATGCCAGAAGGGAAAGCAGCTGCGTAAAGGATGGTCTTTTTCTGGAGTCTAGAGCCCAGCAGGAACACAGGACTAAATATCTGCAAAGACAACAATGGCAGAACTAGAGGGAGAAAAATATGGGGCGATTTCCATCACATTTTCCATGGAAAAGCCAGGCAAAGGAGATACCGTACCTGTGTATCATGATCAGCAGGCAGTTAACAAACTACGGTGGCTTGTTAACTATGCTGCATGTGCTGGTCACATGCTGGTTATGTGCCAGGGAGATCTGCAAAATTACCCTCAGAAGCACAACTTGTCGTGTTGTGTGAACCCAGCCAGGGTGGCTTGTTGATGTGGGTAGCAAACCATCCAGAACCCTACAGCAGCCCATGGGTTCTAGGAGGCTTGCTACTCACAGCAACAAGCCACCTTGCCAAGGGTAATTAAGCAAATCCCCCCAGCTGGAGACCAGCATGTGCAGCATAGTTAACAAGACACTGTGGCTTGCTAACTGCCTGCCAATCAGGCAAACCTGGTCAGCGGCTGGGTTCAGACAACATGATAACCAACACTCAGGGGTTGAGTGTGGGTTGTCGTTGAACCGTGGGTTGTTGTCGAAACGTGAGTTATCGTGTTGTCTGAACCCAGCCACGCTAACAAACTATGGTTTGTTAACCACGAACAACCCACAGTTCACAACCCAACACCAAACCATGGGTTCTCTACTTGGGTTGTACATGGTTAACAAACCATGGTTTCTTAGTGCAGCTGGGTTAAGACAACACGATAACCCACAGGAGCCCAGGGCAGAGGTATCATACCCCTGGCATAGCCAGTACACAAGACTGATTTGTTGTTTCCAACCATGGTCCATGTGTGAAACCAGTGAGCTGTCATACATCTGGGTAGCCTGGAGTTATAATGTGTGGTTAGAAACATGGGGAAGATGTGCTGGGGGGATGTCCCATGCTCTTCCTAAATCATGCCCTGGGCAGAGCCCCACCCTCACTATTCATACCCGGAGCTTACATTTCTTCTGTAGCATAAAATGGACGGTCCATTTTAAATCCACTTTGAATAAGCTTGTAGAAGTTCACATCAACTTGCATTCCGGGGTAAGGATTGACACCTGAAGAAAAGATGATAGAAGTAAGGAAGGAATACTAAAAAAAAAACTGAATGCCAGAGAGGCTTCTGTAACTCTTTTTAAAAATCTATTCTTTCCAGTACCAAACTTAGGGCTCAGTCTTATGCATGTTTGGACAGAAAAAAGTTCCAAAACTCTGTAGGACCTTTTCCGGTGTAAAGATACACAGGATTGCACCATTAGTGAACTTGTGCTTGTCATCAGCTGCGCACTGAAACGGGGACCACACATGGACTGGTTGCCAACATTGCGAGCTGGGAGAGAACAACATGATAATCCACACTCAAGGGTTGAGTGTGGGTTATTGTTGAACTGTGGGTTGTTGTTGAAACATGGGTTATTGTGTTGTCTGAACCCAGCTGTGCTAACTAGCCATGGCTTGTTAACCACAAACAACCCATGAAGAGAACCCATGGTTTGTTGTTGGGTTTTGAACTGTGGGTTGTTCACCATGGTTTGTTATCTAGGCTGGGTTCAGACAACATGATAACCCATGTTTCAATAACAACCCACGGTTCAACGACAACCCACACTTAACCCATACTCAACCCTTGAGTGTGGGTTATTGTGTTATTTGAACACTCAGGAAACTCCTCAGATTTGCAGAAAAATATTAGTTTATATATTACAAGCAAAATAAAAGGAAAAACCAAACAAAAAGAAAAGTGGCTTGGCAAGGACCCATGCTCCATGGCTTCCCGATGCTATGGAATATACAGAGCAGTTCATCATCATCCTTTTTTTTAAAGGGAAAAAGGGAAATGGATGAGTGGATCTGGCCTGCTCAAGCCTCTGGCGATTTACAGTATCCTAGAAGGGGGGGGGATTAGGGGCAGGGTGGTCACTTACACATCACTAAAAAGAGGAAACTCATCACCAAAAAAAGAAAACAATTTGCATAACACTTGCATATGCAAATGTATAGGTATACTTGCAAATTTAGAAATAATAACTATTATTTCAGTGGAAATACAAGGCACCTCACCATAGTGGAGAAGGCTGACTAGGTGACCTGTGTGCCTGCTCAGTCTGCTTTCCAGGTGCTAAGTGTTGATGGGCAACTTCAAGGCTGCCGCTGCTCTCCCTCTTTATGGTTCTTTGACTTTAAGGGTGGCCGGGTGACCGGCCAGATGGGCGATTAACAAATATAATAAAATAAAATAAATAAAATTTAAACCAGACCTGGACTGGACATCTCATCAAATAGAGGACACCTTCAAATAGAAGACTGTCCTCTGCCAGCTCTCCAAAATAAAGGACTGTTGCCTCAAAGTAGGCCACCTGGCCACCTTGATTAGGTATGGGTATGCTTATAGTGAGGTTGAAAAAACCCTCTCCCTCCTGCACTAAATGGGGAAAGTGTCCAGATAGGTGGGGAAGGAAAAAGGTGGCCTTTTTCCTTTCTTCACTTCTGAACCCACCCACTCCAGCTAGCCCCAAACAACGGTAGCCCCAAACAGTGCTTCTGTTAAAGGCCAGGCATACACCACAACATTTTGTTGCAGGTCCTAGTTTTGTTGAACTAGGCAAGATTAAAAGATTATCCAGAGCATACCAAGAGAGAATATTTCCCACAGCAAGATTCCGTAAGACCAGACATCGCTTTTAATTGTGTATATCCCTTCAAACAAGCTTTCAGGTGACATCCATTTGACAGGTAAACGAGCCTGTATGAAGAGAGAGGAGGGGAGAAATCCAGCTGAGCTCTTATTTGGTTCTTATGAGAACACTGGGAAGAAAGCAGCCATTTGTATCCCAACCCAGCAAGCGGTCATTTGTGTTATAATCCAGCAAGGGCAATCTGAACCTGGAAATAGTCATCTGTGTAGCCCTATTCAGGCGTGTGCCTACTCACATGAAACTGGGTATGGGGACATGGGGCACACACGTAAGCCCCCCCCCCCCGCATCCCTTACCAGGGTTTCTGATTGTGGGAACACACTTACGGACCCCTCTTCAGACCTTCACACTCAACAGGCAAAGTCTACACAGAAGCCAGGCATGATAGGATGCTGGGGGCAGGGCTTACACATGTGCCCAGGTTCCCAGCCCCAGTTTAGACCATCACGCATGCAGGCACACACCCAAATAGGGCTTGTATGGATCACGCTTCCAAACCAGGGTGTGTATGTGTGCGCAAAATAATCCCTCTTCATCCAGCCTGTTCAAGGTACAGTATATTTATGATGAATAAACATTGTTATCATAGCAAATTATCTGTATAAAACCATGGAAAAGGTTCTACAGCAAGTATCAACTTACGTTCCCTCTGACAATGTAGTTTGAGTCATTCACTATATCCCTGGCAAGTCCAAAGTCACAGATCTTTGTCACTTTCCCGTGAGTGACTAGTATATTCCTGGCCGCAAGATCTCTGTGAACACACTGTCAAGGGAGGTTACCGTGAGCTAGTTTCGTGCCATATTTCACAACAGCTGAAGAACAGGATTTAACTCTGCAATTGCTTTAGAAGCAACCCGTTTCTGTGCTGAAAAGATGTGATGCATGCCGTGCAGCCATTTGAAAAAGTAGAATAAATTGTTTCTGCAATGTCAGAGTTAATTGCCTGTGAAATAATAATACCTGTTTGTTACGATGAATACATTAAGTTGGAGCTTAGTGAAAGACCTCTTAATATACAACAAAGAGAAATTGAAAGCAAAACAGATAGAAATACTGTGTGAGTACAGTATATACGGGAGGCAACAAGATTTGTAACCGTTACTCCTGTTCTCCTTTTGTGGCACAATACAGGCAGTCCCCAGGTTACGAACAAGATCTGTTCTTAAGAATGTCTTTAAGTCGGATTTGTATGTAAGTCGGAGCAACATTGCGTTCTATACGTTAAAATCGGCATTTACGCAAATTGCGTAAATTATGCAAGTTGCGTAGCATACCACACTATGTATTCTACGTAAACGACGTAACGCCGGGGAACCCAGAAGTCTGTTCTTAAGTATGGGTTGTCTGTAAGTCAGACGTTCTTAACTCGGGGACTGCCTGTATAAAGAAGTCTCTGGGGGAATCATCCACCCAAGCATTAAAAAGTCCCATTAACTGCAATTGGACAGTTTCCCACTGAAAATTATCAGACTTCCCGAGTGCTTAAAAAATTGGCTGGCTCTTGCCTTTAGTGGAGTTTGAATGTACACCACTATAAAGGGTCAACTAGATGTGACTTTAAGCATTTTTTTTTAATCACACCAGAAGCTCCCCGCCGAATCCAGACGTGGACTGCAGCATGGGAAGGTGGGAAGATAATCCTGTCTCCCCATTGCAGATTTCTCATGAAAATCCCCCCCCGCCGCCGCCATCACCCCCACCCCCACCCCCTGTTTGCTCCAATTTTAATTTGGTCTAAATGCCTTCCAGGTGGTTCCCAGTTCTACAATTATTTGGTTCTCTGAATTCTTTGAATAGAATGAGCTGTGGCTTGTGTTTATTAAATTGTAAGTTCTCACACTTCCTTCAATATCTCAAAAAGGCACCTATATCGAGGTTTTTGTAATAAGTAGATTTACTTCAGTGCTATTGATTACGGTAATCAGTTAACTGGCTAGAAAGCATAACTAAAGCAGAGGTGGCCAACATGCAGCCAGAAGACTGCCTGCACCCTCCCTGACCACTGCCACCGAAAATTGGTAGGATGGTGGTGGCAAAAAAGAGTGGTTTCCCTTTAAAATTTAAAGGAAAACAGTCCTTTTTTGCTGCCACCGCCACTACATCACCACATCGTGGCAGTGGTAATTGCAGTGGCAGCAGGCAGGGGGCGACCCCTGGGCACTGAAGTTGCCCAACCCTGAATGAAAGATTCCTTATCTGGTCGGTGGCTCTCTGGTGCGTGTCTTCTGAGGCTGTCTGGAAAGTGCTTTCCGCTCTCCAGCACTTGGAGGGCACACATCCTCTTTTTACAAACAACAACAACCAACCAACCCAGGTGATTGTAAATGTAATAAATCCTGAACAGAAGGAACTGAACCTGAAAGGGGATCTGTTTACTGAAAGTGTTATATAATGTGGGGGGGGGGGATACTGATAGTCACATTTCACATGCAGAAAAGGTGTAGGTGCCCCGGTCAACATGGCCAATGGTGAGGGATTATGGGAGCTGTAGTCGAAAACGTCTTCAGGGCACCACATTGATGGAAGGCTCTCTGCCCTGCCCTTTTGAGGTTGCTGCTCTCTGGGTAATGTGTGCCTATGCTACATTCCCCTTAGGCTCCTCCAACTCGTTAAATGCATACACTGAATGATTTATAGATTCATAGATCATAGAGCTGGAAGGGGCCTACAAGGCTATCGAGTCCAGCCCCCTGCTCAGTGCTGGAAACTAGAGGAGGGGTCTCCCATCCAAGTAATAACCAGGCCTGACCCTGCTTAGCTTTCCACGCTCAGACAAGCTGAGCCAGCATAAGCCACAGGCCTGTTAATGAAGACTATCTGACTGTGATTTGCTCCTATATTAAAGACAGGGATACATTTCCAATCCCAATCATCTATAAATCTGGGTGCTGGGAACCAGAATAAAATTCAAATATTTTCTAAACGGCATTATGCCATTCTTGTAGAATTGAGGACAGTCTTTCATGATTGCCAAATCTAGATGATTTCACAGAATAATGACACACACGCCCTTGCAGGAAGGCTGCAGCCACTGAGCTACAGAAAGGGCTCTAGCTCAGTGGCAGAGCACCTGCTTTGCATGCAAAAGGTCCCAGGTTCGATCCCCGGCATATCCAGGTAAGGCTGGGAAAGGTTCTTGTCTGAAAGCCTGGGGAGCTGTGGCCAGATCAGGAGTGGAGTACCTCTGGCCCATGAACCTAATACAGTCAAGAGAGGTTCCCAGTCCAGCCTGTGGATTGGGAACCTCTCTTTGCTCCGCGTACTGCCTGTGCCCCGACTGGGAGGCGAGGGGCTCAGCAGGCCAGAGAGAGGCACAGAGCTCTGTGCCTCACTCTGCATGGAGAAAAGAGAAGTGGGCGGGGCTGAATGACACAATGGGAGGCGTGGCACTTTGTGGCAGGGCCCTGCCCTGTTCACATCATCTGGCCCACTGGCTTGGTTCGGGGGGCCATCTTGGGGCCACCCAAAGAGATTTGGGGCCGCCCCTGGTGTACTTGGGGCCTAGGAACTCTTGGAAGCACAAAAGCACAACATCACCTGGATCCTAATTAGGAATGCTGAAAGATTTTATTCTGTTTCCATTTTGATGCGAACTGATCTGATCCAGACTTCTCAGCCTAATGTAGAGATCGGAACAACGTTATCCTTCCGATTTCACACTTTTCCAAATTTTGCAATGCAGTTAGGAACATAGGGAGCTGCCTTATACTGAGTCAGACCCTTGGTCCGTCTAGCCCAATGTTGTCATCACTGACTGGCAGCAGCTCTCCAAAGATTCAGGCAAGAGTTTTTCCAGCCCTACCTGGGGATGCCGGGGATCGAATTTGGGACCTCCTGCATCCAGAGCAGGTGCTCGACCGCTGAGCCACAGCCCTTCCCCTAATGTGTTCTTGGCTCAAAACACATACCAAAAATAATTTGGTAAACGGGCCTGATGGAATTTGGACCACTGTCTACATTTCTGTTCTTTTTATCATTCTAAACTATTTTTTCACATGTTAAGCTTACTGATTTCAATTCCAGAAACTCCATTCCTTTGGCAACTTGATAAGAGAAGTAGAGAAGGTCTTCAAAAGTCAGCACGTTGAGGTCCTCTTCATCATCCATTCTCCTATTCACATATTCCATTTCTTCTACAGATGAAAAAATCATGATGGATTTATTTCTCTAAAGCAGGGGTGGGGAACCTCAGGCCCGGGGGGCCAAATCCGGCCTTCCATGGTTCCTCAGAAGGCTACAGCCTCTTTGGCCTCACCCCCCTTCACCCCAACCACTGATCTTAGGCTTGTGTGCATTTTTTCCCCATTCTAATAGGATTATTCACCAAAGGACCCCACCACCCCTTACTTCAGAACATTTTTTTTAAAAAAAACAACAGAACCCCAAAGAACCCCAAACATTGTTATAAATTTCTGAAGAAGATTTGTCTGTCCTCAAAGGACATGTTCATTTCTCACCGTCCTGAGAAAGCAGGGCCATTCCAGATAGTTTAGAGGCCAAATCAAAGTCTTCTTTTGCATGCATGTTTCCAAAGTCATCCACTCCATTCACAGGTAAATATGATCCATTTTTTAGTATATTTCTAGTTCTGAAATAGATGTTTGTTTAAAAAAGCATTATAGCAAAGAAGACATCATAAGAATGGCCATAGCTTTCCCATGAAATACATAAACAGGAATCAAATCTACGACAACAGGATGTTGGGTTTGTTATTACAAAGAAACTTGTAGCTGGTGCCGTGCCGTGCTTGATCAGAATTTGTCCCTCACTGGGACAAAGAATTATCTAAATTACACATTCATTTTAAATGACAAAGCCTTCGAAAGAGGATTTGTGACACTTTCGATCCAATCAGACAATACAGAAATGAAACCAGCAGCCAACCTCTTTTGGCTTTTATATAGATGTGGTTCTCAAACTATATCATGCTAAGCAGCCCTAAGCACCTGGCCCTATGAGCTGTTGCCTGGAGATGCAAACCAGGAGATGTAGGGCAGAGAGGAGAAATTGGTTAACTGAGCCACTAGGCCTGCCAGTCAGAATTACAGGCACTTCATCGGGACACTAACAGCATTCCCAGAATTCTCCTGGCTCAAGGAGTCAGGTGACATTAGAGAAGACGTGGACGTAGATCAGGATGTACTAGAAGATCTCGGGATGATTTGCAGTAGATCACCAATGGTTCCTGACTCCCAAATGTTTAACGATCGCAACAACAAAAAGGTTCCCCCTGCAACTTCTAAATTAGGCTACAGGGATGGAAGAAAGCTTTGGGAAGGGGTACCAGGAGTGGATTTGTGTGTGTGTGTGTGTGTGTGTGTGTGTGTGTGTGTGTGATTGGACTGTGAGCTCATTTCTGGTATTGAAATGAGCTTGAAATTGAAAACTAATTCCTGGGCTGAACACATGCTCAGAGGCACCCTTGTTCTTTAATTCTAAGAGTATGTCACCCCCACTACCACCTGAGCAACTATTTGGCACCTAGTGGACCTCAAGATTCCAGTTTTTTAAAAAGTACATCGTGTAAGCCTGAAGTCTGCCCACACCTGCTCTAGAGGAACAATCAGGTGCCGCTGTTTGATATAAAGCTCCCAGAACTGACCCCTTCCCTCCTTCAGTCTGGGTAATTTGTCACTGAGGGAGAGCGTCAATCCCTCCACCAGACTATCAGACTTTGCCAGGGCCAGCCCAAGACATTTTGCTGACTGAGGTGAAGAACAAGATGGCACCTCCTCCCATTACATGTAGAAAAACCGACTGGACTGGCAGATGAATCTCTCTTCAACATGGATGATGGGGCAGCATCCTCCACTGCACCTGAAAGCAGCAACTTATGGGGCACAGAGCAGGCCACATGGCAGACAGGTCTCTCCTCCAACATCTTGCTGCTGCCTCCCAGCATCTGCCGCCTGACGTTAGCTTTCCTGTTCCCTGGCTCAATTTGCTGACTGCCACCTTGCGACGACACGGTCCGTCCCTTACACTTTAAAACCAGGCACATAAACCCTTCTCAGGCTAAGCATCAACACTTAGAAACCTGAGGGGAGGGTCAAATGAAACCTTTCCCCTACTAATGAGGGAAAAGATTGATACTGGTTATTAAGGATCAAGCTTAAATTTATGATACTGTGGGTACAAAGGTGTGTGTGTTTGTGTGTGTGTAGATTTAAAAGTAATGCAGGTTAATAACACCAAGCTGACACGTAGGATTTGGGTAGCAAACAAAATAAAAATAAGTTTATTTTAATTCTCAAAATCTTAGTTCCAGAAAATAACTTTAAACCTGCCTACACCAAACACTTTGTTATTAACCTAAGTCCCTATAATTCTAAATACTTTCACTCCTCAGACAAGCACTGATTTCTCTCAAAACTCCTGAAAGAAAAGACACGAATAATCCAACTAACCTAACTTCCCAACTCCCAACTCTCCCCACACTCCAAACACTCTCCCATAACACACTAACTTCCTCAGCTCGACTAACCCTGACATCACTCAAACACTCCTTTTATACTCCTCCCCCCACCCTTTCCAAGACATCACAAACCACACCCACTCAGTTCAACATTCTATACTCACTAAATATACTAAAGCAGACATACAGGGAACTGAATTGTGGGGTTACGCCACACACCTGTCTACCCAAGGTTTTTCCCTGCCCTTGTGCCTGACTGTGTGACAGCTGTGGCACCTCCAAAACGCATACATTTAAAATGGAGCACACTCACTGTGCATCATTCAAACATCACCACCTCTTGCATTGCACTAGGATTGTGGAACTAAAACACAGACCTGGAAGTGACACCCATTGACTGCACTGGGCCTTGCTTTCAAATATTTTGTTCAGGATCAGGAGCAAGGATACTCTACATATGCTAAAGAAATTTCAAATGCCAGGGACAGCAATTTGGGCCAAGCCCATATCTGGACATAACTCTTTCTAATAGAATTGCAACCGATAGGTAGCATGAGATAATGGAGAAGCCGCATTTGCTGGGTATAGGATGTTGTTGTAGCAAATGGACACAAGCCTCTACTCCGGGGCTAGGGAACCTATGGCTTTCCAGATGTTGTTGGACTCCAACACCTATCAGCCCCAGCCAGCATGGCCAATCATCAGTGATGATGGGAGTCATGGTCGAACAATATCTGGAGATCCACAAGTGCCCCACTCCAGCTCTACCTGTCTCCTTTTTGCCTTCTAAGTGTCCCCAAAGCCCTCAGACAATCACAAATAGTCACGAAATGGTCAATGCCCTTTAGCAACTGCCTTAATGGACACATCACAGTTGCCAAGCACAGGATGCTGTGTTGCAAACTGACCAATGTCTCATCTCACCTCTATTTGACCTCTAACTGTAGATTAGAAGTACCCCCAAAACTTGGGGATGGGCAACTTTGGGACATCCTTGGGCCATTTTTGCCCCCCCAGAGGGCCACCGTCTGCTGGGTGATGCAAGAATGAATTTTTAAAATTGTTATATATTTTTTTTAACAGAAACAAAAATGGTGTCTGTAGCACTGCAGAGCATTTTCTGGATGCCGTTTTTTCAGGGTGAGGAGGGCAGCGGGATGGGGTGGGTGTTGCCTATGGCCCAGGGGCCACATGTTGCCCACCCCTGCTCTAAGTGATCACAACAGGTGCTAAGTCTGTCCTTCCCTTTGACACAGACAGCCCTTTGGCAATTGCCTTGATTGCAACTGGCTTTCAAAGGCTGGCGGCACATGCCTGTTGCAATCCAAGCAGGTGGTTCCAAGGCGAAGCGTGAGTTGGCGTAATTTCACAGCAGGCAGAAAGCAAGTTGCTCACATGGAGGCTATTCTTGCTCACTTCGCTATAGCTGCCTGACGAGCCACTCTGGAAGTGGCCCAGAGATAACAACTCTCTCTAAGCCTCCTCAAAGGTAACTAAGAAAACAGACAGCTCACTAAAAATGCATTTCCAGAATCTGGGTCTGGCAGGCAAGCCAAAGGAAGAGGTAGGGTCCACCAAGCCCACCCACCCCCATGAGAGATTTATGGAAGCAAAATGCCTTGAAAATATAGACTTGCCCCAATTATCCTCAGCACTCATAATCAATGAAAGGGATGGGTCCATGCATTTTTTTTTCCATATTGCTTTGCTAGAATTGCACAGAGATCAGGTGATTTAGGGTAGAAAGGGAAGTCATCACGACACGACTTGTCAGGGCACAGAAGGCCCTAATGACAACCAGTCTTGGCTGTGACACACAGCTTCTCCTTGCATGGATGGTACCCCCTCCTTGCTCGGTACTGATGGAACTCTTAACACATTGCCTCCCCGCAAGCCACAGCAGGCTCAGTGGTTACCTTGAGTTGGTACGCCCAGGGAAATTGTGGTAAAAACTGAAATTGTGCTGTCGGAAGATATCAGTCCACGTCTTGTGAAATCGGTCTCTTTTGCTCCGTAAGTAGTTCAAGAGGTCTCCGTAGCAACAGTATTCAAAAATCAAGTAAACGGGTCCTGAAAGCATGTTTTTAGTGAGGAAGCAAATAACTAAATACCTCCACTACTTAGCTACTAGACATCAGATAGAAGACTTTTGGTGGCTGCAGCTCCAGATTTTGGAGGACCCTGGGCAAGACACCCTCAATGGGCCCCTTCCCTCAATGAGTCTACCTTCTCACCAGCTGTGATGGCTCCTCATCGTCTTTCTCATCATGGCTACCACTTGCTTGCTTGACAGGCAGAGAGCCAGTGAGCAAGATGGCAGTGGCATCTGCTCCTCCTCCTTCTAGCCACCACCGTTGTCTAGGTCAGAGCAAGAGGCAGGTGAACAAGCAGGTTGCAATGGTGAAGAGGAGCAGTAAGTCCAGGGGGCTCTGGGTGAATGCTTGATGCTGGGTCTGGGTGGACACAGCAGAAAGGCAACTAGGAACATAGGACGCTGCCTTATGCTGGGTCAGACAATTTGTCCATTTAGTCCAGTATTGTCTATTCTGACTGGTAGCAGCTCTCTAGGGTATCTGGAAGAGGTCTTTCTCCTCATCTTCAGCCTGTTAACTGGAGATGCTGGGAACTGAACCTGGGACTTACACATGCAAAGCATATGCTCTACCACTGAGCTATGATCCCTTCAGTTCTATCAAGGACTCAAGGGATGCCCTTAATTCTTTACTAGGAACTAATTCTTTCCTTTTCATGGGACAGGAGCCATAGGCACAACAGACTAATGTTTGTGCTACGTTAGGGTATCCACCCCTTAAACCGCCCCAAAATGGATCACATAACATTGATGTGTCCTTCATAAGAGCAGCCTACAGAACCAGTAGCCTGTAAAGATGGCGTTATCCACTTGGCTTTTCAGTGTATTTCCACAAGCTGTTCCTTACCTGACATGGTACAAGCTCCCAGCAGATTCACAATGTTTTCATGACTTCCAATGTGTGTCATCATTTTCAGTTCGGACATTAAAGCATCTTTTTCCGAAGAGCCATATTTTTCTTTAAATGAAACAGTATCAGCAACATAATTAGTTATTTATGCACTGTGTATCTACAGAGTTTAATGCTTTAGATCAACATTCCGCAGCCGGGTGCCCTCAGATGTGTTGGACTACAACTCCCATCATCCCTGGCCAGCATGATCAAAGTTCAGGGGTAATGGGAGTTCTAGTCCAACACATCTGGAGGGCACCAGGTTGGGGAAGTCTGCTTCAGATTCTCAAAGGGCAAAGCTAAAATCAGCACCATTGCTCATACTTTAGATTGGCTCTAGCTGCAGAAACTTGGTACTGTAGTAGGTGAAAAGGATGTTACCTTTTGCTCGCGCGGGTGCGAATGGGACCGAACTCGGTCCGGCTCACGCCCGCGCGAGGCTCATGTAGGCCTACGGGCCTACCATTTCCTGCGGCGGCTCGCCGCCCGCACCTGTCCCGTCGCGTCACATCTGGCCCTGGAAGTGACGCGACTGGACCCTGCACAGGCGCACTGGACCCCTGCGCACCGTATTGCGCCTGCACAGGGTCCCCGTCGCGTCACTTCCGGGGCCGGATGTGATGCGACGGGACCAGTGCCGACGGCTCGAGCGGCACGGAGAACTGTTCCACGCTGCTCAGAAGATCGAGGTGGGGGGGCTGCCCCCGCGGAGAGGCGAGCCACAGAGAGCTGCGAGGCCCCCCCCCCGGTTCATGTATCACCCCTAATTACAGTCATGCCTTGGATTGAGAGCATAATTCATTCCGGAAACGTGCTTGTAATCCAAAACACTCTTATATCAAAATGAAATCCCCCCCAAAAAATGTGTACAGAGATTTTTAATTTAAGCCGTACTACAGTACTTGTATTGCAAGACGTCGCTTGTATATCAAGTAAAAAATAAATAAATAAATATTTAAAAATTTATCTGTGAGTTGATCTATCATTAGTGACGTCACATCAGAGGCCAGGGGGATCCATTTATGATAACTACACAACTGCATTACACCCAAGAGCTTGCTAGCAAAGGCAGCACTACATTTCAACAGGAACCTCCAACTGTGATCCATCTCTCTCGAACAATGAAACAGATATGCAAGTGCTTAGAAGGAATTTAGAGTCTGCAGGTGTCTCAAAATATGAATCACCAGCTACATCCTTTAAGAAGTACCAGGAACACCTGTGAAGCCTGGTGCAAGGCTTAATAATAGTAAGGCACCCCCGGCTGGGTCCTTTAATATCCAAGTGATTTAGGGCTTCTCTACATGAGGCTTTTAACCTGCCACTTGACTGATGCTTCTGCTTCTGGATTCTTTGCGGGATTAAGATCAGGTCCTTTACACATGTCCCCCGTCGTCCGTCCGTCCCCGTGTGTGTGTGTGTGTGTGTGTTTCTTTCTCTGCCTTTCTATACATTCCATTACACAACCACAAGGTGGCACTGCGGTATAGCAGAACTGCAAAAATACACCAGCTTCTCATTCCAGCTCATCCTGCCATTTCCAGATAACACTTTCCTCCATCTAAAAAAAGCTGCAGAAATACTTGGAAAGCATGGGAGAGGCCCTGGAGGATGACCACATCGTGTAAAGCATCCACAAACTATCATGAGTGAGGAATCACAAGCGCACAATAAATGCCTCGGGTAGAGAAGCCCTTATCCAGTGTAATACCATGGCGGTTTGCCAGAAGAGGGAGCAGTTGGCCTGTTATCAGCTGGGCTTGATGCAGCTGGCCAGAAGGAGCAGACTCAGCAGTTGTCAGGTGACACAAGGCACCAATGGGCTTTCACCTAGACCTTATAAATCCTTCAGTCCTGTTTCCTGCAATTTGTCTCTACAGAGTAGGCTACATCGATATCAGATCAAGCTACCTGGTGTCCCAATCACTTGCTTGGTGCCAGCCCTGGTTTGCCTCCCCACTTGGTTGCAAATGCCCTTCTGCTTGGGCTGACTCTGCCTTCCCTGTTCTTCCAGAGCACCAGCCACGACACTGGATCTGAAGACAAACACGTCCACCCCCCAATAGCATGAATATGTGAGTCTTCCCCAACCTGGTGCCCTCCAGATGCATTGGACTACAAGTCCCAGAAATTAATGTCCCAGGCAGTTGTTGGCCGATACATCTGGAGGGCAACAGGTTGGGGAAGGCTGGAATGGGCAATAGTCTTGACCAGGGCTCTCTAACCTTGGGTCCCCAGATGTTGCTGGACTACAGCTCCCAGAATCCCTTGCCATTAGCCATGCTGACTGGGTATGCTGGGAGCTGTAGGCCAGCAACATCTGGGGACCCAAGGTTGGAGAGCCCTGGTCTTGACACTCTGAATCAGGGATAAACAACCTGGTACCCTCCAGGTGTTTTGGCCAACAACTCCCTTGCTGTCTGGGACTTATGGAAGTTGTAGTCCAAATCATCTGGAGGGCACCACGTTGCCTACCCCATGGATCACGCTTCTCACAACATACACTACCTTTGAGCATTTTGACAGCAACCTGGACCGAAACTCCCGTTTCGCTAATTCCATACGCAGTAGCATTCACTACTTTCCCAAAGGCACCAGAACCAAGAACTTGCCCTACAAGAAAAAAGAAGAAGAAAGGAAACATTCCCCTCATCTTGCCATTTGGTGATTGTGCTTATTAATTTCACGATGAGTTTCACGATGGATACGACATACTGCTCACCGAATTCCAGATTTTCTCTAGGAAACTCCCACTTGAGATCATACTCCACCTCATTGAAATCGACATAGATGTATTCATTATCGGAAGGGCCAACCATCTGTATCATTTGCAGCTGGCTTTCATATCTAGATTGCTGTGGGGAATAGAAAATTAGTGAATACTGAAAATGTCATACAAGGGAAGGGGAAGTAAGTGAAATACAGGCATCAGTGTTGCTGTTACCTTTTTGTAGTTTTGGTAAATTAATATGCACAAGGCAGCAATCACTGGGAAACAGAATCCAATAATTCCATATAATGCAACATTATCTGGCAGGACAAATACAGCAGCTTCTGCAACTTGAAAAGAAATTATTATTAAGCACTAAACCAGCACTTCACTGTAACACTGAACAGTACTTTGTGCATCTGATGAAATAGGCTCTAGACCAGAGGTTGGCGGAGGGCAGATCTCCAGATGGTTTGGACATCAACTCCCAGAAGCCCCTGCCGGCATGGTCAATGGTCAGGAATGTGGTGAGTTGAAGTCCAAAACATCTAGAGATCTACTGTCTGCCCTCCGCTGTATTAGTAGATCCAATCTTCCACAACCTAGTACCCTCCAGCTGTGTTAGACTACATCTCCCATCACCCCTGGCCACCAGGCTGGGGAAAACTGATAGCTCTCTAGATGATTTGCAGTAGATTGGAAAGGATTTCTGATTTCTAATTGTTTAACAATAGCAGCAACAAAATGACTCTCCCTCCACCGCGCCCTAAATTATACTGCTGAAATGAAAAAAGCTTGGGGTAACCAAGAGTGGATTTGTATGTGGAAGAAGGACTGTGAGTTCTGTTCAGTCGGGCTACTAGTCAAAACAAGGCTCCAAATTTTGTAATTCTAAGACTTGGAATTAGGATCAGCTGCTGATTGGAGATAAGACCTTCGCCCTGCTGGGTGCTAAGAAAGAAAACTGCATGGATCTGTATGGATCAGCTGAAGAGGTGGGGCTGGGAAGGGTGTCTGTGGGGTGGCCACACCCACTGCTGGCACGTGATCCCTGAGAGGTTTCCCAGGCCAGAAAAGATACCCCACACCTGTTCTAAGACATATGCTTAGAACAGAAAAAGGAGCTGTCGGGATGGGCACAGGAGATCCACGATTGCATCTCCTCCTTCAAGATTGGAACTCTGTCTCAAGTCTTGGAGGAGATTCTCAGTATCCTATGGCCCCACAGACACTGTCTAAGGGCCGCAGGATTGCTCTCTAAACCTCTAAAAGCCAATAATTTATCTTAAGTTAAAAACACACCATTTTTCCAAGTGCCATGTGAAAAGGTCTCTTTTGGACTCTAGAATCCAGCTTCCCACCACAACATTTCATGGTATTCTGTGTATACAAACAGCAAAACCTGGCTACGTGGATATAACTGTACAGTACCTTTTGGTTCCACAAAGTCTGTTTCACAGGATAAGCCAACTGAATTGTTTGCGCAGCATTCGACAACAAATCCAGTTTCTGCTTCCACTGTATTTAAAGTGCTGTTTGTGATCCAGGAACCAAATGTCTTTCCTTCACGCATGTCGTTTGAAATTCCACCCATAATTTCTGTACAACTGCGAGGGGGAGGAGGAGTAAAAAAAATCTATTTATGTTTTCTATTATTTACCCAAACTACCGGAAAAACAAGGCAGAGCATGATCATGAACAGAAGTGTGTGTTTCATGTATAATAATATTCTTTTATCAATAGGTGTGCAGGAATGCAGTTGTTCAAGGGTCCCCAGCATTTTTGGGTTGGTAGGCACATTTGGAATTTTGAGAGTGTTGTGGGCACTCTCACAGAATGGCTATCATAGGGGCTTGCCCATTCATTACATTGCTGCCATGGTGGACATGGCCAGTCACAAAATACTCATTTCCCAGAAGGCAAACTGCTGGTGATACTAAAGGAAAAGTAACTTGCCGAAGAACCTACCGTACTTACAAGGCAGGAGTGGGGCCTGAGCTTGTAGCTGATAACTCTCTATTTGCGCTCATTTTGTCATTTTTATTTAGCAGAGGTGCCTCGTATGTATACTATGGACTAGAAGCTTGGCTGATAAAAACAGAGGTGTCAGGCCCAGTCTACCTGACCATCCCCCAGCATTTATGCCAGCCGGCATCTCATGGCCACCAACATGCTATGTGACACCATGGGTCAACCTTGCCCCTACACTCAAATCTTCTTTAGAGATCATTCTTGGGGTGCCCTGCCATCTGAGATGGGATGGGTGGCAAACGGGAAGAGAGACTTCTTGATTGTAGCATCTTATTTACAGAATTCTCTCCCCAAGTGCCTATGCTGATGTGTTTTTAGGGGCCTTGAAAAGAGACAGAACCTACAAACAACCATCTGCAGGATCAGAGCTGTCTTGAAAGGAAAGGAAATGTAGGAATTGGGCTGTTCTAGAGTAAAGGGGAAAATCCCCTTTTCAGTGGGAGAACGCTGCCTAGCACTTCTATGCTGCCCCCAGCCCCAATATAAAGAAGCTTGGATGGGTTGTCCCTGGCCCTCTATTCTCCAATTGGGTCTTGAAACAGGGAATAACCAGGCTTTCTCTGTACAGATCCCACTTGCTCTCCAGTTCCCCATTGATGGTTTCCCCCAACCAGGTGCCCTCTAGATGTTTTGGACTACAACTCCCATCAGCCCCAGCCAACATGGCCAATGATCCGTGACAAGGGCAGACCAAAACACTGGGAGGGCACTAGGCTTGGGAAAGGCTGGTTTAGGGGCGTGACCAGCTGAGGAGCATCTAGCACCACCTGTTGGAGAACCAGGCACACTGCAGCAGGAGGAAGAGGAGGAGGAGCTGGGAACAACAGCGCAGCCAGCCAGTGTTTGCAGCATGCCAGAGTTGGATTCTTTGGTCTTCTACAGGCTCATATACATTACAAAGAGAGCTCAACCTGCATTCACAGTGTTTTGAGCCTCCTTTAGATGTACATTGGTCTTGGCCTCAAGGGCTAAACTGCACGCTAAATTCATGGTGTGCAACTGATCATCACCATTTTGCTTCCCTTAGTGTAAGTGCATGGAGGCTCAAGTCAATTTGGATTGGGACCACCATGCACAGGTGGGGGAGGTTTTTAAGCCTTTCCACCCAGCCACTTTTCCCACCACCACCACCGGGACTAAAAAAAGAAAACTCCTTTGGTGTGTTAAAACAATGTTAAAACATTGCAGCTACTGATGAAGGTGGAAGCCAGATCATTTAGCTCTAAATATATTTTGAAATTACTCTGTTGTTTATCTATCTATCTTTCTTATATATTTTAACTTAAAACTGCCTGCATCCATAGTGGATCCAGAGCCTCCTTCTGCTTTGTTGTTGTACTGCTTTACACCCCTCCCCCCTACACCTCTCTCTCTCTCTCTCTCTCTCTCTATATATATATATATATATAGTATGTATGTATATATATATATATATATATATATATATATATGATAGAATTCCAAAAGTACAACTTCTTGCTAAGTCCCAATCACATCACAGCATATTGATTGTTTTCAAAGATACAACCATTAACATCCATGGAAAGGGTCACAGACATCTTTATTTACTTTATATCCTTTTTGGAACACTTCCTCCAGACCCAAGATGATGCAGGACGGCTCTCAGAGATGCAAGACATTTGACCTGACCTCGAGGACATTGCTACATTAGGTTTCCCTGCAAAGATAGAGCAAAACAGTGCGGACCACTTTAGAACAAGGATTCCTAAACTTTATCAAAACAAACCGCCCTATTGCTTGAGCCTTCCCTGTAATAATTAGACACAATGTAAACACATTTACTTAGAAACAAGTCCCATTGATCTGAAGTGATCCAGCTTCCAGGTAAGTGCATTTAGAATTGCAGTCTTGGACAAAATAAAAGACACCAGCATTCATTTTCGTCTCTGGCTTGGGTGCACATACAGACCAAAACATTAGGGACAAAAATGCCTTATATATCAGCCTTCCCCAATCTGGTGCCTTCCAGATGTTTTTGACTACAACTCCCATCAGACCCAGACAGCATGAGCATGGTCAAGGCAGATGGGAGTTGTAGTTCAAAACATCTGGAGGGCACCAAGTTGGGGAAGGCTGCCTTATACTTACACCAAGTCTTACACCATGCCTTGACCATGCCTTGTCAGACCAGAGGTCCATCTAGTCCAGGAGTGCCAAACCTTTTTCAGCTCAAGGGCCAAATTCAAATTTGGAGAAGCTCTCGGGAACCTTGTTCCAGGGGTGGGTGGGGCTGAAGGCAAAAGGGGCAAGTCAAAGGCATTTTTTTTTAGACAGGCCTTTGGCCCATAGGCTGTAGGGTGGCAACTTCCACTTTGCCAAAAAGAGGAATTGCATCCCCCAAAAAGAGGACATCAAGCATAACATTTACACATGCAAATGTATATGTATAGGTGCAAATTTAGAAATAATAACAATAATCTAAATAGAAATACAGGCAGTCCCCAGATTATGAATGAGTTCCATTCTTAAGAATGTCTTTAAGTCGAATTTGTATGTAAGCCAGAACAGCATAGCATTCTATACGTTAAAATCAGCATTTACGCAAATTGCGAAAATTACGCAAATTGCGTAGTATACTATGCTATGTACTCTACATAAACGACATAGTGCCAGGGAACCCAGAAGTCTGTTCTTAAGTATGGGTTGTCTGTAAGTCGGACCTTCTTAACTCACTGCCTGTACAAGACAATACAAGAAAATTGACCAGGTGACCTGTGTGCCTGCTCAGTCTGCTGTCCAGGTGATAACTGTTGACTGGCAACTTCAAGGCTTCTGCTGCTCTCCCTCCCGATAGTTCTTTGCCTTTAAACCAGCCTTGGACTGGACAGTCCATCAAATACAGGACACCTTCAAATAGAGGACATTGCTCTGCCACCTCTCCAAAATAGAGGACTGTCCTATGTAATGTAGGACACCTACCTGGCCACCCTAAGGCTGGCTTGTGAAGATGTTGCGTTTGGCTTTAACTGGTTGTTTTGATTGCATTGATGTTTTACCTGCTTTGTTTTCTTGGAGTATGCATTTTATTGCTATTTTATTGTATCTGTATTATTGCTGCTTGTATTTGTATTACTGTATTGAGCACCATTCAGTGGAGGTTTGTTCAACAAACAAATAAATATAGCATGGAGCCAAAACTTGTTTTATTTTGCTTCTTTCTTTCTTTTTACTCACTTTTCACATAAAGTTTTAATGTTCTCTTCACAAACGAATCACCATTTTCTGCGTAGAACACATATTCACCTGGTTGGTGTTTATGTTCACAGAATACTGAAGAGATGCTGTTTCATAAAGGAAGGAAGGAAGAGTCACTCAACCATGTATTCAGATGCCTTCATTATTAAAAGGTCTTGTTGTTTTCAAGCTAACCAGGCAGCTATCAAAGAATAAGAACCCAAAAATAGTATCGCAGGCAAGCTACTTAGTCCTTCCATGAATAGAGCAGAAGCAGTACCTTCAACTTGGAGTCTTAAGCTCTGGTAGCAACTCACTGACTAATGGAAGCAATTCCATCTATGTCACTGGCCATTGTATTAAACCTTCCCCAACCTGATGTCCTGCAGATGTGTTGGACTACAACACTCACCACCCCCAGCCAGCATTAGGGCAGCTGTCCTCCAGTACCTCATTGTTCCTTGTCGCCCCATAGCATCCGTTGCCTGAGGTGGCTACCTCACTCTGCCTAATGGTAGGGCTGGCCCCGTTGGTGACTTATAATGCTCATCGTCTCAAATACAGTATTTGGCACGCATTACAACTCCCAAATCCTTCTCTTCTCTTGCCCTCCCACCTTGTCTCAAGCTCTCCACCTAACCAACGGTCCACGTCCTTTGTGCTTCAAAATAAAAGTGGCTTACAAGTAGTAAGGCACAGCTAAGCTCCATCGGAACAGGGGCTACTGGCAGAGCTTTCCGCACCCCACATCACCAGGCTTGGCCAAGCAAACACACAGGGGAAGAGGAGGAAGAGGAGGAGGCACCTCTGTCAGAGCAAGCTGAGCTCCCATCACATCAGTGGTGGGGACCCTATGGTCCTCCAGATGCCATTGCACTCCAGCTCCCGTCAGCTCTAGCCAATCATGGGTGATGGGAGTTGTAGTCTCAACAACATCTGGAGAGCCACGGGTTCCTCTCCTCTGCATTACATAGACAGTGCCACGGGCAGAGCCCTGCAACACCCTCCTCTCCTGGTCAGCAGAAGCCAAGGATCCCTTCAATGGAGTGGTATGGAGGGCTAGGAGTGAGAGGCACAACAGCTGGGTCTCCTTAGGCAAGCTCTGCCTTCGCTTCCCCTCGGGGAATCCATGCTCAACATGCCTGGGGATCCAATACCTAGTGAGGCCCTCTCTTACCTCCATCTGGACACCAACCTTGTCTCTTGCTCTGAAGCACCAGGTGGCGTCTTAACTGCCTCCCCTCCATCCTACTGAACACAGGCTGAGCAGCAGCGAGTGTGCAAACACTGCTGGACATACACACAGCACAAAGGAGCCACAGATGAAAGAGTATGCCAAGTAGCTGAGAGGAGATGGGGGAGGCCAGGGCATGAAGAACACTCAGGATCAACTTCTTATCACCCTGCAATCTCCCTTCCCCAACTCATCTTCCCCTGTCAAGGGATGAGACACGTACACAGCCCAAGCAGCCCAAGAAGAGAAGAGGTGTGATGGGATTCTTGGCAAGGAGGGGCGTTGCTGGCAAATTGGGGGCTCTCAAAGGAAAGGGTTAGGTCTGTAGCCCATCCCATAGTCCACCCTTAGTAACGCCTCTGCCTGCAGGTGCTCGTAGGAAAATAATAAGCTACTGGGAGATCCCATCACAGATCTCCTGTGTCACATGTAGCTTTTTAAGTGTACATCTGACATGTAAGGGGATTTCACCAAAAATTACATTGGAATGGTAATAAAACAGAATAGAAATCTGCAGGAAGATGTTCATTATCCCTAGAAACATTCAAGCATTGAAATTTAGGGTATTTGTTTTTGTTTTTTTAAAATCTGCATCCATAGCTTTTCTAAACAATTATAGCAAGAGAGTAAATAAGCATATCACCAATCGATTGCCATGTCCCATGGTTGCACCAATAAAATCAAACTTGTATACAACAACCTCCTTGGGAATCAAAAGCACATCAGGCATCATACAAATGATTGGTTGTTCATTTTTACACTCTAAATTTTGATACATAAAATTTCCTTCCATAGGATAACAGCACATTCCTTTTAAATACTTCTCGCTGAAGGCAAAATTGCAAGCATAAATTAGACTGGTATTTAAGCACTAGCCCAGTAGTCACAGGTGACCAGGCATTGTATATAGGTGTGTGCATGGAATTCCATGCAGGTGAGTGAACGGGCTGGTGGAGGAGGGATGGAGAGTTCTGTCCCTCCTCTGCATCCACACAGAAACCAAGCAGGCTGCTAGAGAATGGAAGCCCTTTCCTTCATGCCAACTATAGAAATGGAGCTCTCCAAGAAGTAGTGATGACCACCAATTTCGATGGCTTTAAAAGGGGATTGGGCAAATTCATGGAGGAGAAGGCTATCAATGGCTACTAGCCCTGATGGCTATATGGTACCTCCAGTATCAGAGGCAGTATGCTGGGGCACATGGGCAGTGCTGTTGCACTCATGTCCCGCTTGTGGGTTTCTCACAGGCACCTGGTTTGCCACTGTGTAAACAGAATGCTGGACCAGGTGGACTCTTGGTCTGATCTAGCATGGCTTTTTTTTTAATGTTCATCCCCCATCTAATGGCCCCAGTGAGCTAGCATTGGGGGGGGGGGCAGGCTAGTAACTTTGGGGGTGTTCATTTGCATGCTGGTATAAACACAAAGGTAATAAAGTGGGCAATAAAATAATATGTATATGTAGATTTCAGTTTCAGAAGGCCAATTCACCTTGGAGAATCAATCCAACTTCTGCTGAGAATAAAGGAAGGCCTACAATTGATATCATTAGGTTCTGGTTTATACCAAGGAAGTGAAAGCCAGCTAAAGGTTGAGAAGATAGGTTATCTATCTGCTAAATAGGGAACAGAAAGTGGTGGGCACTAAGAACATTTTGTGGAAAAGCTTAGAGGAAGTTGTAGGTGCAGTGGAATCACTGTGGTGTGGCTTGAAATGAAAGGCCAAAAAAAGAGAGAAAGTTCTCTGTGGAAATGCAGGTTTTATTTGGAATATGGAGAAGTTGCTATGTGTAATTTCGTAAGTCTCACCACCCCACCCCTCCTTTGTCAGGTAGTGCAGTTTTACAGACTTTGCTCTCACCAATTTATCTTGTTCTGCATGGAAGAAGGATACATACAAATTGGCTGAGTGCCCTGGAAGAGATACTATGGTGAGGTAAATGGCCAAGAAGAAAAGGGTTAACAATCCCTCCCCAACCCAAGTGGGTCCTCCCTTCAGTTCAAAGCCATCCAATGGCTCCTTCATCTACAGCTCCTCTGCTCTGCTCTGTGGGAAAAGAATCATGGAACTATACATAACATGCTGTTCCACCCTAAGCACGATAAGATCAAAAGGGAAAGAAGAGAAACAAAAACGAAACAAGATTTTGAAAGGAACAAAGTAGACATAATTGACCGTAGTCCTACTCATGAGCCAGCAGTGTGATGCAGCTGCTTGAAAAGCAAATGCAATCTTAAGCTGCATTAACAGAAGCATAGAAGCATTTATTAGTCCATCAGCTCATATGATTTGCCCAATCTCAAGGCCTCACGATGGGTTTCTGTAAAGCAGTGTTCTCCAACCTTGGGTCCCCAGATGTTTTTGGCCTACAACTCCCAGCTGGCTGGGGCATGCTGTAAAGATTTCAAGCTTTTGAGGCAGGCAATGTATTAAGCTGCTTTAACAGAAGTAGTGCCCACAGCTAGGGTGGCCATGTTTCCTCTTTTACAGAGGATAGTTCTCTATTTAAAGCAGTGTTCTCCAACCTTGGGTCCCCAGATGTTTTTGGCCTATAACTCCCAGCATGCCCCAGCCAGCTATGCTGGCTGGGGCATGCTGGGAGTTGTAGGCCAAAAACATCTGGGGACCCAAGGTTGGAGAACACTGATTTAAAGGCATCCTCTGTTTGAAGGGCTGTCCAGTCCAATTCCATTAAAGATAATGAACCATAAGAACTGTTGCCCATCAACAGTTAGCACCTGAACAGCAAACTGAACAGGCAAGCCCCTACATATAAATACAAATATTTATATGTATTTGCATCTATACATATAAATCAGCATATGCAAATTTTATGCAAATCACCATCCTACTTTGTCCTCCTTTTTGGTGATGCATTTCCTCTTTTTTGGCAATTCATAAGAGGCCACCCTAGTCCAGGTCAGAGGAAGTTATCATTTTGCTCTATTTTGTGCTGGTCAGGCCTCATCAGGAGAACTGTGTCCAGTTCTGAGGGCATATTTTAAGAAGGGCACTGACAAACTACAGCAGATCCAGAGAAAGGTGATCAGGATAGTTATGGTTCTGGAAATCAAGTCCTATGAGGAATGGTTGAAAGAGCTGGGTATGCTTAGCTTGGAGAAGAGAAGGTTAAGGGAAACATCAAAGGTTGGAAATCGCAAGGAAGTCAGTTTTGTAGACCCTCCACTGAGCAGGGGGTTGGACTATATTACCTCCAATGTTCCCTCCGACTCTATAATTCTATGATTTATATACAAAGCAAGTCAGAAAACACTGTTTATTAACCATAGTGTTACCTTAAATGGCTGCAATGTATATTTATTTTTAATTTAGTTAGTTATTTCTATCTATTCTATGCTCTCTTTTCCTTTTTGCAAAATGTACATACACATTTGTTTAAACCAGCTGGATTAAAGACCATGCAGTAATTTCAAATCTTCAGCCCAGGCCTGCAAAACCGGTGAGTCAAACCCACCAGCTGTATACAGTGGCCAGCCAGGATCTTGATAAACCTCCTGTTTCTCTCCTGCCAACTAGGAACTTCTGGGAATACCAGCACTGGGTCATGCAGGCTGGGCAAAAGTCTTTTTTACTCTATGTAACGAACGCAAACAGAAGGACATCCAACTCCCCAATCTCATCCAGAGAGGTACACATGCTTGACAGTTAGAAAAGAAAACTGAGCACATGAAAGAATGAAGTTGCATGTTTAACAACATTAAAAAAAAAAAAAAAAAGGTGGAAGATGCTCACATGCTCTGGAACAGTTCTTTAAATAAACAAAATACTTTCAGGGTACAAGAACCCACAAGGCAACACAGGGGCATTGTGTACTTTCAAGGTCTGATGCACACGGGCCTACCAGCTTCCTCCTGATGCTTAAATAAGCAAAGGGGTAAAGAGGTCAACATTTATTTTGCTATGCTGGTGTTTGCAGAGTCATAGGAGCAGAGATGTGTCTCACCCAGCATCGGGCCATGTAGCAGTTGTCTTGGCATCCCGAAGTATAACATTATTGGGTGGCCCACACAACATGGAATCCATTATTTAGCACAGCCTTCCCCAACCTGGTGCCATCCAGATGTGTTGGACTATAGCTCCTAACAGCTCCAGCCAGCATGGCCCTTTTTAAACCTGGTTTTAATAATCAAACAGCTAGCCTTTGTGCATGGGTTTGCTAATTGTAAAGGGGTTCAAAATGCCTGAAATCATTTATACACACTGAAGTGACACAGCTGATCATAGTGCAGGTGTGGGCAACTTGTGGCACTTTAGATGGTTTGGCCTATAACTCCCACCAGTCTTAGCCAGCATGGCCAATGGTGAGGAATCATGGGAGTTGTACACCAAAACATCTGGAGGGCTGCAGCTTCCCCACAGCTTTCAGGCAAGATTGATGAGGAAAAAGTAAACACAGCTTGAAATCAAATCCCACCAAAAGGGATCATGTGAACTGGCCCATTCTGAAGCATCTACCAAGGAGTTTAGAAACTACCAGACCACAAATGTTCACTGGTTCCTGTCTAAACTCTTGCACTGACGTATCTGCCTGAATCTCTCCTTATGTTTTAGGTGCTAACTGTTGATGAGCAACACGTTTGGTTCTTTATCTTTAAACCGCAACTGAACAGGACACGACAGCCCTTCAAATAGAGGACACCTTCAAACAGACAGGACAGTCCTTCAAAGAGAGGACACACCTCCAAATAGAGGATGGTTTTCTGGCAGCTCTTCAAACAGAGGACGGTCCTCTGTAAAAAAAAGAGACCACATGGCAATCTTTGCCTCCCTATGCTGGTAGGCTCTCCCATGTCAGGGCAGTGGGCAGTCCTTCCCTTCCTCCTATTTATTTCTGCCAGATGTGAGTGGTGGGAAGATGGGGTCTATGAGAGGAAGAGGAGGCTAGTGGTAGTGCAGTAGCGGCACTCCTCCTATGAGTGCCAGGCAGCTGCCATTATAATTACCCACAATGCACCAGAAAGGGAGGTTCAGCCTAGTAGTGTCAGCCATATGTGGGGACCTCAATAGCTGACCAAGGATGCTGCCTGCTGGTGCTGGGCCTGAGGTGGCGTAGTGGTGAGAGTGTTGGACTGGGACTTGGGGGATCCAGGTTCTAGTCCCCGCTCAGCCATGAAACTCACTGGGTGACTTTGGGCCAGTCATTGAAAACATACAAATACATCTAATTGGTGGGTATGCTTTCAGTTTAACTTCCAGGCAAGTGGCTTCCTCCATACCAATTTCAAAATCTTCCTTTGAATCAGTGATATTGATAAATCCCTTATCTGTTAAAAGATATATCAAAATTATGTCATGGACGTTTAACATGTATTTGAAGAATTTTGAAATTTCACGTCTCTTATTTCTTTATTTATTTTACATTATATTACATTTACATTACATTACAGCCTCACCTACCTCAGTCACAGGGTTGTTGTGAGGATAAAATGGAGAAGAGGAGGATTATGTAAGCCGCCTTGGGTTCCTTGCAGGAAAAAAGGCGGGGTATAAATATAATAAATAAATAAATAAATAAATAAATTTTAAATGTCCCTGCAGTTGATAGAAACATATTTATATGGTGTCTTAGTCTGTCAACTCTTTGTAGTCCGCCCAGAGAACATTGGTTATTGAGCAGATTAAAACTATAATAAACACAATAAATAAATAAATCAAACAATCCATGCTTGGCACTTAGAGCACCAAAAGAAATGGATATTCCTCAAAATATAAAACCAGCCAAGAAGATCTGTTTCCTGCCTAATCTGGGGATAATTAAAATTCTTTTAAAATAAACAATTCAAGATTCAGCCAAAGTTAAGTACCTTGAAATCAAACAGATGCTTAAAATTTTCCATGGAAATCAATTCAACCTAGAAGTGCTTAACTATGACTAGATATGCCCCAAGAGCTTTTTTGTTGTTGCACTGATTATGAACAAACAAGAAAATACTATGAAACAGAACACATTGTGCAGAGCACAGGTGGACTGCACTGTATTTTTGTCTAAAATGAGAACCATTACAGCCCTTTGTCAATCACTTCTTGATTTAACTGGGGCAACCATAGATTGTGGCAATGCAGATAATGACACATATAAAGCAAACAGGCAGCACAATCCTAAGCATGTTTACTCAGAAAGGGAACTGTACAAAGAATTGTGGTATAAGAGACAATATGCACCTCAGAAACACATTCAAAGAAAGTTAATTACCTATAGCTACCAGTGTACATTTGCTTACAAGGAAATGACATTTGGGAAAACATCCAAATACATCTAATTGGTGGGTATGCTTTCAGTTTAACTTCCAGGCAAGTGGCTTCCTCCATACCAATTTCAAAATCTTCCTTTGAATCAGTGATATTGATAAATCCCTTATCTGTTAAAAGATATATCAAAATTATGTCATGGACGTTTAACATGTATTTGAAGAATTTTGAAATGTCACATGTCTTTTATTTCCTTATTTATTTTACATTATTTGTATACTGTCCAGTTAACAATGTCCTCTGGGCAATTAACCATAACAGATACAATAAAACACCCAGAAAAACAATCAAGAAAGTCCTGCCACCACCAAATCAGACCAACCACAGTACAAACTAACTAAATAAATACAAACACTAACCGTTTGAAACATTAATACAGCAAAGCTAAAACACCGAGGATCTTAAAATGAACTAAAAGCATTCTTAAAATGCCAGAGGAAATAAAAAGTCTTCACCTGGTGCCAAAAAGACCATAGCATTGGCATCCAATTCCACAATTGGAGTGCCAACATCGAAAAGGCTCTTTCTCTGGCACTCACCCACCATATCCCATTTGGCGGGTGAACCCTGAGCGTAGGGATGTCCGAAAAATCCACAACACCCCCAAGTGAGTTCAGGTTTCTCTCCCGAGTGACCTCCGCCATGCCCCCTCTCTGCTGAGCTTCCGCCGCTCACTAAAAACATGGCTATTCAGGCGGGAATATGGGGTGGGTTAAGATTTTAAAATTTTATACTGTTTTAAATGTATTTTGTATTTTATCATGTTGTACATCGCCCAGAGTGGCCGGTTTGCCAGCCAGATGGGTGATTCATAAATACAACAAACAAACAAACAAACAAATCCAACCTGTGGATTCTGCAGAGGACTGGCTTTTTCTGAGTCACACAGATTCTGTGGACTTGTAGACCAGTTGTTGTTGTTTTTTACTTTAGGGGGAAATTAGCACAAGTAGAACAAAATTCTGGTAAAAACAAAAATCTGATTCCATCAATGAGCAGGTGATGCAATAAAAGATGCCTGACAATCTGCGAAACACAGACGGAATGGATTTAACAACATCTCTACATCCCTACCTGAGGCTTCGGAAGAAGATCTTATGCAAAGAGGTGATCCTTTAGGTAACCTGGCCCCAAGCTGCTTAGTACAAATACATTTGTACTATAGTCATTCGTACTTAGCATAGTACAAATATATTACTACTGAAGGAATGCCGAACTTCTCTCTTGATGAGGTTGCAAATGAGAACGTAACAAGAGCCCTGCTGGATCAGAGCAAAGATCCATCAAGTCCAGCATCCTGTTTCCCACAGTGGCACACCAGACTCTTACAGGAAGCCCACAAGCAGGACATGAGGGCAATCGCACACTCCCTTGTTGTGCGTCAGTTAGCAGCTGGTACACAGAGCATAGAAGTTCCATTGAACTATGGACTTCTGGAAGAGTAGACCACATTTATCAGGTGATCACAGGTTCTTATTTGAACATATGAACCACCAAGAGAGATTTGGCTGTTGGGTGGTATAGAAATGTAATAAATAAATGGCCTTTGGTCCATCAAGGCCAATATTGTCTATTCTGACAGGCAGTGGCTCCTTGCGTTCTCAGGAGGAGCTCTTTCCCATCTTTAACTGGAGATGCCAGGGATTGAACCTTCTGAATACAAAGCATCTGTTCTACCACAGTGGTGCTACGGACAGTCCTTCATAATCAGAGAGCTCATACATTCAGCATATTGTCAACCCCACCTTCACCCTTTGAATAGCAGCTCTTCATACTTTATCAAACATCATTTTTCCACTTTCACTGAGAACCAAAAACATTTTGCCAGTGCTTCTGTTCAAGGCAAAAAAAAGTTAAAATTCTTGTGGGGCTCTTTCAGCTTCTCATGTGATTCTCTGGAATGTGGCTAAGATTTTGGACTTTCCTGGTTTGGTATAATTGGCTTGATTAAAATGAAGATTCTGCCCAAGATAAATTTTTTATTTAGGATGATACCAAGTGCGATATCAGATAAGGAACTTAAAGAATGGCAAATAATTATTAACACACATTGTAATGGAGGGGAAAAGTCTAGGATTACCAAAACAAGATGGTATAAAGCGCAAAAAGTAGGGGGGTTGGGTCTTCCAAATGTAAAATGGTATTATATAGCTAATCAATTAAGACATACAGTGGATATTATAGCACGGCCTAAAGAAATAATGTGGTTGGAGTTAGACACATCTGAATTATGAAATACTTTGGAGAATATACTTTTTCTTTAAAAAAAAAAATTGATAAAAAACATAGACAACCCTTTTTTAAGAAGTTTGTTAGAGACTTCGAGTACTATGAGGAACATATTTATACCAGGGATTTCTCCATTAACTCTGATGGTGGCTCTAAATGATTTTCCCGAAAATTTAAGACTGGATTTGGAGGGTATACTAAGAGAAGAAAGGGTTATTAGATTATCCATTCCTGGGCAAGGTGCTTGAGCGGGTGGTTGCTGGTCAACCCCAGGCACTCTTGGATGAAACGGACTATCTAGATCCATTTCAATCTGGATTCAGGCCTGGTTTTGGAACGGAAACTGCCTTGGTCGCCCTGTGGGATGACCTCTGCCGGGAGAGGGACAGGGGGAGTGCAACCCAGTTGATTCTCTTGGACCTCTCAGCGGATAGGTTGTCTGGGTTGGGAGTTGGAGGCACTGCACTCCAGTGGTTCCGATCCTACTTGGGTGGCCGATTCCAGAAGGTGGTGCTGGGGGATTACTGCTCTGTCCCTTGGAAGTTATGCCATGGGGTGCCACAGGGCTCTATGTAATCCCCTATGCTGTTTAACATCTACATGAAACCACTGGGAGAGGTTATCTGGAGGTGTGGGCTGAGGTGTCATCAATATGCAGATGACACCCAGCTCTATCTCTCCTTTTCATCTAATCCAGGTGAGGCAGTGGCTGTTCTTCTGAATCAGTGCCTGGACACAGTAATGGACTGGATGAGGGCTAATAAACTGAGACTCAATCCAGATAAGACAGAAGTACTGTTAGTGGGTGGTTCGTCTGCCCAGCTAAGTGATATTCAACCAGTTCTGGATGGGGTTGCACTCCCCCTGAAGGATCAGGTTCGTAGTTTGGCGGTGCTCTTGGATCCACAACTGTCACTCGAGGCACAGGTGAACTCAGTGGCACGGAGTAATGGTGGGGCTGAGCCTGGAGTCGGCTCGTGGCTCGCTCCTGGCTCGGCCCTCGAGGCGGCGGCGGCCGATCTCGCCATTCAGAGCGGCGTGGAGCATTTTCCGCGCCGCTCAAGCCGCCGCCACCGCCCCCCGCTGCCGGACCCCCCGCCACCCCCTGCAGCCGCCAGACCCCCACCCCACCACAGCCTACCTTCTCCTCGCCACCGCTGCCACCACTGCTGGAGCCCCTCCCACGCTCTGTTTTGGCGGGGGGAACCAGGGCAACAGGGCTTAAACAGCCCTGTTGCCCTGGTTTCCCGCGCCAAAAACAGAGCACGGGGGTCCCGTCGCGTCACTTCCTCCGCGCCGGAAGGACGCGACGGGACCAGTGGACGGGGAGGCAGGCTCTCCGGAGAGCTGGAGAGCCTGCTGCAGGTAAGCCCGCGGTGGCCGAGTAGCTCGGCGGACACGAGCAGGCCCAGTTCGGGCTGCTCGGCTATATCCAGGCTACTCGGCTACATCCCTAGCACGGAGCACCTTTTATCAGCTTAGGCTGATATACCAACTACATCCTTATCTGGACAGAGATAGCCTAGCTACAGTTATCCATGCTCTGGTAACCTCTCGTTTGGATTACCGCAATGTGTCATACGTGGGGCTGCCCTTGAAAACGGTCCGGAAACTTCAGCTGGTCCAAAATAGGGCAGCGAGATTATTAACTGGGACTGGCCGACGAGAACATATTATGCCAGTGCTTTCTCATCTGCACTGGCTGCCAGTCTGTTTCCGGGCCCGATTCAAAGTGCTGGTGCTAACATTTAAAGCCCTAAACGGCTTGGGGCCAGGGTATATTGAAGGATCATCTCCTCCCATATGTACCTGCCTGGACACTAAGATCTGCATCAGCGGTCCTTCTCCAAGAGCCCCTGCCAAAGGAAGTGAGGCAGGTGGCTACCCAGGAGGAGGGCCTTTTCTGCTGTGGCACCCGGTTATGGAATGAGCTTCCCAAAGAGGTTCGCCTGGTGCCTACTTTGTATTCTTTCCGGTGCCAGGTGAAGACCTTTCTGTTCTCCCAGGCATTTTAATCATTTTAATCATCTTAATCATTTTAATCTTGTAATTGTTTTTAATTCCATTATTGTAACTGCTGCTGCTAGCTCTGCTGTTTGTTTTTAATCTGTGGTTTTAAATTTTATATTTTATATTGTATTTTATGATTTTAACTGTTGTAAACCACCCAGAGAGCTTTGGCTATTGGGCGGTATAAAAATGTATTAAATAAAATAAGTAAATACATAAATAAATATCCGATTGGGTGGAAAAGATGGGGACTAGAGACCAAATATTGGAAATTGTTGGGAGAAGAAGAGTGTCGTGGTTAAATTTATTACAGTTAGAACAGTGGATGAAGAAGTGGAAAAGGAAAACGGAGTATGAGAGAGATTTAACTAAATTTGAAAAGATTGTTACATCTAGAGATGGCCTACAAGGCAATGCGTCAAGGAGAATTTCTATAAACTAATTTGGAGATGGTACTTAACTCCAGTAAGATTAAATAGAATAGATAATAATTGTTCCGCATTTTGTTGGAGAGGATGTCAGGAAAAAGGGACATATGCTCATATGTGGTGGAGTTGTAATAATGTACTGGTTTTTTGGCGAGAGGTTTTTACAGAAATATCGGGAATTATTGGTATTAACTTAGAGGTCTGTCCAAAACTAGCATTGTTATCAATAACGGAGAAACTTATTTGCGACCAAAATACGAGGGAATTAATTGTAAACTTGTTAACTGCGGCTAGGCTAATGATAGCGAGAAAATGGAAAGTACGACATGTTTTCCTAATAACTGATTGGTATAAGGAAATTTGGGATATAGCCCTAGATGATAAACTAACTTGTAGTATCAAATTCATAAAGGGACAGTTAAAGAAGAATAATTTTATGGATATATGGAATCAATTATTAGACTATGTATTAATAAAGGGGAAGGGGAGTATGCCTTGTCAGGATATGTTATATTTTTGGAATTTATTTTATCAAGTGGATGGAAGCATATAAATTGGTCCCTAGGAGGGGTGTGTGTGTGTGGGGGTGCACTTTATGATTTATTGTATGTAATTTAAGTTTTTGTGTTATTATTGTATTTTGTTATATTTTGTTTTGAAAATTAAATAAAAATTTTAAACAAAGGAATGTGGCTAAGATTATTTGAATATCATGCAAATTCAGCAGGCCCATTTTAATAATGTTCCCAGTCTCCTAAACAGGTTTAGGAGATATGCTGTGTGTTTATATGCTCCTTTCCTCAACCTCATCATTTCCTGATTGTAGATTCCCATTCCCTTTTCAGAGCTAGCCATGGTGCAGTCTTAGGTCTGCACCAAAGTTAATGCTAACCATAGTTAAGACAAACCACAGCTGGCAGCTCCAATTTTAACCCTGGTTGCAAAATTAAGGCTAACCATCATTAGTGATAACTAGGGATGCTGCCAAAACTCAAAATTAGGGGGCTCGTCAGTCGAATCTGCCACATTCAAATCTGCTATGCCCATATGTGTACCAACCTTGGATGGCTATCTAACGAACCTCATTATCCAAGTGCCTGCTCGGTCTGCATGACTATCCTTTGTCTCTTCACAGGTAGCCCCCCGCTGTGATCACACGCCCTCGCTTAGTCACATGGGCATTCCAGAAAGTGCTGTTGGCCTGGAAGCCTCTCAGCCTGGCATTCCAGCAGGCTGAGAGGAGGGAGATGAGAGGGAGCGCAGGGCCATTCCACCAGCCCTGCTGAAAGGCCGCCCTCCTGAAGGCTCCTCCTCCCTCAACTGCCACCACCAGCAGCCATTCCAGCAGGCTGAGAGGAGGGAGATGAGAGGGAGCGCAGGGCCATTCCACCAGCCCTGCCGGGAGTATTCATTAATATTCCCCCTTCTTCCCTCCCCATTCCTTTTTCCTTGTGTGTCGTGTCTTTTTAGATTGTAAGCCTGCGGGCAGGGACTGTCTTGTTAATTGCTGTAAACCGCCCAGAGAGCTTCGGCTATTGGGCGGTATAAAAATGAAATAAATAAATAAATAAATAAATAAATAAAGAGACTCATGCTGCTGCTGGGAGCGCGCACACAGATGGTGCTTCAAGGAAGAAGAGGTCGGGGGGGGGGTGATGCAGCCTGGGGCGGCTGGCTGGCAGGCAGGCAGGCAGGGAGATCGGTGCTTCAGCAGCAGTTCATATATCCAAAATGAGATCTTGGAATACTGGAGAACTTTCATCCAAAATTGGATGGAGAAATTAATAACCTGCTAAGTAAATTCTGTTGGGATCAAGTTCGCCCATCACTAGTGATAACCCCAATGGAGATGTAAAGCTGTACCATGACTAGCCAAGAAAACAAAAAAGATGGGGGACTCTGCATTTGGTAGGGGAGGGAGGGAACATGTGATTCCACAGCTTTGGTTTAGGCCACACTTTGGTTTAGGCCAGTTTTGGCTTAGCTCCAGTTTTACCTTCCTTCAGAATGACAATTATATTGCATACATGTGTATGCCAACACATACAAAACATATCTTATGTGACATATGACCTACCTAAAACTGTAACAAAAACAGTTTTACTTGCAGCAAGTTCTTCGGATGAACAGGTGTAATGTCCACGACTACTTTGTCCCACCGATGAATTAAATGCATACTGAAGCTTAATCCAATTGCCCGGATTCTGTCTTGCTTCTAGCAACATGCCCTGATTTTTAAATAAAGGTTAGTATTGAAGAGCAGATTACGTATCTGTGGTGGACCTGTGCAAAGTTTCAGGATTCTTGGAAGAAAGTGGTAGAGCAGGAGCAGGGAACCTCTGGCCTGCAGAGGTTCCCAATCCAGCCTGAAGAGGGTTGGGCACTCTCTACAGGCCCCTCCCCTCCCCAAGCCCCACCCCCTGGCCTGGAGGTAACCAGGAGTTCGGGGAGAAGGTGGGGAGAGGAATCCCCTTGTTATTTCTGATTTGCAATTGAAGATAACAAGGGGATTCCCATGCACACCACTGCCCCTCCCAAATGGAAGGTGAATGGTATGCAGAGGAACCTCTTTGTTATCTCTGATAACAGATTGGAGATAACGAAAGGATTCCCTCTTTCGTGCACCTCATGCATCTGAAATGTGAGCGGGGTGTGAAGGAAGTGCCCAACTCAGACAGTGCTTGCAAGAGCTGAACCTGCAAGCAGTGGCTGAGTCCTTTTCTCTGTGCAAAGAAAGGGAAACGGCATGGGGAAAGGGGCAGGGTGGGGGTAGATGACATCATAGAAGGGGGAGGGGCTTCAGGGCAGGGGTCTGCCCCTTTGACATCATCTGGCCTCCTCCTGGCTTGGTCCGGGGGCAGGGGTAATCCGGCCCCCAGACCAATATTGGTTCCCCACCCCTGTGGCAGAGGCTATTAGGAATATAACCATGCATGTTTTACCAATGTGCCCAGTAAGTTCCCCATAGGGTTAAGCAGAGGTTATAATACACATAAAACTTCAAGAGATGGTGGATAATCAGAGTTGCTAAGAAGTGAAAAGATGTCAAAGGTCCTTGTTCTGAGGATCAGTTAAACAAAATTGGGACACACTGGCCCAACACATTTTCAAGCCTGAGGGTGAACAGCCAAGGGTGCATACCCCACACATACCCACACCCAAAGTCAAGTTGCCTAACACCCCAAGGCCAATCAAGATATTTTGGCATCCAAAGCAGAACATCTCACAAGTGCCTCTCCCCTTCCCTGGTAGTAAAAATACAATAATCATCAACTAAACAAGTAACAATTTGCTGCCCTTTCATGACACCCAAAATCATCTGCCTGAGGCGGCCGCCTCACTCTCCCTAATGGTAGGGCCAGCCCTACATGCTGTATATAGTTAAGTTTACATATTTGATTAGTTTCTATGAAGACAGTGGGGGGAGCTAATAAAATTAGGGTATATTATAAAAACTGGAATTTGGTTTAATATACTGCAGTAGTCATTATAGTCAGAACGCACCCATTGGGTTGAATCCACACTTCTTCATAACTAACTTAAATCTGATTGACCTCAATGTCTATAAATATGACTAAGACTGGATCAAACCCATTGTGTTTCAGTATTATGAACTTTATGGAACAAACCTATGCCTGTTTAGACAGAAAAAGTCCTACAATTGGCTGCGGAATGCTGAGGAGTTGTAGGATTGCCAAGATCATACTCCCCTTATACAAATCTATGGTGTGACCACACTTAGAGTACTGTTGTGATGAAAAGGTTAACATCTAGAGTTGCCAGGCAGAGTGGTCGCACCCGGCAACCTATGGGGCTTGCCTGTAGAAAGTTCTGATGGGAGGGGGAGCTCTGTACATATGTGCGTGTGTGTTAGAGTTAGAGTTAGTTAGGGAGATGTGAGATAAGAGATGAGAGAAGTGAGTTAGAGAGAAGTGAGTTGGAGGGAAGTGAGTCAGGGGGATTCTAGTCAGTCAGTCAGTCAGTCAGATAAGAGTCATAAAGTTAATTCAACGTAAACTATTGCCTTTATGGAAAAGAGGTTGTTCCTGTTTGAAGAAACGTTTTACTTTAGAAAATAAAGAACAATTTGTTGGGTTACTGAAGAGACTGTCTAGTAACTGTTTCCATCCTGAAGCTTACTCACTCACCTAGTCACCTGGTACAGCTGCTAAGCATAAACACCACAATAACCAACAATGGTATTTTAACAGAGTTTATCTCCCACAGACAGATTGTCCGCTCGGGTTTGTCTGGGAGTGAGTGAAGACTTGTGACAGAGTTGGAACAGTGTTAGTTTAAAATAGGGTGAACTAATACCCTGGAGCTACCATATCTCAGCCACTGGGTTAGAGAAGAAAGTGAACTAACAGCCAGGTGGTAGTGAGAGAAATACAATTAAATAACCGGCCACGTTATCGTCACAACTGTGTACAGTTCTGGTCACCACACCATAAAAGGATATTGTAGAGTTGGAAAAAGGGCAACTAAAATGATCAAGGGGCTGGAGCAACACCCATATGAGGAAAAGTTACAACATCTGGGATTGTTTAGCTTAGAAAAAAGGTGAGTAAGGGGAGACATAATAGAGGTGGACAAAATTATGCATGGTGTAGATAAAGTGGATGGGGAGACATTTTTATCCCTCTCTCATAATACTAGAACCTGGGGTCATTCCATGAAGCTGAATGGTGGGAGATTCAGGACAGATAAAAGAACATTCTTCACACATGTACATTCTTCACACAGCGCATAGTTTAACTATGGATGTAGGGATGGCCATCAACCTGGATGGCTTTAAAAGGGGACTAGACTAATGCATGTAGGATAAGGCTAGTATCAATGGCTATTAGTCTTCATGGCTATATGCCACCTCCAGTAGCAGCGGCAATATGCCTATGCACACAAGTTGCTGGGGAACTTGGGCAAGAGGGTGCTGTTGCACCCATGTCCCGCTTGTGGATTTCCCTGGGCAGCTGGTTGATCACTGTGTGAACAGAATGCTAGAACAGATGGACCCTTGGTCTGATTCAGCATGGCGCTTATGTTCTTATGACTTTTTTCTGTCGAAACACGCATAGAATTGCACCTTAATGATGTTTCTTCTTCAGAGACAGGGATAGAGAAGGGTCCAGAAATGCACTGGACATTGAGGAGCACATTTTTTACACTGAACAAGCACATCACCAGGTGAGTGACGCATCAGAGAGCATTCCTGTACCTCCCCTGCGCAAGAAGAGCAGGGGCTTTCCTTGACAGTGGTGCTGAGCTCTGGAGGCACTTGGAAAGCATTGAGACTTCTCACTGCTTTCTGAATATCTTTGATGCTCAGCAGAATAGAGGTGAGCCCTCACCCCTGTTTCCCAGCTCAGAAGTGGGGAGGAAGACGGGGACTCCCCACACAATTGCCTGGACCTTGAGCATGGAGTGACGTCAAATATCCCCCTGCACAGGTGGGGGAGGGCAGGTCATGGCAAACATGAAGTTTGTGGACCTCTTGATTCATAGATTCATGGATTCATATAGAGTTGGAAGGGGCCTACAAGGCCATCGAAACCAACCCCCTGCTCAATGCAGGAAACTAGAGGAGGGGTCTCCCATCCAAGTAATAACCAGGCCTAACCCTGCTTAGCTTTCCACGCTCAGACAAGCTGAGCCAGCGTAAGCCACAGGCAGATGCATGATAGATAGATGGATAAAATGTTATTATAATATGTAATATATTTAGATATCATAGAATCAAAGAATCATAGAAAAGTAGAGTTGGAAGGAGCCTACCAGGCCATCGAGTCCAACCCCCTGCTCAATGCAGGAATCCAGGTCAAAGCATCCCTGACAGATGGCTGTCCAGCTGCACCTTGAATGCCTCCAGAGGATGGAGAGGAGGAGGACCATATCTGTGATTTTTGTTCATGATGAAGTTTGGGAAGTTTCAATTCGTAAAATGTAAAATACTAAAATCATTTTTTTAAAGTTAGTATTTAATATAAGCAGTCAAGGCTACTAGTAGTTAACTGCTCACAAGAAAATCGGCCTATCTTATTACCATATTTAATTCCTCGTCTTCAAAATACCATGTAGTTCCAAAGTCGTAAGTGGAGTAACTGGCTCTACATCTTAAGAACAGCGGATCTCCAACTTTAAGAAAGAATTCCTGCACAGAGTTTTCCAGTGCATCTAGATCTGAAATATGACATTATGTCAATGGAACAGGCAACCAAACAAACAAACACCTGAAATGAAACATCATAATTAATTCAACACTATCAGTGTAAATGATACCTTATAGAGTTCCATAAACAAACAAACAAACAAACAAAGAAAAGACAGCTCTCTGTTCCTAAAGCACTTACTGTCAAAATTTAGACTGTAAGCTCTTGGAACCATTTGTGCCCCTGTGTAAAAATGTCTAAATGTTAGCATTTACACACACACATCAGGCTCCTTTCCTCATAGTTTTAAAATTCACGGTGCAATTAATAACTGTGCCAAACATTTAAGTAAATCAACAGTGCAAGCCTATGCTTGTCTATTCAGAAGTAAGATCTATTGTGTTCAGTAAGCCTTACTCCCAGGTGTATACAGCAGGAGTGAGGAATGTGTGTGTGGCCCTACAGATGTTGAACTGCAGCTCGATCAGACCTAGCCAGCATACCTAACGGAGAGGGACTATAGAAGTTCCAGCCCAACAACATCTGTAGTTATAGTCCAACAAGATTATGGAAGTTATAGTCCATCATGGAAGTTACTCTCCCCATCCCTGGCATATCGGTTTGCAACATTATTAATAAAACAGATCTTGCATGGGATATTTATTGGCACAGAACATAAACAACAAAATAAGTGTGGTATAGTGGTTAGAGTGTTGGACTGGGACTTGGGAGATCTGGATTCTAGTCCCAATTTGGCCCTGAAGCTCACTAGATGAATTTGGGCCATTCACTGACTATTAGCCTAACTAACCTATCTCACAGGGTTGTTGTGAGGATAAAACGGAGAGGAGGAGGACCATGTTGGTCACCTTGGGTCCCTTGCAAGAGGAAAAAAGGTGGGATATAAATGTAATAATATAATTTTTAAAAATCACCAAAAACCTAATATTATTTTCATGGTTCACATAGAAGTACATGTTAAACACTTCGAAAAATACAGCATAATACCCCATAACTATTAACAGTGCAAGCCTATACATGTTTACTCAGACAGAAGCCAGTCCCATTGTGTTCAGTACTGCTTACTCCTGGGAAAGTGTGCTTAGGATTTCACCCTTCAAGTGCAATTATATACCCATTTAACTAACAGACTTGCATTTTAAGCCCGTCCAGATCCATGGCTTGAAGGGCAAGTACAGAAGGTGATTTGGGCAGTGAACTGGCTAAGTATCATCAGGGATGTTGAAGAGTCCTTGGTCTCCAGTCACGAGTCTTTGGACCCGAGTCTCGAGTCCGAGTCCGAGTCCGAGTCCTTGGTCCAAAATGGTGACTCACGAGTCACGAGTCACTCCCAAAGCTGACTCCACGAGTCCCTATTAAAATCAATGGGGGGTTTTCCCAACAAAATAAGGCTACTTCAGATGTGTGGTTTAAATAAATTCTAGGCACAAGTGTGCCTTTTTATTTCAAAACTCTGCAACTGATTTTGGCAAGAACAGACCAGGCAGAAAAACCCAAAATAACCAGGCAGGCGGAGGAGGCAGGGAACCCCAAAGCAGGCAGGCAGAGGCCTTTGTCTTGGACAATTCAACTGTTGAACTGGTCAAGAAGAGCCCAGGCAGGCAGAGGAGGCTGGGAACCCCAGGCAGGCAGGCAGAGGCAGCCAAACCCAAAATGTCTGAAAGGTTGCATTTTAGAAAAATGATTTAAAAAAATAAACTTGCTGTACTTCCTAAAACTTATCCATGTTGCATTTGAGGAACATGATTTTTTCTAAATGTTTGGCCCCCATTCTGGAACGGTGAGATCTCATCACAATTCCACCCTCACTGAACACCCGCTCCACTGGTGATGAACTTGCTGGAACCAGAAACACACTCAGAGCAGCCACACAGAGTAATCTCAGGTCCTTCTTCTGCCTCTCCCAAGTACGCAACACATCAATCAAAATAAATCTTGACACACTGTTGGGGCTGCACTCCTGGTAGCCGTCCATAGTGGCCGAGCAGCGGCACACCTCGCTTCCATGCGCTCTTCGCCGGCAATCACGCTCCTCTCCACTCCTTCTGGCACAGCCCAGGGATGTTGAAGAGTCCTTGGTCTCGAGTCCCGAGTCGAGTCTCGAGTCCCATTAAAAATATTGGGACTCGAGTCCAAGTCGAGTCAGAGGGAGGACTCAGTCCGACTCACGAGTCGAGTCCTCGAGTCCGAGTCCCCATCCCTGAGTATCATAAATGAAGAACTGCAGATTTTATATGGGATGAGAGATCAAGTAGATTTCACAAGAAAGAACAGGTAAATTACATTGGTATTAAGGAAGAACTACAGCCTACTTAAGCTTGTGTACTCACATTTGAGTATATTTAAGCAGGTCTTTTTCTTCCAGCTATAAGTAGCTAAAGAAATCAACCCCATATACTTTACTGAAATAGTGATGGCAATCCTTCACACATTTACCCAGGGGTAAATTCCTCCTTCTATACAAATATAAGGAAGACCACACTTGGCCTCATTACATTGGTGGCACAGTCAGCATGAATGGAGGAGCTACAAATCCCAAGCCATATACATACAAACAAATGCATTAGTACTCTTACCTATTGTATAGAGTTCAGTGCAGACTTTGCCCATGTCATTAGTTGCACAGCACCAGACATGTGAATCAAACAGCAGTTTATCTTGTCTTAATTCAAGTTGTGCCCTCTGTATTCCATCCTTGCCTTCATTTTTTTGGGAATTAGATCTTCTGCAGCTATAAAAAAGAATTGCAAACAGAATCTAAACTTAAAGCAGGAGTAGGGAAACTCAGCCCGAGGGCCTAATTCAATTTTGGAGAAGCAATTGGAGGCCGCATTCCAGTGGTGGGTGGGGCTGAAGGCAAATGGGGCAGGGGCAAAAATACAAAAAATATCAGCATATTGTAGCATAAAGCTCTTACTGCTGGTAACTAAGCCTTAGGAGAGGCTTAGCTCAACCTCTCATTTCAACTTTTTTTTTTTTTTTTTGAATGCGGGTATGGGGTGGGGGAACTACACAAAAGCCAAGAAACTTCCAAATGATTGGTGGTTGGAGGAAAGAGGCATGGTCACCTGGGGACCTAGACTGCAGATCCTGTGAGGAGCCAGCAAAGTATTGGAGGAGAGTATTGTGGACCTTGCAGTTTGCTCTGTACCCCTTAAGCTAGTTTGCTGCCTTCAGGGGTGGTGGAGGATGCTCTCCCATTGTCAGCATTGAAGAAAGATTCATCTGCCACCCCGGTCAGCTTTTGTACCTGGAATGGGAGGGGGCGCCATCTTGTTCTTCACCCTCAGGCAGCAAAATGTCTTGGGCTGGCCCTGCCTGACTGGGAATCCAGAATGGAAGGATTTCATCCCTGTGCTTGAGTTTCCCCAACCCTGATCTAAAGACATTACATATAGAAGATAACACTGATGTTGTTTTCCTGGGTCACCAATATGTGAGAGAGCCCATTTGTGAAACAGCCAGTACCATAGTCATAAATCTCATTTGGTGCAGGGCCTTTGTGACATTCACTTAGACCACAATCTTATGCACGTTTAGAGAGAGAAAAAAGTCCAACAAAAAAGCCCTACAACTCCCATGCTGGCTGGGGAATGCTGGGAGTTGTAGGACTTCTGTCTCTCTAAACATGCATCGGATTGCGCCTTTAGTATTTGGGGTCACTTTCTCTTCACTCCGCAAGTCCTGGGATAGCAATGGGTTCCTCTTAGCCTAAACTGATCAAGCCCCATCCCACCCCAATCTGGAGCAGGTCCTGGACATTTCAGTGCAGAACCAGATGTTAAGAGAAAGTTGGTTCAAAACTGTTCAAAATTGGATTCCTAACTTTTAAAAAAAACACCTTCATGGAGGTTGTATTTTAGAAGCAGAGAAGCCCTTGCTAAAAACTTGGTTCTCCCCACTACATTTCATACACATTTGATTTCAGGTGTTTGTTTTTTTCTTTCTTAGGGGCGGGGGAACCTCAGCGGATGGACATGAAGTTCTACAGAAATGTTCAGATAACTTTTCCCTTTGTAAAGCATTAAAGTTGCTTATGTCTGAGGTCCATGTACCTTCTCTCAATAGGAAGATGATTTGTTGTACATGTAGAATGCAAAAGAAAAAAGAAAAGTGGATGGGTTGGTAGCAAAATAGGCAAATTACCTTTGATCAGGGACACTGCAAGAGAGCCATTCAAGAACCGGTTTAGGGTGTCCTTCTGATACACAGCTTACATTTCTCGAATCATTTTTTATAAAATAAGGCTTTCTTGGGCTTCCTATTGAAAATAATGAAAGCACTGCTTATTTGTTTATTTATGCATGCATTTTACTTGGTGGTATACTTTGATACTAACAACACTTTATTAGGCACCTTTCCACATGTAAAGTCTTTGCACCAGCTTGTATGCTGAGTTGCTGAAGCTGGTTTACTAAGCTGACATATGATCGTCTGAATGTGGCCAGCAGCAGCTTCAGGGGGCAATTTAAATCAGAAAAACATTGTGGAATTTATTTTTAAAAATCCACCTTCAGCACTGCTTGCTTTGACCAAAAGCAGAGCCCCCTGGCATAACTTTTGGCAACGAAAATTACAGGTGCATGGCCCCCTGATCCACAGTGGTGCAGCTAGGTACCGTAATTCTAGACCCTGGACTTAAAGGTCGTATGGGGGGGCCCTTTAGATGGACATGTATATTACTTCAGTTGTGAAGCACACAACTAACATTTCTCTTCCCCCCTCCAGCCGCTATGCTTTAAAACTGCTTCTACGTTTCTGATACATTAGAATGACAACATGACTTTTTGCCAACCCGTGTGTGTGTGTGTGTGTGTGTGTGTGTAAAATATCTATCTATCTATCTATCTATCTATCTATCTATCTAGATAGATAGATAGATAGATAGATAGATGAACATATGCAGTTTTCCATTTTAAACTCACTTAAATCAGAGCAAAATCACGACTACAGGAATAAAACGGAGTTTGCTTCTGCTGTCCTGCTGCCCTCATCACCTGCTGCTTTCTGGGTGGTCTTTTTCTGGAGGGGTGGACTGCAGGGCGCGGGACTTTGGCCCCAATGCCAAGCCCCAGTGGTGTTACTGCCGATCTGGATCAGAACCACAGAGAGGAGCAAAGGGTCAAAGCCCCACTGCACCCCATGCTAGAGACGTGATCCAGATTGGGGTGGGGGGCTGCACTTACTTTAGAGTAAAAAAGAAAGGTGTAGCTGCTAGCTACATCTTTGAAATAATGTGTAGGTTGGGTCTTGATTGACCTAACTGCACCACTGCATTGGGTTGTTATTTTCAGAACGGGAGGCTGGGAGGGGCAACAGTATCAACAGATTTTAGGATGGATGACATAGGCAGTATGCCTATGTACTCCAGTTGCTGGCTAACATGGGCAGGAGGGTGCCGTTGCACTCATGTCCTGCTTGTGGGATCCCATGGGCAGCTGGCTGGCCACTGTGTGAACAGAATGCTGGACTGGACGGACCCTTGGTCTGATCTAGCATGGCTCTTCTTATGTTCTTAAAACATCAGGCCACCATAAGAAACACTCTGTCACTCAGAGCAGTCCAGAGCTTTCTCCCTGAGATGTGCCCACACTAGAAACGAAATGAGTGATGTGGGGAAAACAGCACACAATACCAGAACGGAAAGAGAGGCAGCTGGATATTCAAACAAGGAAAGGGGAAATCCCCACCGGGCCAGAATCCATAATGTTTTGCTGTTTCAAATTGAGGTGTACATGTGTTCATTGTTCCCATCCTCCTGTCCCTCTTCAAGCGGCAGCCAGACTGGCCCTCTGCCTCCATGTCATACTTACTTCTTATATAAAGTGTAAACGTTACTGTGTAGTTCTTGCTTTCCGTTTCGATAGACAGCGTGTGATTTCCGCCCTGTGTCTCTCTGATGCTTGGAAACTCCATAGAAACAACATGCCTGTAAGACACGGAGGAAAGCTTCCAATTTTTATTTTTATTAAAAAGACTTCATTATAAAGTAAAGGGAAGCAGGCCAAAGGATAAACAAGCAAAGAAAAAGCAAACCAAACTTGTGGCCAGGACCAGATTAGCCATCATACTAATCATTCTATGGAAGAAGGGTTTAGCCAGATTGGGTCTTCTTTGCTTCAACTTTCTGGAAGTTTCAGAATGTGTCCTCCTACATTGGGCACTTTTAAATTCCGCTGCAACTCCAAATGTGGCAGCTATGCTTCTAGATCAGGGGTGGGGAACCTCAGGCCTGCGGCCCAGATCTGGCCTTCCTGGAGCACCAATTTTGCCTTCCAAGATTCCACAGATGGTCATCCCTTTCCCCCCAGCCACCAATCATTGGATGGTTTCCCAGGTTTTGTGCAGTTTTCCCCCATTCAAAAAGCCTCTCCTAAAGCTTAGTTACTGGCAGTAAAGAGCTTCAAACCAAAATATGTGGGCATGTTAGCACCGCCCCTTTTGCCTTCTGCCCCATTGGCATGCACCTCCTGACAGCTTCTCAAAAATGGAATTCAGCCCCTGAGCTGAAAGAGGTTCCGCATCCCTCTTCTAGATTCAGTAAACTACTGCTGAATATTGCAAAGTGTGCAGCTTGATGTGGGCAGCATTGCACCGGATGACTAGGTTCGCACAACTTGTTAAGCCACAGTGGCTACAGTAAACCCTAGAACAAGCCATGGCTTCAAAGGCTGGCTAGCCACTGTGGCTTGACGTGTGGTATGAAGTGTAGCCACCGTGTTGTGCGAACCCAGTCGAAGCCATGGTTTGTTCTAAGGTTTACTGTAGCCACCGTGGGTTAGCATGTTGTGCCAACCCAGCCAATGGGTGTTTGCAGTTATCTCTCCTTATCTTTGTGATAGCTAGCAGAGAGTGGTTTAACATAGAGCTCCCATGTCCTTTGATTTAGCCCCATGTGTATTTTCAGTATTTATTACATTTATATCATGCCTTTCCTCCAAGGAGATCAAGGTGGCACATGGTTCTCCCACTGTCCATTTTATCATCACAACAACCCTGTAAGATAGGATAGGCCAAGAGCTGGTGACTGGCCCAAGGTCATCTAGTGAGCCTCATGGCCAAGTGAGGATTCGAACCTGGGTCTCCCTGGCCCTAATCCAATATTCTAACCACTATACCGTTATTTAGGAAATTATCTCTATCTACAGGTGAGAAGTGAGGCCCTTTCAGTAGAATCTAAATAAATGTTGAAAGGTATATCTTTATATTTAATTGATATGAATTTAATTGGTAGGTTTAAAGATAAAAGCTATACCTCAAAGAAGGGACATAAAAGTATGTGAGAGAACTGAACACTTTGTAGGAGCTTTACTTGTAGTTCTTTAGTTAGCAGTTCCTTCAGCTGAAGAGGCAAGCCACTGTCCAGTTTTAAAGTGATTTGCCTCTTCAGCAGTGAGAACTACAAACAAAGCTCTGGCTACTCACGTAATCTTTTCCCAGATGTTCATACCTTCAGCATTTCTTGAATCAGAGGTAATATGAGGGGTTCTTTGGGTTTTTTAAAAAAACAATCTGTCCCTTTGCTTACCGGTTCTCCATATCCAGAGAGGAATTACAGTTAGTCTGGGTCTCTTTAAAAACCCAGAGACAGGTGATGATGTCCTCTGAAATATTTACTATTGCTTTTATTTTGACATTTTCAAGCACACCAACTTCTACATCTTTGGCTGTTTTGTAGACATTCTCAGTGCTTTGAGATTTCCAGGAACACTGGAGGTCTTCAACATTGTCTTCAATCTGCATTGCAGGGAGGCAAAAATATATTTTATCCCATTGCACTATTTTAAGATCTCTTCTTCTCTTTAGATGTTTATGGACTCATAGATACTTAAAGGACAAAGGGAATTCCACTGAGCAGAGAGGTCAGATACAGAGCAGTTCCTGTTGAGGACCAGATCAAGAGAGTACCCAGGGCACTGCGTGGGGCAAGTCTGTCCAACCAGGGCCGGTGCAAGGCAGTTTGGTGCAGTTTGGTGCCCTAGGCAAGATCAGATATTTAGCATGCCCCCCTTCCCACTTGAGCCCTCCCTCCCTATTTCTGGAGCCCCCTTTAGCCCTGCGCCCTAGGCAGCTGCCTAGTTGGTCTAATGGTAGCACCGGACCTGTGTCCAACACCAGTGAGCAAAGGAAGAGGCAAATATGCCATGCCCCCCAGGCCTTTGACCTTTATTTATTTATTTCATTTCTATACCGTCTAATAGTCAAAGCTCTCTTCCAGTGCTGCAGCAGAGAATTTTGATGAGGACGAGGCTCAGGCTACTTCCCCAGGGTAAGGTCAGTCAGTGCTTTTTTCAGGGCCTTTCTGGCCGGAGGACACAGTCCTGCCATCATACTCTGGCTCAGAGTATGAATCCCCAGCAGAACTTCCAACTCCCCAGTCTTGCAGAAGTTGAAAATGAGGCAAGGGCACTTTAGCAGTTTGGTCAGCTCCTCCAGGAAAGGCAGAGCTGACCACACTATGACCAGGTCCAAACAATCACAGAGAAGAAATAAGCCACGGTAGCTTATTTCTCCTACCTGCTTGTGCCAGGGGAATTAGCATAATTTCCCCCGGTAGCACAGCTTGTTGTATTGTGCGAACCCAGCCAGGGTGGCTTGTTGCTGTGGGGTTCTGGGTGGCTTGTTATCCACAGCAACAAGCTATCCTGCCCGAGTTCGCATTACACAACAAGCTGTGCTGCCGGGGGAAATTATGCTAATCCCCCGGCACATAACTAGCATGCTCAGGGAGAGCAAGCTACCTCCATGATCATGCAAACCAGGTCTATAGGCCTTGTCAGCCTACGGCTTCAATTAGCTTTAGCTCCCTGCTGAGACAATATTCTCCTATAGTTGTGCTAAGAGAGAATTCCAGCCAGAGGAGCTATCCAAGGTCCTATTTTCTTCTTGCCTTGGTTCTGACTGCCATTGGATGCTACCAGCTTTCCCTATGAGCCTCAAGGGACCACAGAACAGGACAAAAGGAAGCAGCCAGGACTAAGGGATTATCAAAATGAATGTTGAAATTGCCAAGGAACAGAGTGGGGTTGTTGTCAGGGAAGAAGAAGGCCAGCCAGGCATTGAGGTCTGAGATTAAGATTGAGAGGGAGCCAGAAGGGAGGTATAGAATAGCAACACAGAGATGCAAAGAAGAGCAGAGCCTGACAAAGTGAATTTCAAAGGTAGGAACACAGTGTGATGGGGGACAGGGGTTGGAGGGAACAGCCAGAATGTAGAAAGGGAGATCAAGACCTCCTCATGACTATCAGAATGAGGAGTGTGAGATTTGCCTTATCTGCAAAGAATAGGGAAGCAATGGTGGCAATATTGGGGTCGAGGGGAGGCAGGTTTTAGTGTGGGCAAGCAGCTGAAAGGATAGAGAGAGGAAGTGAAAATGAAGTCACTGCTTTCTGGGTGAGTGAGCAACAATTCCAGAGGGGAGAAAAGAATGGAAGCAGGGAGGGTAGCCAGCAGTGAATAGGGATGAGATCTGGGGAGAGAAAGTGGATCCCTTTTATAAAATTGAAACACACTGCAAACGAATTGGTTAAATTGTGTATAGCAGAGCAGTCACAGTATTTGTCCCAAAATACCTGGATAGTGAAAAGTAAATCATTGTTGTGGAATTATGGACTCGATCCAGAGGTCCTTTCTGCTGCTGGAATTCCTTCTATTCGATGCAATATTAAAGCGCACCTTCAAGATGTTTTTTTTTTTTTTTAAGGATATGGACGCTATCAGCATATCCAGATTTTCTAATTCCTTCCCTTTTTTGAAATTGCACTATGGGGAAGAGAAGTATCTGTCTGAACTAAATCCACCTTTTCTTCGCAAGACATTTACAGCCTTGTGTTGTCAGACAATGAAATCTAATTTCATAGAAGGTAGATTCAACAAAATTCCAAAAACTCAGCACCTATGTATTTGTGGCAACCAGTGGGTAGAGGGCACCGTACTTTATATATTACACTGTAAATTGTATGAAATTCCCAGGAAAAAGTATCTAGAGAGATTTCTACTAGTGATTCCTACCCTCAGTGATACCGATAAAATAAAATATCTGCTATCCAGTACGGACAGGTCTGTAATGTTCAACATCGCTAAGTTTGCAGTAAGAGCTGCCCAGCTCAGACAAGCTTATGGGGCATGACCTGGGATTTTAGATTTTTTTTTCTTCTTCTGTGATTGTAGGTTTTAATATTTTTCTTTCTATGTATATTGTGTTTTACTCTACTTGTAATTTTATTTATTTGTGTTTGGCTAAAACCTGTACATGGTTGCCTTTAATAATAAATTATGAAATTATGAAAGTGGATCCTTCTTCTTCTTCTTTTGGCAATGCAAATTGCAGGATTGGAGGGCCTGACCCAGATAGGGACCACAGCAGGAGCAAAGGGCTAAATGCCCCTATCCCCTGCCCTAATCCGGATTGGGTCTACAACACTTATTTTTAAGTAAGGGGAGGAAAAGACACAGCTGCAAGCTGCCTCCTTAAAATAATGTACAGTAATACCTTGGATTGCAAGTAACTTGGTTTGAGAGCGTTTTGCAAGACAAGCAAATTTTTAAATATTTATTTAATTTTTTTGACTTGATATACAAGCGATGTCTTGTAATACAAGTACAGTAGTACGGCTTAAATTAAAAATCTCTGTACAAATTTTTTTTTGAGGATTTTGTTTTGATATAAGAGTGTTTTGGATTACAAGCATGTTTCCGGAACGAATTATACTCTCAATCCAAGGCATGACTGTAGTTTGGCCCTCACTGACTGACTGGTGATGCCCTGGCCTTTCTGTATCCCCAAGGGTATGGCTGAGAACACTGTAAGAAGTTTGAGGGATTGAATAAAGATTAATGCAATGCTAGGCACACATGTCAGTGTTGCCAGCTTTACACTTGACAAGTGAAAATGAACTCTTTCTGCTATTTGTTTCAGCTGCTGAGCAGATAGTTGTGTGAACTGAATAGCCCATGACAGGCATGCCCCAAGCTCATAGAATAATAGAAAAGTAGAGTTGGAAGGGACCTATAAGGCCATCGAGTACAACCCCTTGCTCAATGCATCCCAGATGGTTGCCTGCCCCTAAATCCAGCCTTGGGCACACAGGACTAAAGCTTTGGAGGAGGAAGTTTCTTCTGAGTGGATTATAGAGAAGGGACTCTATAGAAACAAAGGACATCTTGAACCCCAAAGCCTGTAATATTTGGGAAGAAAGTGGCAGTGGTGACATCAAGGCAGGACTTTGGGGCAGATGTCCATGGCCCCACACGCAAAATAAGCAGGAAGGTTTTACTCTAGAGTAAAAATGAAAAGGAGATATAACTGCTAGACACACATTTAAAGTGATGTTTGTTTTAGCCCTAGAATCGTCTAATTGCACCAATAGACAGAAGTGGCAGGATTGAATGTTGTTGATTCTAGTTTTTGCAAAACGCTGAGAAACCAGGGTGGCTTGAATACAACCACAGGCTTCGTTGTAAAAAGGAAACAAATTCAGTATTTCCCAAAAACAATATTTTGGATAAATATAGTGAAAAACCACAACATTTTGGGGAACTGTTATCTGTGGAACTGCAGCCTTTTTGGTGACTTGAAACATCAGAAGGCAGAAAGATAAAGTAGGATCAAGACATCCCAAAAATACATTTCCAAAAAGCTTTCTAAAATGACTGAGAACAAGAGGTGTACGCCATATCCCACTGAGTTGCAATAACACTTTCTGAAACAAAATATTAATTTCTTAAAATTGTAGGAAGTTTCAACTTGAGGTTTATTCCAGATTTATTCAAACTGTTATGCATTGCTGTTTAGGCACTCATAATTCATCCATTTGCTTTATCAATATTGTCTTTCAGCAAAAGCTTCCAAGGTAGCTAGTAATAAATACATACCGTACATTTTTTAAAAAATCCAACAATTAACATTATGTGAAAACAAAATATATGTTTAAAATCATAAAACAGTGAATGCAGCAATAAAAGCAGAGAAACAGCAAGGATAATGTATATTTCCAGAGGCGATTACCATGTTAGTCTGTTGTAGCTAAAAACAAAAACTAGGTTCACATGACGTGACAACCCATTGTGGATGACAAGCCATGGTGGGTTGTTGCATTGTGCGAAATCAGACCGCTCCCTGCAGGGTGGTTTGTTTCAGGGCAACAAGCTACCCCAACAACCCATGGCTTCTTCTTAGGGTTGTTGGACCCACAATGGGTTGTTGTAGTGTCATCCAAACCTGGGTGACCGACTCCATCGTGGGTTGTGGGAAGAGACTAGTGAGTCGCTCAGCAAAAGCAGCAAAAACCCTTTGCTGCTCTTGCCGAGCTAGCCCAGGCCACTGCCAGTGCCAGCTGCCCCACCAATGCCCAAGTGGCATGGTGAAGCGAACATCACTGGCTCGGTGCCGCCACCCCCGCCGCAATTGCAAGCCCTTTTGCGCTCACCATGCCTTCCCCCCTTTTCTTTTTCAGAGATCGCTTCTTGTGATCTCCGATTTGACAGCTAGTGACAGCCCCTTCAAAGAACCCAAGTGGCACATTGGAGGGGCTGTCACTGGTTCATCACCCACTTTTTAAAAAATTAGCACAAATGTTTTCGAAGTTTTTTAAATTAATTTTTAGTCAGACTCGCGCAAATGCACGAGTCTGAAATGGCAAGCTTCGTGTGGGCAATGTCCTGGGGAGTGTCTGCTGTCAAAGTGAAGCAGGCACACACACCCTGGGCAATGACCCAGAAAGACTGCAAAGAGCTTTAATTTTCATGTTGCTTTCTCTTGACAGCTGTCAAAAGGCAAGCTGTCAGGAGAAACCAAAGCTGCGAGTGATCTTTGTTCGCAAAAGGGGGTAGCCACTGGATCTCCCCCTTCGTGGCGAGATCCTCTAGGTTTTCTTTTTTTGGACCTGACTCTTGTCAGGCTTCTTGCATTTTTCCACCTAAGAGTCGGGTCCAAAAACAGCACCTAGAGTGAAGTGAAAGTGACCCAAAATACTAAAGGCACAATCCTATGCATGTTTAGAGAGAAAAGGTCCTAAAACTCCCAGCATTCCCCAGCCAACAGGGCTGGCTGGGGCATGCTGGGACTTGTAGGACTTTTTTCTGTCTAAACATGCAAAGGATTGTGCCCTTATTGTGGCATAAGGTTTCATGAACTGGAGTCCACTTCATTAGGTGTATGAAGTGTTATGTTGAATTACATACAGTAATACCTTGGATTGCAAGCATAATTCGTTCCGGAACCGTGCTTGTAATCCAAAACACTCTTATATCAAAGCAAGTCTCTGGCGGGTGTGAGCGGGGCCAATTTCGGCCCGCTACGCCCGCTCGAGGTGAGCGGTTACATCCCTACGAGTTGTCTTGCAAGACCTTGCTCGTTTATCAAGTCAAAAATTTAAAAATTCTTTTGCTTGTCTTGCAAAATGCTCTCAGACCAAGTTACTTGCAATCCAAGGTATTACTGTACTGTACATACTGTGTGTGTGTGTGTGTGTATTTCAGTACCCGCTGACCTCACTGTTTACAGTCCGCCCACCTCATACCCCAACCATGTGTATATGTACCTGTAACTCAGCATAACACTGCTTGCATCTGATGAAGTGGGCTGTAGTTCCTGAAAGTTTATGCCATAGTAAATGTTTGCCTTTAAGGTACCAAATGGCTCTTTGCTCTTTTTGCAGCAATCGTAAAATCTGTTAAAAGCTTGGGTGAATACAATTCTCATCATCTGTTGCCAAAATTTTAGTAAATTAGGCACCACCTGAGTTCTTCAAGGGAGACGACTGCACATCCAGAGTACCCCAACCAAAAAGGATGCCATCTCCCTCCCCTCTGTAGGTGGCAGCACCTGGAACAAGGCCTTTAATGCTGATATTTAAGACCAGGCAGGTTCATATGGGGGCGTATCCCTTTACCTCATCAACAGGTGAAGAATCCGATGATCTTGAAGCTTGACTGTTTCGCTTGATTAAAAGGCATGTAATCTCTGATGTGCTATGGCTTATAACAGCAGTGGATGCCACTGAAATAATTAGAACTGCAAAAAAAAATAAAAATGTACAGGTCATAGTGATGTCAGAACACTGAGGACAATAGTGCCTAAATTTGCTTGTTGTCCTTTTCCTGTTCCCATCTCTTTTTTAGGGGGGTTGGACTCGATGGCCTTGTAGGCTCCTTCCAACTCTACTTTTCTATGATTCTATGTATCATATTTCTCAGATTGTAAACCTGAAGGTAGGGAATGTGAGTTTAAAACAATATTTTAACATTACCTAGAAAACTTTAGTAGGAATAATAACAACCTCAGGAACACAACAACAACAACAATACCATACCATACCATACATTTAGGGTGGGCAGTGAAGTGAAATACCCAGAAGTATGCTTACTTGCAGTTACTGCTTTAGAATGCCATATAATGAAACAAATTATAACAATTGGCTCCTTAGAAGATTACTATGCATTGTCCTAACATTTTGGATACATTCCTCAAAAATGGGATAGAGAAATATTGATGACAAAGGCTGTCAATGCTTGCAGAACTATCCAGGGAGCTGATGCGGACAAGTCAACTAAATCCCATTTTGCTCCAAACAATTTTGCTCCAAAAAAGCTTCTCCTAAACAACTATTTTTATTGAATTCTGGTGGAGAATATTCTCTGGCTGTGCAAATGCTCCTCAATTATTCGATCTACAGCATCATCACTTGACATCCCAAGATTTTGCAGCAGCAGTCAACCTCCCACAGCATTCGTGATCTATTTAAAGCGTGCTCTATTAAAAGTACTGTGGGTTGGGTTTTAAAACTGCTTTAAACGGCTGTTGTTTTTTAGCTGTTGTAACTGAATGCTTTGTTTGTATTTTAAAAAGCATTTCATAATTTAATTATCTTTTGTAAAGCTGCCCTGGAAGGGCTTGGTCATGAAAGGTGGCACAGAAGTACTTTAAAGGTTCAATCCTATGCATGTTCAGACAGAAAAAAGGCCTACAACTCCCAGCATGCCCCAGCATGCGCCCTAAATAAATAATCACCAATAATAATAGGCAGTCTGTTCCTCTTCTTGCAGCATTAATGTTTCCTCATTGTCCATTGCAGCCTACTGTTCACATTTCCTTAAAAATGAGAGCATTGGGGCTGCTCTGCCTGAGGGTTTTTAAAATACACATTACGTATATTTGTGGATTAGTAGCCACATCCTAATCCGCATGGTAAAAATGAGACATAAGGAACCAGAAAAAGTGAAGTAAAAGCAAGGAACTAACCATAGGTAAAGTTAACTACACTTGGTTTTGACATATTCAGACCAGCTTATACTTACCATAAGTATTTGAACTCCAAAGATATTTCCAGTGAAAGCTCATTCAAAACAGACCCTCCCCCCCCCACACACACCTATTTTTGTCAAATCTTCTCAAGATGGCTGGACAAAGCATAAGGACTGATACTGAAGCAACAACAATAAAACAGTAATCAGCTGTCATGGAATGCTTCAAGAATAAGCTCAGTTGCAGAACTAGCCCTACCATTAGGGGCAGTGTGGTGTCTGCTTCAGGGGGTGGATGATGGGGCCGTGCCCCCTGGACGATTCCATCCTCCTGAGCTGGTGCACCTGTGGCAAAGCTTGCTTGTTGCTGGCTAAGCTGGATGGCTGTCATGCCTTTTTGCCTTCTTCCAACAAGTCACAGACGGAGCTGTTGTGAAAGGCCCCTGGCCAAATGTGGAGGAAAGAGGCAGGCAGCCCAGGCCATACACTCTTACCATAAGGTGCATGTACGCATGCATTGCCTGTTTATGTGACACATGCTGATCCCACTGCTGATGCATTGCAGCATTTGTTTGAGCAGGTGCCAGGTGGAGCAGTGGGTGGGTTGGAGAACAGGGTTGCCCTGCACCCGTAAACTAGCCCATTGCCATCAAGTGCTGTGGAGGATGTAATCCTGTCACCAATGTAGAAGTAAAATTAAACTGTCAGTCAGGTCAGCTTCTGTACATGGAATGGGGTGCAGGGGCGAGCTGGCATCATCATCTTGTTCTCCACCTCAGGTAGCAAAATGTCTTGGACCAGCCCTACTCAGTTAGCATTTGTTCTAGGGTGGCCAGGTGTCCTACTTTACAGAGGACAGTCCTCCAGAGGCGGTGCAAATGTTATGCAAATTGGTGTCCCCTTTTGCCTTCTTTTTTAGTGATGAAATTCCTCTTTTCTGGCAGTGTGTAAGTAGACACCCTAATTGTTCATGTTATTCAGGGGTGTGGGTGTGCGTGGGAGGCATCATAAGTGCCAGTAAGGAAATAAAGTGTTCCAACAAAAGTTCCAGCCAGAATTTCTGATTTCGTTCTTCCATTTAGAACAGCCAGCAGCAGCAGCAACAACAACTGGGAGTGGACATTTTCCATCATTGTCTCCCGCAGAGCCTTCATAAATCACCACTGCCTTTTAAGGAATCTTACTATGTGTTATTATGTATTCATTCTCACTTATTTATTAGATATCTATACTGCTCAACAGCCAAAGCTCTCTGGGTGGTTACTGTCAGCCGCCTTGGGGGGCTGTCATCAGGAAGAAAGGCAGGATATAAACAATTCAAACAATAAAAACCTTTAAATGGTTATATTATTATTGTTTTTATACTCTTATATACACCGCCCTGAGATCTCCTTTGGTGATAAAAGGCTAGTATAGAAATTTTTAAAATCAACCAATCGATTTAAAAGTTGATCATTGCAGTTCAGGCCCTTTTACAAGGCCAGAGTAAGTATGGATCCATGTTTGACAGACAACTCTGCTTGAACATGCAAAAATATCTGTCTACCACACTGTTGTATCCTCCTTGCAAGATACAGCATTTTTAGGATCATCAGCAGGGTAGTTTGCATAAATGCCATAGAAAAGTAATCCTTATGCATGGAAAGCAAGCATCTCCGTGAGAAGGCTAGGCTAGAACCCTTCTCCCTGATACCTCGTGTTCTATGTGCAGGAAAGTTTATACCTGTGGAGAAAAAGCCTAATCGCCCATCACCCCTGAATTCTGGTATATCTTGTTCCTCCCTGTTTCCCCATCCCTTCTGGACTGCATACCACCCTGGGCAAGGGAGACATAGCCATAACAGGTCACATCTGCATTTCACACAAAGGGCACATTTATTTATTTATTTATTATATTTATACCCCACCTTTTTTCCTGCAAGGAACCCAAGGCGGCTTACATAATCCTCCTCCTCCTCGCCATTTTATCCTCCTTTACAATTTTCCCCAAGGAAGTGCAAAACATCTTGCAGTCTCAAAGAGCTGCAAGATGCTCCCCAGGAACACCCATCCGGTGCCACCCCTCCGCAGGCAGGAATCCACCTGGTGAATCACCTGGGACGGGGAGGGGTCTGGGCAAACCTCTGACCATCAAGGTTGTTGGAAGCCGGTGCATGCTCTGCATGGATCAAGCCCTGACTTCGGTCAGCAAGCAGCCCTCCAGCCCCGGGCGCGGCACCGGTGATCGCCCACAGGAGAGACCGAGGCTAGTAAGTTAGGTTCTTTGGTGTTCTGTTACTCTGTGTATAGCCAGGGATGGGGACTCGGACTCAAGGACTCGACTCGTGAGTCGGACTGAGTCCCCCCTCTGACTCGACTCAGACTCGAGTCCCAATATTTTTAATGGGACTCGAGACTCGACTCGGGACTCGAGACCAAGGACTCTTCAACATCCCTGGGCTGTGCCAGGAGGAGTGGAGAGGAGCGTGACTGCCGGCGAAGAGCGCATGGAAGCGAGGTGTGCCGCTGCTCGGCCACTATGGATGGCTACCAGGAGTGCAGCCCCAACAGTGTGTCAAGATTTATTTTGATTGATGTGTTGTGTACTTGGGAGAGGCAGAAGAAGGACCTGAGATTACTCTGTGTGGCTGCTCTGAGTGTTTTTCTGGTTCCAGCAAGTCCATCACCAGTGGAGCGGGTGTTCAGTGAGGGTGGAATTGTGATGAGATCTCACCATTCCAGAATGCGGGCCAAACATTTAGAAAAAATCATGTTCCTCAAATGCAACATGGATAAGTTTTAGAAAGTACAGCAAGTTTATTTTTTAAAATCATTTTTCTAAAATGCAACCTTTCAGACATTTTGGGTTTGGCTGCCTCTGCCTGCCTGTCTGGGGTTCCCAGCCTCCTCTGCCTGCCTGGGCTCTTCTTGACCAGTTCAACAGTTGAATTGTCCAAGACAAAGGCCTCTGCCTGCCTGCTTTGGGGTTCCCTGCCTCCTCTGCCTGCCTGGTTATTTTGGGTTTTTCTGCCTGGTCTGTTCTCGCCAAAATCAGTTGCAGAGTTTTGAAATAAAAAGGCACTCTTGTGCCTAGAATTTATTTAAACCACACATCTGAAGTAGCCTTATTTTGTTGGGGAAAACCCCCATTGATTTTAATAGGGACTCGTGGAGTCAGCTTTGGGAGTGACTCGTGACTCGTGAGTCACCATTTTGGACCAAGGACTCGGACTCAAGACTCGGGTCCAAAGACTCGGTCTCGAGTCACGAGTCGAGTCACAAGGACTCTTCAACATCCCTGTGTATAGCAAGCCTGTTACATAGCCTATCCTATGCTCAATTGATTCCCATTGTGACTCATCTGTTTATATTGTGAAATTCCTGTAGTCTATTAGTTCCGCTCCATTAAAGGTGTTGTAAACAAACGTAAGTTCCTTGTTTAGTCTGTTTCCCGTGTCAATTCAGGTCGCGGTTGGATTTAGCTTCAGCTAGAGCTGCAAGAGAAGGGTTTCCTCCGTGCCGGTTAACCCTTTCCATCCCGAACTCACGCAAAGGACCTGCGGAGGTCCTTTACAATACCAATATCAAAGAATGGCTTTATCTTATGAGGTGCAGCTTTTTGTGTGGGTCCAGCAGGGCCTTAGCCCAGGCCAGCCTTACCCAACCTGGAGTATCTGGCTGGGAATGATGGGAGCTGCAGTCCAACACATCTGGATGGCGCAAGGTTGTGGAAGTCTGGCACAAACCATGAGCACGATCGTAACTTGTATCACTTAGATGGGGGATCTTGGGACAACAACCTTGTTTTCACAGTCATTATGCTTTCTCTGCTCTTTCCCTCATGTGCCCCCTCAAGCAGGACTTGTTTTCCCTCGCCACCCCCACAACTCCAAACCCAGGAAGTGTCACCTTATTGGGACTACCCAACTTTTCTGTGACCCTCTCAACATTGGTTTGAACAACAAAATCCTCTTTTTAAAAAAATGAATGCACCCTGTCTTCTTGCCCATATCCTCTCCCCTTTGTGAAATGTAAACTTTAGTGTGAAAATAACTGCCTTGCTGTCAAACACCAACTCCTTTTATTCTTGTTTCTTCACAGCAACTCTCCTTTGCATTTGTTTGGGCTTCGTTCAGCTGGAGCCACTTTCCTCACACTGCCCACTTTAAAACTGGAACAGCAGCCTCTGACACCTTCTCTGCGCTTTTAGGCTTCTGTTGATTATAGTTGCCTTCACTTTCCCTGACGGCCCAGCCGCCCTGACACAAATTATTCCAGAGAACACAATGCCCTTTGGCCTAAGGAGAGGTATTGCAAATGCGGTTTCTCTTTTGTGCCTGGGCTACTGGGCAAAGCAGACCCCAGCATTTTGGAAATAATCCTTAGCTAGCAGAAAGCCAAAAGCAGTATCAGAGGCAGTATGCCTATGTACTCCAGCTGCTGGGGAACATGGGTGGGAAGGTGCTGTTGCACTCATGTCCTGCTTGTGGCATCCTGTGGGCAGTTGCTTGGCCACTGTGTGAACAGAATTCTGGACTAGATGGACCCTTGGTCTGATCCAGCATGGCTCTTCTTATGTTCTTATGAGAACTTGTGTGTTTGAGGAGGGAAAACTGTGGTATGGGTGTGTGTGATGCAAACAGTGCTTGTCCTTCTTAACAGCAGTGGGGAAATAGACTGAATAAACACAAGAGCAGGGCCTTCTCAGTGACTCTTCCCAGGCTCTGGAACTTCCTACTAAGGGAGGCCCAGCTACAGGGCCATATAGCTGTATGGACTATAGCTCTTGAATAGGATGGTCCTGGTTTTTGTTCTTTCAATGTTTGTTATCACTTCTATGGTGACCACCTGCAGTTCCATGTGTGCTGATGGCCCACACCCCAGCAGGGGCCCACTGGCAAGAGCCCCCTGGATTTGCTGCTGCTCTTCACCTCTGCAACCTGCTTGTTCACCTGCCTCTCACTCTGGCCCAGACAATGGTGGTGGTGGTGAGGAGCAGCAGCAGATGCCACTGCCTACTTGCTCTCTGCTTGTCAAGCAAGCAAGTGGTAATAATGGCAAGAAAGAGGACAAGGAGCACTAGCAGCTGGTGACAATGGCAGTGAGAAAGTAGATTCACTGAGGGAGGGGGCCCATTCTGGGTGTCTTGCCCAAGGGCCTTCAAAAACCTGGACCCACCACTGTCCAGCTGCATTTTTGTTGTCCTTTCACTGGCAGGCAAAAACATTTGTATTCCTACAATTCCCAAAGAGTAGATATTGCAGCAAAAATAAGAAAGCGTCTTGTGGCTCCTCAAAGACTAACACATTTATTCTGCCATAAGCTTTTGTGGACAATAGCCCACTTCATCAGTCAAAGAAATATTATGGAGAGTTTCAGGTTTATATACAGTACATATGGTTGGGGGTGGGTGGGGGAGAGAATGGTAAACAGTGAGGTAAGAAGAACATTACATGTAAAAAAATTACAATCACATTATTGACGGGCCATTCACAGTGCAGTTATTGCTGATAACACAAATACTTTGGCACTAGCTAAGCTAATTAACACATGTAGTTTGTTAAAAAAAATATCAGACAGGCTTTTAAGGCTGTTTGCTGAAGGTTGGTGCTGTTTATTTCTTTGTTATTTAAACTGATTTGCTTTTATTTTTTAATTTCAGTTTTGTTTTTTATCTTTGCTCATCATCTAAGGCCCTCCGGCTCAGAAGGTGGCAACAGGGGACTGGGCCTTCTTGATGAAGGCCCCCTATTAGGGAACCATCTCCCCAGTGAGGCCTGCCTGATGCTGACATTGTTATCTTTCCAGCCCCAGGTTAAGAGCTTCCTCTACTCTCAGGCATTTGGCAGCATATGATAAGTTTTTAATCAGGTCCTGGATTTTTTATTGCTGATTGTTAAAATTACTTAAATATATGTGCATGTGTGTGCACACGCACTGTCTGTTTATATGTAAATGGATTTATTATGTACAATATTGTATTTTTAAGGTTTTTAATCTTTGTAAAATGCCCAGAGAACTTTGGCTATTGGGCTGAATAGAAGTGTAATAAATGAAATGAAATCTTATATTTTAGTGATGTTAGCTGCCTTGAGCCCTATTTATAAGGGAAAGGCAGGATACAGATTTAATAAATCAGTTAATTAAATAAAAAGAAGAGCATTTGGGGACTGGGAATAATAGATACACATAGCCCAAAGTAAGAGTAAAGGAAGAAGTCACGAACATAGAAGAAGGAAACCAGAAGAATCAGCTCAGCTTTAGATTTTTAGCTTTCTTTTCCATTCAATATTTTATTGACATTTTTTCATTATCTATAAAAAATAATAATAAGTAATGATACAAATGAAGAAGAAATATGACTAAAATTAGAACTAAAAAAATAACATTGTGAAAATCAAATATGTTGTCCCTGTGAGGGATATAAAACTGTAGGGAAGATAGACGTTCATCATAAGGTCATGCAAAGACATTTGGTCAGAAAAAAACGCAAGCCAAAATCTTAGAAAGAGAAGAGGAAGGGAGATCAGAAGAAGAATGGAACTGCAGGTGGTCACCATAGAAGTGATAACAAACATTGAAAGAACAAAAACCAGGACCATCCTATTCAAGAGCTATAGTCCAAAACATCTGTTTGCCCTCCAGATATTTTGGACTACAGCTCCCATCATCCTTGAGCTGGCCATACAGATGTTGCAGTCCAAAACATCTGGAGGGCACTGGATTGGGGACGGCTGACTAAGAGGAAGGAGATAAAGAGAAAATAGTACTCAAGATACCGGTAGATCCTTGAGGAATGTCAGTTGAAATGGGGGAGGGGGGAGAAGGAAGAAGAATTACCATTAATAGATGAGGAAAAATAATGCTTAGAAGGATCATAACGAAACCAAGAAAGCGCCAGACCCCAAAGTGCGTAGAAAAGAACAGAATGATCAATGATCTCAGTGAAGACAGGTTAAGTAAAAGACAAGTGGAAAATTGTGCACGTGGTTTACCAAAAGCAAGCACAGAAGGGTGGTGTATTCCTGGCACTAAGTTTCCAATATGCAGGGCTGCAGGTGTGGTTCCCTGCAGTGGACAGAACTAAGGGCAGATTTGGCAGAGATATAGCAAACACTAATAAAACTGAAATGGAATACTCAACTATTATTTAGTACAGTGCTGGTACTAGAGAGCACTGAGAAAATCACAGGCAACCATTTGATTAATTTTTTTATGGCACACCATGAACTTAAAAACTGAAATTGCATATTTGTGGCAAGGGAGGCATTGAAAAAAAAACATGCTAGGAAGTTACTCTAGCAGTCTGGTAAGAATAAAACGGGACCACGGCCCTACGAAGAACAGGTAAAAGTTTTCAAAGTTGATCTCCCAGTAGCTTTCATTTATATGCATGGTTTGATTATGCCACTTTTAATTTTTTCCATTTCCAGAATATATTGGGTCAGATCCAGTCCTGGTCAAAGAGCAGACCCACTGAAATTTAAGTCACATTGATTTCAATGTTTTGTATGACCAAGTCTGGATCCAACCAAATGCATACAGGTCTAAAATCTTGTTTGCAGTTGCCTCAACAGCAGGCAACACTCCATAGCTCCTGGCCTAGTCATATTTCCTATCTTGCCTGTACTCTGAATAAGTGGAATCACGCCAACAAATTGCATTGTCCAACCTGCACATAAATAAATGTAGAATGTGTCAATGCTAATGCAGGAAAGAAAGCAGAAGATAGAGCTTTTAAAATCAAATACACATCTAATACTCAATAGATGTTGTGAGTTACAGATGTGGGAAAAAACGGAAAAACTAATTTAAGCATTGTCTGTAAAACTAGCCCAAGTATTTCCTATGTATTATGTGCCAAATTCAATCTAGACTAAGCAAGCAAGCATGCATGACATTGCCATCATTGAAAGCTTCAGAACTGCAAAGCTGTTATAATCCCCATGCTAATTTTGACCTCTTTGAATCAAGATGTTTTCACAATATGCAAAAGCCTATAATCAAATGCTCTTTGTATGATTTTGTCATGGAATTTACTGCAGACATGAGAGTGTATCATAAATACTTATCCTTTGATAAGGATTTGCTTTTCTGAATGAATACAGTGCCACAGGTCGGCACCAGCTAAACCGTTTTGTTTTCTCCTCCAATGTTTCCTCCTCTATTGCAAACGGAAAGTCGGCATTATTCAGTTTTCTAATAAAGGCAGATTTTCAACAAAAGCTATCTCGAGATGAGAGTCCAAAAGGTCTGTCTGCCCTTTTTGTATACAATATAAATACTTTTTTATTTGGATTAATATTCAGTGGCTAGAGTTATACACTGCAGAATTATGCATACAGTATGCACTGTAGGTATAATCTCCTGTGAAGTTCTCATGTACATGGATGAATGGGAGTGTAGTAATGCCCTTGAGCATCTCCCATTCATTTCAATGGAACATGCGCAGAACTTTCCATTATTTTTTCTATTATGTATGCATTGAAATATATGGGTTGTATCCATATATCCTAGGCAGCTGCCTAGTTGGCCTAATGGTAGCACCGGCCCTGTATATATTCTAGAATTGGTTAAAAAAACAATTATTCAATTAACAGTTTGTAAAACTGACTAAATTATATGGTTGTGTGAAATGTATCTACTGCCAACTTTGTTTTGCTGATTCAGACCTTGTTAAACAGCCTTTTGTATCCAATCCAATGTTAGTCCTACTTAGAGTAGACCCATTGAAATGAATGGGACATAAGGTATTTATGACTAAATCAAGTCCCACTCATTTCAATGGGTCTACTCTAAGTAGGACTAATATTGGATTGGATACAAAAGGCTGTTGTTTAACAAGGTCTGAATCAGCAAAACAAAGTTGGCAGTAGATACATTTCACACAACCATATAATTTAGTCAGTTTTACAAACTGTTAATTGAATAATTGTTTTTTTAACCAATTCTAGAATATATACAGGGCCGGTGCTACCATTAGGCCAACTGGGCAGCTGCCTAGGGCGCAGGGCTAAAGGGGGCGCCAGAAACGCCTTGAAAAAAAAATACAGCGCTCAAGTGGGAAGGGGGGATGCTAAATATCTGATCTTGCCTAGGGCACCAAACTGCCTTGCACCGGTCCTGAATATATATATATATATATATATATATATATCCCCAAAGATGAATAGATTTCATAAATTTCATAGATCAAATACATTCTGGAAGAAGGTTTTAAATATGATCTCAGTGACAATATATCATAAAGTAATCACTGGCACAATTATAAAGGTGTTAAAAGAATACGCAAATTCAGTTTCCTAGGAATTGATGAGCAATCTGCTGATTGCAGTAAGAATAACCATAGGAAAAAACAAATCCTGAAACTCTGAAGTTAGAGAGAACTTGAAATGTCATGTATTCAAATAAGTTAGCTACACTCCCGCTGCTTTAAGATGTATGTCAAGTATTCTAGTAGATCTGAAATCCTTTCACTGAGCAGTTGAACTCTAATTTTAAGATGGTAGATAACTACCATTTATTGCTTTTGAAATTTCAGTTCTGTCTGTTTTGCATGAGTTCTTTTAAAAATCTTTTTTACTTTAATCTTTATCATTAGCAAAGGGTGAATTTTAAAAGCAAATAAGGAGAAATCTAATTCATTGTGCATGCACGTGGGATACCTAACAGGCAAAATTATGCTAGGAAAAAGGCAGACTCAAAAGAATTTGCACAGTTTTGCTTCCTAAAATAAGGATATGGCTATAGTTTTTTAGGAAAGGATTCTAAATATATTTCACATGATGTCTATAATGAAGCATTCCTTGTGCCAAGCCTTTGTGCTTATGTAAAAGGAATATTACTGTTGCCCAGTACCTCTTGCTATATTTCCATGGTGCAATTTTGAATGTGAGAACACCAGGGGTCATTCCATGAAACTGAACGGTGGGAGATTCAGGACAGATAAAAGGAAGTACTTCTTCACACACTGCAGAGTTAAACTATGGAATTTGCTACCACAAGATATAGCAACGGCCACCAACTTGGACAGATTTAAAAGTGGAATAGATAAATTCATGGAGGACAAGGCTATCAGTGGCTACTAGTCATGATGGCTAGATACTGGGTAGTATCCAATGTTAGTGCTAATTAGAGTAGACCCATTGAAATGAACAGAACTGAAGTTAGTCACGACTAACAAGACCCATTCATTTCAGTGGGTTTACTCTAAGTAAGACTAACACTGGATCAGGACCGGTGCAGGGCAGTTTGGCGCCCTAGGCTAAATTATATTTAGCGCCCCCCCTCTCGTGCCGTGGGGGGGGCTCCGGAGCAAAGCAGCCCTGCTCTGCAAACCCCGCCTGCCGCCGCCCCCCCACCTACCTTCCCCCCGCCCTGGCTGCCGCCTCCTCTGAAGACGAAGTGACGCGACGGGACTCCTGCGCTCTGTTTTTGGCCGGGGAAAACCAGGGCAACAGGGCTGTTTAAGCCCTGTTGCCCTGGTTCCTCCCGCCAAAACGGAGCGCAGGCGGGGCTCCGGAAGCAGCGCGGAGAAGGTAGGTGGTGGGGGTCCAGCGGCGGGGGCGGGGGCGGGCGGCGGCGCCCAGGCTCGGCCCCACCCCCCCACTACCTCTGGGCACAATCCCCCCGCACTGACCTGGCTTTGTCGGCGAGGCGGGCGGGTGGGGCAGGAGCACGCCTGCAGCGAAGAAGAGCGCAGCGTTTCTGAGCCCTCTTCAGCTACGCGCCCTAGGCAACAGCCTAGTTTGCCTAGCGGTAGCGCCGGCCCTGCACCGGATACTACCCAATAACTACAGAAGCAGAGGAGCATGCCTCTGAATACCAGTTGCTGGTGAACACGATCAGAAGGGTGCTATTGCACTCACATCCCGCTTGTGAGCCTCCCATAGGCATCTGGTTGGCTACTATGAGAACAGGAAGAGATTGCTGAACTTGATAGGCCTTTGATCTTACCCAAATGAATTTGGAGAAACAATTCACAAGAACATTCTCTTAGCTATGATTTGCTTGCAATACTTCTAATTTATATTCTTCACATTTGATGATTTTGTCTACACTTCATGTCACTATTAAATCTGGCAAGCTTACACATTTATTTTATTTATATTCCACCTTTCCTCTCTCAGTGAAGTCAGGGTGGTATACTTGGTGTGGCCAGGTGTTCTCCCAGGCACCAACCAAACCTGGACTTCTTGCTTAGCTTCAGGAAGATTGCTATATTTAGGGCATAGTCCTATGCATGTTTAGACAGTAAAAAGTCCTACAACTCCCAGCATTCTGCAGCCAGCATGGCCCATATATACTTTAAGTATTGATAACCTGCTTTTCAGCTTTTAAAAAAGGCCTCTATGCAGATTACAAAAATAAACATCAACAAGACGTAAGATTTAAGGGTGTGTGTTTTTTATAAGGATCCTTCAAAACTGCATTTAAGTGCAGCAAAATCTGAAAATGTCCACCTTCTTTTATTAAAAGAAAGAATCAAACTTTAATTCTGAAATCTTGGCAAATGTTGACTGTGCAAGTGAGGTTTCCTCTCCAGCTACTTGGTTTGATGCATGTGATTTGGTCTTAATCACTGACATGCAACAATCACCCCTGGCTTGATAGCCCCTTCTCCCAGGGGTGGCCAAATACATTTTGCTACCTGAGGCAAAGGACAAGATGGTGCCTCTCCATTCCATGTATTGAGGCCAACTGGACTGGCAGCTGAATCTTACTTCAACACTAGAAACTATACAATGGGCCAGTTCACACAATCAAATAAGTCATGGTGGGCTGCAGTGCTGGTACGGCTGCCCCTGCCTCCTCCAATACATCTCTGTCAGAAGCAGAAAGAGACTCTACCTCTACAGAGTGGGCCTATATACCTTTAGCATTTATTGTGTGCAGAGAATGCCCTCATGTCCACCTCCTCCATCTATGATTCATTACTCCCCAGAGACAAGGGATAAGTACCTTCTCACATAGAATCATAGAAAAGTAGAGTTGGAAGGGGCCCACAAGGCCATCGACTCCAACCCCCTGCTCAATGCAGGAATCTAGGTCAAAGCATCTCTGACAGATGTCTGTCCAGCTGCACCTTGAATGCCTCCAGAGTGGGAGAGCCCACAACCTCCCTAGGTAGTTGATTCCATTGTCTTATTGCTCTGACAGTCAGGAATTTTTTCCTGATGTTTAGGTGGAATCTAGGTTCCTGTAACTTGAGCCCATTATTCCGTGTCCTGCAAACTGGGATGACCGAGAAGAGATCTTTGCCCTCCTCTGTGTGACATCCCTTCAAATACTGGAAGAGTGCGATCATATCTCCCCTCAGTCTCCTCTTCTGAAGGCTAAACATGCCCAGTTCTTTCAGTCCCTCCTCATAGGGCCTTGTTTCCAGTCCCTTTATCATCCTTGTTGCCCTCCTCTGAACCCTCTCCAGTTTGTCTATGTCCTTCTTAAAGTGAGGTGCCCAGAACTGGACGCAGTACTCAAGATGAGGCCTAACCAGTGCCGAGTAAAGGGGAATTATCACTTCCCGTGATTTGGAAGCTATACTTCTATTAATACAGCCCAAAACTGCATTTGCCTTCTTTGCAGCCACATCGCATTGCTGGCTCATATTCATGGAATATGAAACATGGAAGCAGTTTATTCCAGCAAGAAGTTTACCAACAAAGTACTTTATTTCAATAGGTGCAATACATGAAAGCAAACAGGAATAGAAACATAGGGCCTTCCTTTATACTGAGTTAGAGCATTGGTCCATCAAGCCCAGTATTGTCAACACTGACTGGCAGTGGCTCTCCAGAATTTCAGGCAGGTGTTTTTCAAGCCCTATCTGGAGATGCTGGAGATTGAACCTGGGCCCTTCTGCATGAAAAGCAGGTGCTCTACCACTGAACTACAGCCCTTCCCCACTCAGTTGGACCATGTCGACAGTACTGGAGAATAGTATTTTACAGCTGACGTTACTGCAGGAGTTAACTGCTGCTGTTTGAGAAGGAAGGTACAAATACAGCATAAATTCCTGAAGGGGAGGTTCACACCTTCTAGTCAACACAGATATAGGAGATTGTACCACTATACAATGTCTCAAGGATATCAGGCAACAATCCATGTTGCTTAGTCATTGATGTTTTGCTGTATCCTGACCATACCTACATTACCTGCTGAGAGAGAGAGTGAGAAAATCTCATACAATGAAGAAATGAAAATGCAACTCTAATAATGTTCCAACAACTGAAGAAATGATACTCTTTGTCATTCTAATACCTTACAGACTTCCCCTTTGAAATGAAACAATAGTTTCTAGTAGCATTGACGTATTAACTTGTCCCTTCAATACGTCAAGCTAGAAGGATTCAGGATCATAACGTAAGACCACAAGAACAGTCTGGCTGTTGGACCAAAAATCCGGTGGGCTGGATCCAGACTTAGGGTGCAATCCCATGCAAGTTTAGACAGAAAAAAGCTCTACGACTCCCAGCATTCCCCAGCCAACATGGGTGGCTTGGGAATATTAGGAGCTGTAGGACTTTTTTCTGTCTAAACATGCATAGGATTGTGTCCTTAGTCATACTTAAAGCAGTCATACTTAAAGTATATGTAAAGCATACTTAAAGGATAGGACTTAAGTTAATCATGACTAACTTAATTCCTATTGTTTTAAGTGGGTCTGCTCTAAGTATTTATGGATCCAATCCATATCATCCAGCATTTCATTTCCAACCTCAGCCAACCTGAAGTCTCTGGAAAGCCAACAAGCCAGACATAAAGGCTACAGCCCTTTCCTATTATAGAATGTATCCAATGTTAGTCTACTGAGGTGGCAACCAGCTTCCCTGGCTGGATACAAATTTATTCAATTCCTAAATCCCTGCATGTTTTGAAGTCAAATAAATCCTTCCTTCAGGAGTAAAGTTTTACAAAACAAATGAATTTATCTGTCAGTATGCTGACAGTTGTTAAGAAAGTCTCATAGCCATTTCATATAAAACATAAAGGGCTTATACTACATCTCAAAGTATCCTTTAAAACTTTCTGACCTATTTTACTGCCATTTTATGACTGACCTTTTGCATTATTTTTATGTATAATGGCCTTAAAAATGTTAAGTAGAAACATTTATAAAATAGAAGCAAAGTATTGTAAGGCTCTTCATATTTTGCATAAAAAGTTGATTTCCAATTCATAAAGAATTATTAATAATGGACAGTATACATATAGATATATTTGTTTCTTTAAGCTTTCCCCCTCAACAACTCTTTTGGGTTCAAAACACATTGGGAATCTTGGATTGAACCAATGTGTAGACTAGGAGTAGGCAACATGGTACCCACGGGTACAAAGGTGCCCTCAGATGCTTTCCTTGGTTCCCACTGAGACACTGTACTCCTCCCAATTTTTATGTTTAAAATCTTTTTATATTTTCTTACTAGGATTTCTTCAAAGCAAAGTGGAAGCCTCCAGCTGCTACCATCTTAATTTCTCATGAATGCCTCTGGGAAGGTTACTTGTCCCTTATGACTAGCCATGCCCATCCACGGCAGCCTTTTTATGGTTGTGCCCAGGACAGTTTCTCAAATGTCCAAATGTGCCCATGGGCCCGAAAGTTTGCCTACCCCTGGTGCAGACTATATATCCACATTGATGTTTGATGCCATCTTGTACAGCATGGTGCTACCCTCTTGTTATTGGACCCAATCTAGAGATGGTCACATGCCACAAACTAGTGCCTCTCACAAGCAGTCCTTGGTGCAGAAACTGCAGACCAGAGATCACAAAGATAAAAAAAAGCAGCGAACCATTCGCATTTGAGAGTGGAAGCAAATATTTACAGACTGTAGACACAGTGAGAGAGAGAATCATGGGTCCCCTCTCACTATGAGTGTTGGGACATGTTATTTGTTATGTGCAACAGGTTCTATGTTGGGTTGCATACACAGAAGGCAAATCAGTGCATATGCCCCCTTTTTCCCCTCTGTGCAGATACAGACAGATCCAAGGTGGATTTGCACATGTGTAACTGTTGTTCTGCATGTGCAACTCATACCTACAACACAGGTCAAGCATTTGGAACTGAATCCCCTCGACTGTACCTAGTAATCTCAGCAGGAATTAACTGCATAGAACAATGTTCCTTGCCTTGCAAAAGTGTGTGTGTGTGTGTGTGTTTGGGGTGGTGATAGTCAGGATCAAACTTGCCTCTGCCTCTGGATGTTTTCTAAATTAGCATTTCTGGCAGCTACTGTGTGCCTAAACATGCTCTGGTATGTTTTATGGGCTTTTAAAAGGCAATAATTCTGAATTGGGACTGGCACATTCACAAAGCAAGATTTTTTAGCTCAAGAAAGGAATAGTCACCATCTCAGTCTCAAGGGCTTTCCAGGTATTTTAGTGACATTAATGAGGTGTATCTTACATTTATCTTGTCTTGTTTACATGCACGGGCAGCTCCCATTTCCATCCCACAGGATGACCCCAGTTGCTCCTGCACACCTCTTTTCAGGAGAGATCTCACTGTGGTGGCAGAGTGTGGATGCATCCGCATTCACAACACATATCATTTGCTGTGCATTATCATGCAAAGGCAACCAGTGCATTCACATGATGCTAAGAGTGCATGTACACCCTATGAGAGCTCAATGTACTGCAATGACAACAAAACCAGCTTGGCTTAATTATTTTCTGGCTTTGCAACCTCCAATTCTGTCAACAGGCCACGGGTTGCATCCAATGGGTTGTATCCAATGTTAGTCTAATGTAAGTCCCATTACATTTCAATGGGTCTACTCTAAGTAGACTAACATTGGATATAATCCGAAGAGCACAACATTTTTGTGAAGACCATAAAGTTCTGGTCAATCCCTGGCTGTAGCCTGTTACAGCTACCCCCGGCTTCTTCCCTTATTAATTTTACAAAGGAAACTGTTGAGCATCTATATTGCACTAGCTAGATGCTATACACAATATAGAAATGTTTGCTGTCCCTGGAGAGGAGGATTATGTAAGCCACCTAGGGTTCCTTTCAGGAAAAAAGATGGGGTATAAATATAATAAATTAATAAATAAATAAATAAATAAAATGAAGACAGGTGTGGAAAAAGGTTGAAGTCAGGCATTGTATCAAGAGAGTTCATTATAGCACATCCCTCGACCACAGGGCGAGTCCAGCTTTGTAACTGAAATAATACAAGGGCATACTGGCAAACGTATCATTGGCTCAGTGATCAGTATTGACCAACCCCACTTTTGCATCAGGTAGGCTGCCCACCTAATTAAAAATATAATTATTTATTTACTTATTTACCGTAATGTATATCCTGTCTTTCTGCCAAAAAAAAGTGGCGCTCAAGTTGGCTAACAATAAAATCCGGATTACAAACAAAACCTTAATTAAATTATAGCATAAAAACAAATAAATTTTAAAACCCCGTTATAAACACAATGGCAGCAACAACTACTGTAATTTAAAAAAACCCTTTAGCAACAGATCACCTTACAAGCCAAAGGCTTGCCTGAATAAAAATGTCTTTGCTTGCCAGTGAAAGGATAACAGAGAGGAAACCAACCTGGCCGCGCTCAGCAAGGAGTTTCAGAGCCTGGGAGCAGTCACTGAGAAAGCCCTCATTAAAAGCACCACATGAATGCTCATGGGTTTATCCATTTGTTCATCCCTTATTAATTTTACAAAGGAAACTTTTTAAAAGTGCAAAACTGCTCAAGGGATTTGAGACGTTTTCCTGGTGGCACAGGGAGAGGCCAGTCGATCAGTGCTGTGTACAGATGGCTTCTGCTTCAAACTTGCAAATATAGTTTATTCTAGAGTCCAGAAAGGGTTATGTGTGTTCAGACTCATCACAGTAAGTGTGCACTTGGAGTGACAAAAAATGTTATGTGTATCTTCTTCACCTCAAGACTAAGACTGGGTTCAGACACCACGATAACCCACAGTCAAGGCTTGAGTATGGGTTGAGTGTGGGTTGTTGTTGAACTGTGGGCTGTTGTTGAAATGTTGGTTATCGTGTTGTCTGAATCCAGCTGCACCAAGAAGCCATGGCTTGTTAACCATGAACAACGGATCAGGAGAACCCATGGTTTGTGAACTGTGGGTTGTTCACCATGGTTTGTTATCTCGGCTGGGTTCAGACAACACGATAATCCATGTTTCAACAACAACCCACAGTTCAACAACAGCCCACATTCAACTCATACTCAATCCTTGAGTGTGGGTTATCGTGTTGTCTGAACCCAGTCTAAGACTGCAATCCTATGTGTACTTACTTAGGAGGAAACACAATTGTACTGTCGAATAAATGTGCACAGATTTTGGTTGTATGGCTGCATTCACACAAAGGAAAACAGCACTGGGACCCCCTGTAGGCACTTATGCAGGGCGGTGTGCCTTATACCTGTATTGCAACCTTCCCCAAACCGGTGCCCTCCAGATGTTTTGGACTAAACTCCCAGCATTCCTGACCATTGGCCATGCTGGCTGGGGCTGGTGGGAACTGACGGCCAAAATATCAGGAAGGTACCAGGTTGTGGGGAAGACTGCAGTATTGTTTATACACTTTTTAATGTATAGGAGTTCATGCTCTATTTCTGCCAGAAAGGATAGCATGTTCAGTGAATTCATAGGAAGCTATTCCAAAAATAGCCCTTCTCTAGCGTTAGGGTTCAATCCTATGCATGTTTAGACAGAAAAAAGTCCTACAGCTCCCAGCATTCCCCAGCCAGCCATGCTTAGGATTGTGCAATTAGGATTGTATCCAATGTTAGTCCTAGTTAGAGTAGACCCATTGAAATGAATGGTACTTAAGTTAGTCATGACTAATTTAGGTACCATTCATTTCAATTAGTCATGACTAACTTAAGTACCATTTATTTTAATGGGTTTACTCTAAGTAGGGCTAACATTGGATATTTTTAATTTTATTTATCTAAAACATTTCTAAGCTTTCAGGGCAGGATATAACCCTAAGAATGCCAGCATATTTTTTTTCTGGCAGGGCTTCTGGGTCTTCAATAGCTTAATGACAAGCAGAAATCCAACAGGTTGAGCATTTCCCACCAGTAGATCTCCATGCCAACAAAAGGTTATGAAGCTCTGGGAAACGCAAAGGAGCCTGCCCCCCCCAAAAAGTTGGCAACCCTTCCCAGATGCACCTTGGAAAGGACAGAGATGCCCAGAGGGTTTATGGGGCCAGCGGCAGGTCTCCTCCAAGGACGAATGCGTGTGTGGGGCTCTGTGTAGGGTGCCCAGCTGTCCTACTTTACAGAGGACAGTCCTCTATTTTGGAAGGCTGGAAGTCTTCTATATGAAGATGTCCTCTATTTCATGAGTCAAAGAATCATACTGAAGGAGAGCAGCAAGGACCTTGAAGTTGCCCATCAGCACTTAGCACCTGGAAGGCAGCAGACTGAGCAGGCATACAGGTCACCTGGTTGGTGTTCTCCACTACAGTGAGATGTATTGTATTTCTATTGAAATTATAGCTAGTATTTCTAAATTTGCATACACACACACACACACACACACACACAAGTCTTAGCATATACAAATGTTATGCAAATTAGTGTCCTCTTTTTTGGTGATGTGTAAGTGGCCACTCTAGACTCTTGTGAGCAATGTGGCAGGGTCAGGGCAGGGGCCTATGGCACACAGAGGAGCTGAGGCAGGAGGCCCCTTGTTTTGTGGGGCTGCCCCATGGCAAATTGCCCTGATTGTTGCCCCTCCCAGGTAGCCCTGAGGAAGGATTGAGTAGGCCTTATTCCTACAATAGAATAATTCAGAACTAAAGTATGTACTCCTTTTTAAAAGAGAGTGTAAATTCTAGCTCTATACTCGCATTAACCCAAGGTGAGAGTTTAGATCCTAATCTTGTGGACTAAGACCTAAAAGTAGGGGTAGACAATCTTTCTGGGCCATGAACACATTGGGCAATCTGAGAAAGTGTCCTAGGCACCACCACAAAATGGCTGCCATGGGAGGCGTGACAAAGGACAAGTAACCGGCACAAAAGACTGAGTCCAAGGCAGAGGTGAGGTCTAAGCCCCAATACACTAAGCAACTCCTTTGAACCCACAGTTTTCAGCACCAACAGAAACTTATTTCACAGTAATCGCAGCTGCCAGTAAAAAATGTGTTAATAAAAAAAAAAGTGGGAGGGATAGGGCACCTTGATGAGCACTTAGAAAGGGGCACATTGGTACCCACAGGCATCACGTTGCATACCCCTGCCCTGAAGTCTCTTTGTGCTGTCAGGATTCAGCTCAGAAGGTAATACTGAGATAATAACTAGTGGTAGGAAAACTTAACCTGGGTAAAGTCATTATTTCCTTGGAAAGTTACAAATTCACCCATGTCACCTTGGACAAGAGTTCTCCTTTAATCTGAAATCTTGTTCTGTGTATACAATTTTTTGCGCATGCGCAATATCGAAGTACTTCCTGGGAACTCTAGCGTGGAGTCACTTAGTGCAGCATGATGTCATGCGTCACCACATTATATATTGCCTTCCTGATTCGTTGTTCTTGCATGGCCTGTCTGCAGGATGTGATGTTTACTTGCCAATTGCCAGGATATGAAGGAGAGAAGAAGATGGCCCCACAAAGTCCTCCTCCTCACACAGCCAAGGCTACAGCAGCGGCAGCGACAAGAGAAGGAGCACTGGCCGCACTGGATCATTCAAGGTTAAACCAATCACCTCAACGCATGTGCACAAATGCATACTTTAGATGCATACTATTCATGCTCCGAAACTCACAACCAATTCCGAAGTGAATAACGAATACACCGATTGAGGCTCGCTACAAAGGTGAGTTACAAACAAACAAGTCTCAACCAACGAGCTAATTACGAAATTTGGCAGCATCACTAGTAATAACACAGTGCCTCTGAGAATATGCCGAATGCATTTCTCTCACCACAGAACAATTAGTGCCCACTCTTGTACATTTATTTTACTGATTATATTCTTATCCCAACCTTCTTCCAAGGAGCTCAGGGTGGGGGACATAGTTCTTGTGTCCCCCCCATCCCAATTTATCCTCACAACAGCCCTTTGAGGTAACTTAGGCCCCAGACCACTCAGAGAGCTTCCCAGCTGAGCAGGGATTTGATCTCAGTTGTCCCTGGTCTTTTAGTCTGATTCCCTAACCCAGTCTTCCCCAACCCGGTGCCTTTCAGATGTTTTGGGCTACAACTCCCATCATCCCTGACCATTACCCATGCTGGCTGGGAATATTCATAGATTTCATAGATCATAGAGTTGGAAGGGGCCTACAAGGCCATCGAGTCCAACCCCCTGCTCAATGCAGGAAACTAGAGGAGGGGTCTCCCATCCAAGTAATAACCAGGCCTGACCCTGCTTAGCTTTCCACGCTCAGACAAGCTGAGCCAGCGTGAGCCACAGGCCTGTATTGTTGCTCTCCAGATGTGTTGGACTGCACCAGGTTGGGGAAGGCTACTCTAACCACTGCACCAGGGTTAGAGCTGAGCCTCCAGGTCCAGTGGTATTGTTTCCAGGCAGTGCTAAGCCCCATTACCTCTTAGGGTTGCCAGAAGTCCTCTTTTACAGAGCGCAGTGTTCTATTTGAAGGGCAGTCCTGTCCAAATCCAGTTTAAAGGGAAAGAAATATCTGTAAGAAGCAGGGGCCTTGAAGTTGCCCATCAACAGTTAGCCCTTGGACAGCAGACTGAACAGGCAGGCACACGGGTCTCCGGGTCACAGTCTTCCCCAATATGACACTGTATGTTTATTTAAATTATAATAATTATTTCTAAATTGCAAGAACGGTGCAGGGCTGTTTGGCGCCCTAGGCCAAATTACATTTAGCGCCCCCCCTCGTGCCGTGGGGGGGGGCTCCGGAGCAAAGCAGCCCTGCTCTGCAACACACACACCTGCGCCGCCGCCGCCACCACCACCACCTACCTTCCCCCCGCCCCCGCTGCTGGCTGCTACTGCTGCTGCCGCCGCCTCCGACGCGATGGGACCCCCGTGCTTTACAACGGGAAGGTAGGTGGTTGGCGGGCGGGCGCGCGCGGGCGGGGAGGCGCGGCGGAGGCGGCAGGCAGGGCAGGAGCGCGCCGGAGGCGAGGAAGGGGTGCAGAGTTCTGCGCCCTCTTCCGCCACGCGCCCTAGGCAGCCGCCTGGGTCTGCCTAGCGGTAGCGCCGGCCCTGCTAAATTGATATGTATACATGGAAATTAACTAGTGCAAAATCTGTGTCCTCTATTGTAATTTATTTGAGTGATGCATAAATGGCCACCCTACCTCTGGTGCTGTGGGAAAGAATCCCTGCTTTAACTTGTCTCTTGGTGAGAGAGAACCAGGCAGAAGGTAAAACATGGTAAACACTCATGAAACTGAAGCCACTTCTCTATTTGAGTGAACATACATGGCCAACAAGAGGCAAAGAAGTTTGCAGGGGGGGGGGATTTTAAAAGCAGTTTGGATTTATAAGGGTGTCTGGAATCAACCCCAAAATCAAGTGTTCTGATCAATATGTACAGAATCAAACATAATTTCTCTATTATCACCCTCTTTTTTCAAGTAAAAATTTCCAGAGCCGCTCTCTGGAGAACCTATGTTACAAGACTGTTGCTAGCTCTCCATCCAAAGGCAGCTAGCTTGGCTTCTTTGAATGTACAATATTTAGCATAAGATGATGAAACAGAATTGCATTTTTATTTATAATGTACTGTACTGTATAAAGACGTTATAAAGAGCAAACAAGGAGCTCCTGTATAAGGAGCAAAGACTTCAACGAAATACTCTTTGCACCAGTATCATTTTGTATGGATCTTTTGGTTTTAAAATGAGAAAAATATATCCAAGTTCAGTTTGGATACAATTTGCTTCCTACTAGACTCAAAAGAGATATTAACAGTCCTAAGTATACTTATGTATTATGAATATGTTCCACTGAACTTTCTTCTGAGTAAACCTGCTTAGGACTGCACTGGACCAGGTAGCATAAATCAAACCTTGACATTTTAGCCAGAGTTCAGCATACACAAGCTTGCACAAATGCCCTGTCTTTCATGAACCATAATCATACAAACTGAGAGCCCAAGTCTGGTCCTAAGACATGCAAAAATGGACCAGCAGATAACAAGCACAAGAGAGGATGTTCCAGTTGCTAAGCTCTTAACAAATCAGGATGCTGGCGTTGCAGGGATGTTATTCCAGCCCTACAGGCGAATACATTGGCACAAATATTGGAGACCATAGTAGCCAAGTGGCTTTCCTATTGGCAAGGTAAAAAAAAAAAAGAGCTAAGAAGCTAAGGGTGCAATCCTATGCATATACCCTAAGTTAAGGGACATGAGATCATCATCAGGTCCCTTGTAACAAAAATCTGTGAGATTTTAATTTTGCACTAGAGTTCAGCTGGAGAAACCTGGAGTGCTGGTTTCCCCGTAAATCAGAGGTGGGTGAACCTGTGGCCTGCCAGATGTTGTGGGACTCCAACTCCCATCAGCCCCAGCCAGCATGACCAATGGTCATGGATGATAAGAGTTAGAGTCTAGCAACATCTGGAGGGGCCCATGTTCCCCACTCCTGCCCTATACTTACAAGGGTTATGGAAAGACATATGGTGTCTTAAATGTCAACACACACACACACACACACGGTTATACAGAAAGGTCAATGTGTTGTTTTTTTAAGGAAACATATTAAAAATAAATTTAACAACGTTACAATGAACCAACAGCCAAAGCAAGGCAGGCCCTGGAAGGGGGGCACGCATAGCATGTAACTTAGTGGTAGAGCACCTGCGTTGTATGCAGAAGGTCCCAGGTTCAATCCCCAGGAACCCTAGGAATGGCTGTAAAAACTCCTGCCTGAATCTCTGGAGAGCTGCTGCCAGTCAGTGTTGACACAATACTGGACTAGATGGACCAATGATCTGACTCAATATGAGGCAGCTTGCTATGTTCCTAAAGCAGCATTAATGGCCAAACAAAAATACGCACTACAAATATCCCATGGAGACAAAACAGCATTCTTCTACACACTACAACTATCCCACGTATGCAATACATCATTCTTCTGATGATGATCTGAGATTGTTGTTCTATTAACACACACTATTTGGATCCCTGGAGAACACAACCCAAATCTAAGCTGAGAAGGAACTCCACTTCCATTCTGCCTGATGAAATTGCTGTGCTTTGTGACAGCTTCCAAAACTTCTGTGCCAAAAGAAGTGGATTGAATTAAAAGCCCATTGCCTTACCTCTTTTATGTACCATCAATCATCTTTAAGCATTCCTTATTCTGGGAAACCTCTAGATCTTTTCCCTCAACAAAGGGGGCAAATGTTGAGAAATAGAGGCATGACGAGAATGGAAGGGAGAGACTGGGGGGGGGGGAGAATAACAGCGGGAGAAAAAGATGCAGGAGATAAAAGGCAAGCTATAGAGAAGTGGGACGAGAAAAGTTGGAGAGAATGAGTGCAGGAGAGAGAAGGAAGGGAAATATAAAGAAAGGGGGAAAGTAGACACGGGTGAACGAGGGAAGGGGCAAAGAGCATGATTGCAGTTGGAATCGGAAGAGACCAGGTTACTGCAGTATTAATTCTGGCACCGCTGAAGTCAGTGGTTATGCTTACCAAGCAGCTGCTGTAGCCAGCTTCTGCTGGCAGAGGTGCTTCGCTGGTGCACGCTCATCGTCGGTGGTGCAAGACCTCCCTGGCTGAGTGAAGCCTTCTGTTTCCAGGGCTCGGGGTCGGCATCTGCAGGTGGCTCTCTCGGGGGATCTGTCAACAACTGCCGACCCTTTGTACTGTAAAACCACTTCTTCAAATCTGAAGAACCAAGAATATGCACAAACCTGAAGGAAATAGCTGTGAGGAGAAGGCCTCTTTGGGGCTCTTCCTGCAAATCAAATCATTTTTTAAAAAAAACACACACAACTATACTAACTAAATATTCATAGCTATTATTAATTTGAGCTGCCACTTCATGTTAACTTCAGCAGGAAAAGTCTTACAGTTCCATACCATTTGGAGCTCCTACTTCTGTGAGGGTTCAACTACTGACGCTTGGATTCACTCTCTGAGTAGTCTTTGAAAAGGGAACTCTGCCTTTTTTCCTCCCAAGAGAGTGAAAAAAACACCCCTTACTTCCTACTCTAGAGCTATCCGCACTGGTACAGCCCTTTCCAGGAGCATAACCAGGCACTTGCTCAGGCCCATACCCATGTAAGGGGCTCTCTACTAAGAATCATTGGGTAAATTGGGCTGGGCTTTGGAGTGGGGGGCACTGATATACTATGGTGTCCAAGAGTAATGTGTTGGAGGATATTGAAAAGGACTCGGTCCTATACTGGTTAGGATGAGCAGAGTTTTCCCCCTTATGTGCAGCCTGGTTATTGAAACTGGTTATCACCACGTGGGTTTGTTAAACCCTGCTAAAAGGCTCTTAAAAGGAACAGATTGTCCATACAAGATTTAAAACTAATAAAGACATTTATTAGTTTTACTTACAGTCCATTTATTCATATACTGTACGTAGGATGCATATAGGCAGATCAGTGTCTCTGGTGTTAAGAGTCCGCTTCATTGGAGGTCACTGGCTGGAAGCCAGCTCAGACCTTGTGTCCATCAGGTTGGAGAGAGAGAGAGAGAGAACTGGCCACAGAGAGGTAGGGAGGAGGGGTTACAAAACATGCACCGTGGGAATTGTTCAATTAACCCTTTCCTCCCACTCTAACTAGTGGTTACATCACCTCGTTGATTTAAGCAGGCAATATTACAATTTCCATCATAATGTTGGCCCAAGAAACATTGCTGCACGAAACAAAGACCCAAGTGGTTCCACCTGCTCCATGCTAAGGACAGCACTTTTAAAAGTCTCATTCATTCAGATATTGATTTCTGCCTTCATCTGACTCCCTTAATTCTGCCACCTTCTGGCTATATATTGCCTCCAGCGTCAAAGGCAGTATGCCTCTCAATGCCAATTACTGGGGAACAGGAGTTGGAGGGTGCTGTTGCACTCATGTGGGCATCCCATAAGCATCTGGTTGGCCATTGTGGGAACAGAATGCTGGACTACATAGGCCTTTGCTGTGATCCAGCACAGCTCTTCTTATGCTCTTCGCACTGCTATTTTTCTTGGGATACTTGAAGCCCTTTAAGCTTTAAACCAGCCTTTCCCTAACATAACATCCTCCAGGTGTGTTGGACTACAACTCCCATCCACCCCAGCTAGCATGGGTTATGGTAATGGATGATGGGACTTGTAGTCAAAAACACCTGGAGGGCGCTGTGTCTACTGGGAAGTAAGTCCCATGGAGTTCAATGGGTTTTACTCCCTGGTAACTGTGTATAGGACTGCAGTCTTAAACTATTTAAGTCAGGGCACACATGGGAGGCAGCAATTAAGTCCAGAAGGAGAGGGTGCATGCAGTCTACAAGCTGTGAGTTGTGCACCCTTGATTTAAGATCAAACTACTGTCAGTCAGTTGCAAGTTGGGTAGGCTAATTCACAGGTAGTTCTGGGGCTAATTCACAGGTAGCTAAGGCAGTAAAATCACTGGTAAACAACTACTGGTGTGAATGCACTTAACATATATCTAAGCCTTATGTTCTTATAATCCTGAAGTATTACTAAGTATTATATGTAATGTATATAAAAATGCTTGAAAGTGACTCACTCATAGGGTATCAAAGTTGCTAGGCTGCTTCCTCACATGCTCCAAAACTTAAATACCTGGAAAACTAGTCCAAAACACTCTGATTTCTAGATAAATAATCTGAAAGGTCATTTCTTTTTCATCTAACTATGAAAGCCTGAGTCACAAAATTTACCTCATAGTAAAGCACATCCCCATGGGTTATATCCAATGTTAGTCAGACATAAAGTAGACCCATTGAAATGCTTGAGACTTAAATCCCATTCATTTCAATGGGTGTATTTTAAGTAGGACTAATATTGGATACAGCCCAGAGCACACAAAGCCACAATATGAGCTCCAGTGCTCAGCTGTGGGAGTTTATTTCTTCACAAAACTAAATCAACCAGCAGTGAGGAATGTGCACCTATGCTTGTGAAATGCAAGTCATATTTATTAGTACATATAGTACATATTTATTAGTACACATTAAGATTTTCACAGGAGGCTTTGGTCTGAGCACCACCACTGTCTGAAGGGCAGTTGGCGAGGATGCTGGTCAGAGCTTTCTCAGTAGTGGAACAGAGCAAGTTCCCTTGTACCGAGTCAGACCATTGGACTGACCATAACTCAGTATTTTCTACACCAAGGGTCCCCAAACATTTTGGATCAGTGGCCACATTTGAAATTTTGAGAGAGTGTTGTGGGCAGTCTCACAAAATGGCTGCCATGGGGGGCTTGCCCATTCATAAAATGGTTGCCATGGTTGGTCACAAAACATTCCTTTCTTTGAAGGCAAACTGGTGAGGCTAAAAGAAAAGTAACTTCTCCAAGACCCTAAGTACAAGGCAGAGGTGGAGTCCGAGCTCGAAAACACAAAACAGCTTTTGACATAGTCCTTTACCAAAGACTCTTGAACAAACTTAGTAGTCATGGAATAAGAGGAGAGGTCCTTTTATGGATCAGTAACTGGTTAAAAATCAGAAAGCAGAGAGAAGTAATAAATGGTAAATTCTCCCAATGGGGGTCCCACAGGGATCTGTACTGGAACCAGTGCTTTTCAACTTATTCATAAATGATCTGGAATTAGGAGTGAGCAGTGAAGTGGCCAAGTTTGCTGAAGACACCAAATTATTTAGGGTAGTTTAAAAAAAAAGGGATTGTGAGGAGCTCCAAAATGATATCTCCAAACTGGGAGAATGGGCATCAAAATGTCAAATGCAAGCACGTGTAAAGTGATACATGTTGGGGCAAAAAAATCCCAACTTCAAGTATAAGCTCATGGGATTTGAGCTAGTGGAGATCTTGGGGTTGTGGTAGACAGCTTGATGAAAATGTCAAGCTTGATGAAAATGTGTGTGGCTGCTGTGAAAAAGACAAACTCCATGTTGGGCATAATTAGGAAAGGAACTGAAAATGAAACTGTCAATATCATACTCCCCTTACACAAATCTATGGAGCGACCACACTTAGAATACTGTGTACAGTTCTGGTCACCATACCTAAACAAGGGCATTGTAGAGTTGGGAAAAGTGCAGAAAGTAGCAACTAAAATGATCAAGGGGCTGGAGCAACTCTCCTATGAGGAAAGGTTACATCTGGAATTGTTTAGCTTAGAAAAAAGGCAAGTAAGGGGAGACATGATAGCAGTGTACAAAATTATGCAGGTTGTGGAGAAAGTGGACAGGGAGATTTTTCTCCCTCTCTCATAATACCAGGGATGGGGACTCGGACTCGAGGACTCGACTCGTGAGTCGGACTGAGTCCCCCCTCTGACTCGACTCGGACTTGAGTCCCAATATTTTCAATGGGACTCGAGACTCGACTCGGGACTCGAGACCAAGGACTCGTGTTCCAAAATCGTGTTCCTCAAATGCAACATGGATAGGTTTTAGGAAGTACAGCAAGTTTATTTTTTAAAATCATTTTCCTAAAATGCAACCTTTCAGACATTTTGGGTTTGTCTGCCTGGTCTGTTCTTGCCAAAATCAGTTGCAGAGTTTTGAAATAAAAAGGCACACTTGTGCCTAGAATTTATTTAAGCCACACATCTGAAATAGCCTTATTTTGTTGGGGAAAAAATGCATTGATTTTAATAGGGACTCGTGGAGTCAGCTTTGGGAGGGACTCGTGACTCGTGACTCGTGAGTCACCATTTTGGACCAAGGACTCGGACTCGGACTCGAGACTCGACTCGTGACTCGAGACCAAGGACTCTTCAACATCCCTGCATAATACTAGAACCCTATGGAGTCATCCCATGAAGCTGATTGGTGGGAGATTCAGGACAGATACAAAGAAGTACTTCTTTACACAGCACATAGTTAAACTATGTAGATTTGCATCCTCTGGGCCTGGGGCCTGAATCTTTTAAGTGCTTAACAATGCCCCCTATGCCCATGTACATGACCAGAAATTGCTCACTCACACATGCAATTGTATGTATGGTTGGGGACAACATATGAAATAAATGCCAGGGATTCTGATGAGGGAAATGAGCATATGAACCCACCTGAACCTTCATTCCAGCCCTATTCTGGAGGAGAAATGGTTTGAGGACTACAACCTTTGGATTGTGCCTGCCTGTTGAAGAGGTTGTGAGGGGAAACACTTCTAAAATAAAATAGTATTAAATAAAAAGTATTTATTTATTTATTATATTTATAAATATAAATATTTTTCCTGCAAGGAACCCAAGGCAGCTTACATAATCCTCCTCCTCCTCCATTTTATCCTCACAACAACCCTGTGAGGTAGGTTAGGCTGAGAGTCAGTGACTGGCCCAAAGTCACCCAGTGAGTTTCATGGCCAAGCGGGAACCCGGATCTCCCGAGTCCCAGCCCAACACTCTCACCACTACGCTACATTGGATTTATTTTTTTTGACAGAAACAGCCTTTCCAATAAACATGACGGTTAAGTGGAAGTAGCACGCCACTCTGTGGTATATGTGTGGATATGTATGCAAAGCTAGTTAGTTTCCAGAAAAAACACAATGCAAGTGTCATTAATAGTAGCTGTGAGACCATTGTAGCTGTGCGAATAGTAGCTATGAGAATTCGTAGCTCAGTTAATTCTGTGGAATCCTCTTTCCACAGAATTGCTCCTGGCTAGTGACTGAGGATCAAACTAGAAGAGACTCAATTAAGTTAGCAATTGCATTAATAGCTTTTTAAACAAGTAAATCGCTGGTATTGGTGGGGGCAGGGAGAGATCTGGATTGTGACCTTGGTGTGTAAGTGGGGCTTTAATGTTTTGCCCCCCGCTACAGTCCCAGTCCAGATCCAACCCCCCACATATGCCTACTTGCACTGGAAGAAAAGCATCCATAGGTGTCCCATACCACCCACTAGAGTCCTGAACTGGATTTCCCTGCTCCCCTCCCCCCTGTGCCTGCAATTTACTTTTAAAAAGCTACGGTAATTGCATGCATGGTACCTTGTCTAGTTTGGTCTTGAGTTGAAGGGATTAACTAACCCTTAAAGGGTCAGCAAAGAGCCTCAGAAGTAAACTATCTTATCTTAGCTCAGTGTTTCTCAAATAGTGGGGCGCGCCCCCCTGGGGGGGCGCGAGGCTCCGTAAAGGGGGGCGCGCCTGATTGGCCAAACCAATTGGTAGGCCCGCGTGAGGCAGCGTCATGCTGCGCGCCAGGGCTCAGGCCACTGATGCGGCGGACGGGGACGACGGGCCTACCTGCTGCCTCCGTGCCGGCCACGCTGGACCCGCCGCTGCCCGTCGCATCATGTCCTGCACGCCGGATCCGCCGCCCGTCACGTCATGTCCTGCGCGCTGGATCCCCGCGCTCTGTTTTTGGCGGGGGGGAACCAGGGCAACAGGGCTGTTTAAGTCCTGTTGCTGCCCTGGTTCCCCCCCCGCCGCCAAAAACAGAGCGCGGGGATCCAGCGCACAGGGCATGACGTGACGGGCTGCGACGGCGGAGCCGGCTTCAGCAGCGCGGAGAACACGCCGCTCAGAAGAGCGACGGACGGCAGCAGCAGCTTGAGCGGCGTGGAGAATGCTCCACGCTGCTCAGAAGAGTGAGATCGGGCCGCCGCAGGAACGATCGGAAGAGCCCAGGTAAGGCTCGTATTACATCCCTGCCCGTGCGTTCCCATGGAGCCGCCTCATTCTTGCCCCCCAGCCGCCTCATTCCCTCCTAGCCAGCACCTCCTCCTCCTTTCCCCACATTCTCCCTGGCTTCTTCACAATCCCCCCCTCTTTCCCCCTAAATTACCTTCAGGCTATGTGTACAATGTAGTACTATTTAAAAAAATTGAGTTGATGTTTTTTTCAATAAAAAACTGTATCATTGAAAGCCCTGTTATTGTGTTTTTCTTTTAAGACAAAATATGTTAATTAGTTCAGACAACTGTATGAGTTGTTTTTACTAAACTAAAACCCCAGTATTCAGGTTTAATTGCAGTGTTGGCACTTTGAAATAAATAAGTTGGTTTTGTGTTGCAGTTTGGGCACTCGGGCTCAAAAAGGTTTGCCATCACTGCTTTACAGTCGCGCGGGGGGGCGCGCGAAATGTTTTCTTCTTCCTAGGGGGGGCATGACAGAAAATAATTGAGAAGCACTGTCTTAGCTGTTCACTCTAACTGCTATCCCTGCCAAATGGAGTGAGGTGGGTGGCTGGCTAATAGGTCGGGGCCTTTTTGGTGGTGGCATCCCAGCTTTGGAATAGCCTCCCCAGTGAGGCTTGCCTGTTACTCAGCACCAAGAGAAGAGCTTTTTATTCACCCAGGCCTTTTAAATCATTTGTGATCTTAAATTTTGGGCTCTTAATCTCTGATTTGTGATTTATTGTATATCTGTGCTGTCAGCTAGTTTTCTCTCTTCTTCTGCTGGAGAGGAACATTTTAATGTTGCATTTTAGTGTTTTCTGATATTGTGTTTTATTATTTTATTTGTGTGTGTGCTGCCCAGAGAACATACGTTATTCAGCAGCCTATACAAATACAGTAAGTAAATCAATAAATAAGGTTCCTTGTCACAAATGATATTGCAGGTACCTGCCAATAAATGCCTGTAACATTCATGCATGATGTAAGCCCATTGCACGTTTCACCTACATCTGCAATAGGTACATTTCTACCTGTGACTGAGTGGCCTTTTGTCTCTACCTCACTGCTGGGACTTACATAAGAGAGTAGCAGAACAACACAACAGAAGTTGCTCTTCAGGACCCCTTTCTACACACACATATTTGCTCCCAGAGCAGAATTGGACTTTTCATCTTGGTCTTCACTCTCCAAAAGGCTCATGTTCAAGAGACAGATTTGGGAGTTGCTGGAATATCACAGCATGAGTGAAAAGGGCCCTCTTTAGCCTCCTACTGGGTATTTCTTTGCCTATTGGAAGTTATATTGTTGTTGTTGGATTGATTTGTTTCATGTTTCCAATTGAATTGTTAAAGATATAACTTCAATGGACCGGTCATGTTGTTCGAATGTCTGACTGCTGTCTCCCAAAGCAGTTACTTTATTCCCAACTCAAGGATGGAAAGCGGAATATCGGTGGTCAGTATAAGAGATTTAAAGATCTTCTTAAGGCTAATCTAAAAAAATGCAATATAAACATCGAAAACTGGGAAGCTCTGGCCCATGAACGATCTAACTGGAGGTTGGCCTTTCACAAAGGTTCTATGGACTTTGAAGAAGCCCGAGTGCAAGGTGAAAGGGAGAAACGTGCTAAGCAAAAAGCACGTCAAATGAATCCTTTACAGGACCATCTTCCATCTGGTAACCTGTGTCCTCACTGTGGGAAGCTGTGTGGATCTAGAATTGGCCTCCAGTCACTTACGGACCCATTGCTAGAGTCTACACAATTTTTTTTAGAATTTCCTCTTTTTATAATTTTCTTTTTGTAATTTTATCCTGGAAGACAATCTTACTCAGTCACGAGTGATCACCTATGTATATATGTATGTATGTATGATCTAGTAATAATGAATTACTTGTGTGATTGGCTCAATTATGCTTACCGTAGTTAGATTTTGAATGAATTTATTTAAAACACTGTTGCTATTGTATTGCCCCATTATTAAGAATTTGTTTATTGTATTGAGAGTGTGGGTTATTGTTATCTTTCCCCCCATCATTTTTAATGTTACCTGCCTTGAGCCTAAATATATGGAAAAGCAGTATATAAATAAAATCGACATTGACTCAGGCCATTTCATACATCATATTTTTAGGTGTGTTTACCCAAGATGTTTTGCAAAATGTAACACATGGAAGCCAGCAAACAGGTATATCATGCAGGTATACTAGGCCAGGAGCAGCTCTCTGATGAGTGCATACTCTGGGGCTAACAACACATCACATAAAAATGTGTGTAACTAATACAGTTTTTGAAAATGAAAAGCCAATCCAAGTGGGATCAAGTCAAAGCAGAAAAGTGATGGGGGAGGGAAAGGTGCTCAACCTTTCCTTACCTGCCTTTTTTTGGTGTGTGTGCTCCAAATCACCACCCAAAAAGTGGCTTTTCCTCACCCGGATTTTCAAAAGCATGTTTGTCTACTGTGTCTTTCGAACACACACACACTTCCAAAAGAAGGTGGTGGTCTTTCCCTTGCTGGAGAGAGGCTGGTCAGCTATCTGTTGGGACTGCTTTAGCTTTGGATTTCCTGCATTGTGGAGAGCATTGGACTATATGGCCTAGAACTGGGGTCTCCAACGCATGCCCATGGGCACTGTGCCCAAAGACACTTCTTTTGGCGCCCACTAGGCTCCCTGTCCCTCCTGATTTTTATTTTATTAAGATTTTTAATATTATTTCTAGTTGGTATACTACAAAACAAAGTGCAGCCTTTTATTTTATTTTTCTTCTTTTATTTTCCTCCCAGTTTTCTTAAATATACATACATAGACTTGTATATATCCATAGTAATGAATACAGATGGAATGCATATATATGAAAATACAGAATTCTACCAATTATACATAAGCTTCAACAAAGCTTATATACATAACCTTCAACAAAAGCAGACCAGATATCCAAAAAGGTCTCTATTCAAAGGTGGCGTCTATACCACCCGTTCAGATATTGAACGCATTTGTAAGGTCCTCAATCCATTGAATGTAGGAGGTGAGCAATTAACCTTCCAATGTTGTAATATCAGTCTTCTGGCTGTTAAAAGGGCACAGAGAATTCATTTACATGGATCATTCGTTAATTTCCAAGAAGCAGGTAGATAATTTAAAAGAGCATGTACATTAGCAAATATTAAAGACTGTTCCAGTACAAAATTTACCCGTATAATATCTTCCTCCCCAAAAGAAGCAACTACAAGACATTACCAAACATATGTTTAAAAGAAGCATTTACTGCATTGTACCACAAGCATTAGCCGAATGAGAGAAACCCTTATTAAAGAGACATGGCAGCCATTTTATGAATGGGCAAGCCCCTGCATGGCAATCAAATGTGCCCACTGGTCCAAAATGTTTGGGGATCCTCCAACTCTAGGATTCTACGATGTCCGATTTCTAGGGGCAAGATAGAATGGAGAAACAATGGGCAAGGGTTGAGCACCCTCCACCCTTAAATTGTTCTCCCAAGAAGTGGCTTACAGTCATGCCTTGAACTGAGAGCATAATTCGTTCCGGAAACATGCTTGTAATCCAAAACACTCTTATATCAAAACGAACCCCCCCCAAAAAAATTTGTACAGAGATTTTTAATTTAAGCCGTACTACAGTACTTGTATTGCAAGACGTCGCTTATATATCAAGTAAAAAATAAATAAATAAATATTTAAAAATTTGCTTGTCTTGCAAAACACTCTCAAACCAAGTTACTTGTAATCCAAGGTATTACTGTATTTTAAAAACAAAACAAAAAAATTCCAAACCTGTACTGTGGCTTACCCATATTTGCAAGTAACATATAATTAATGTAACATATAATTCACTCCAAAATGACATTGGTAAAGCCAACTTTGCCTCTGTGTGGTGTGCTAAATGGCCCTCCCGATCACTGGATTGAAAAACTTGTTTGCATGCCTAGAAAATGACTTCAGTTCACAACCTAGACTGCAGTACAACAAGGTAATTAAAAGGTATAAGTAATCCAGGCCAGTGTGATGTTCAGAAGCCTGGGAGAGGGAGAGGGAGAGGCCAGAGGAGTAGCCAGGTCTGTCATGCTGTAATCCTATGCGCATTCCTGTGCAAACCTCATTTAAAGATAAGGCAGAGCAGCAGGGGCCTTGAAGTTGCCATCCAGTTAGCACCCAGGAGAGCAGGCACTCAGGTCACCTAGTCACAGTCTCCCCCACTATGGTGAGAAGTACTGTATCCAGGGATGTTGAAGAGTCCTTGGTCTCGAGTCACGAGTCTTTGGACCCAAGTCTCGAGTCCGAGTCCTTGGTCCAAAATGGTGACTCACGAGTCCCGAGTCCTGAGTCACTCCCAAAACTGACTCCACGAGTCCTTATTAAAATCAATGGGGTTTCCCCCCAACAATAAGGCTACTTCAGATGTGTGGCTTAAATAAATTCTAGGCACAAGTGTGCCTTTTTATTTCAAAACTCTGCAACTGATTTTGGCAAGAACAGACCAGGCAGACAAACCCAAAATAACCAGGCAGGCAGAGGAGGCAGGGAACCCCAAAGCAGGCAGGCAGAGGCCTTTGTCTTGGACAATTCAACTGTTGAACTGGTCAAGAAGAGACCAGGCAGGCAGAGGAGGCTGGGAACCCCAAACAGGCAGGCAGAGGCAGCCAAACCCAAAATGTCTGACCCTAACCCTAACCCCCCACAACAACACATCAATCAAAATAAATCTCAACACATCGTTGGGGTAGCTGTCCATAGTGGCCGAGCAGCGGCGCGCCTCGCTTCTGGCACAGCCAGAAGACTTGTCAACAGCCCAGGGATGTTGACGAGTCCTTGGTCTCGAGTCCCGAGTCGAGTCTCGAGTCCCATTAAAAATATTGGGACTCGAGTCAGAGGGGGGACTCAGTCCGACTCACGAGTCGAGTCCTCGAGTCCGAGTCCCCATCCCTGTGTATTTCTATCCTCATCCAATACGGTGGGGTAACAAACCTACCACAAGTGGAGGTTACATTGCAGAATTTACACAGTTAGACCTACAACATAGTCCTCCCATGATATTGCTGTATTCTGTCACCTGCATAATATCCTCAAATTTCAGCTGCTTACCATTTTCTTTCTAGAAACAAAAACATGCCTGGGGTATAAAACATCCCAATAATCTACTGATTTTGCCATTGGGGTGTTTTTATACCCCAAACACATGCAATGTAAAAATGTCCCATGGGTTCTTCCAAGGAAAACTAGTCTAGGGAAGTAGGCTTAAGTACTGTTGGTGTCAATAAGGTGGCATGAACCATGAGATTTAATTGGGGATTATTTACCTCACTAGAGACAGATTTATTATGGGGGACGAAAAATATCATACCAACAGTTCTTATTAATAAATGTTTACCCTGACAGTTTGATATTTTTCTAATATTTTGAGTTTATAACATACTTCTGCTCACACCACAGACACGTGTTTGTGGGGGCATTTTACCAACCCAGGATACATTGAAAAATGGCTTGGAGCATTAAAATGCCCTACAAGCATCTTTGCACGCGCGTGTGTGTGTGTGTGTGTGCATTTACAACCGCTGCATTTAAAATGAGAATACAGTCATGCCTTGAATTGAGAGCATAATTCGTTCGGAAACGTGCTTGTAATCCAAAGCACTCTTATATCAAAACGAAATCCCCCCCAAAAAAATTTGTAGAGATTTTTAATTTAAGTCGTACCACAGTACTTGTATTGCAAGACATCGCTTGTATATCAAGTAAAAAAAATTAAATATTTAAACATTTGCTTGCAAAACGCTCTCAAACCAAGCTTGCAATCCAAGGTATACGGTAGTTATTTCTAAATGTGCATCTTTGTATATAAAATAGTGCATACAAATTTTATGCAGATCCGTCTTTTATGGTGACCAACTCTAACCTCAGAATGGGGTGGGGAGGAACATAAAAGCAAAGCTGCACTTCTCTATTCGTTTACCTGGAAGCAAGTCCCACTCAACCGGACTTACATTTGAGGAGACATGTATAGGATAAGGATTACACCGCCAAGGGTGCTTATCTGGGAGTAAGCCCACTGAATTCCATAGGGTTTACATCCAAATGAACCGTCACAGGGTTGTGCTGTAACTGAGGGAGGCATACACTTTCATGGATTCAAACACAGTTCATCAGAGGCAATAAGTGTTATGCTCACTTGACACATACACTGTGTGCGTGTGTGTGGGGAATGGTAGAAAGCGGCCCCCAAAGGCCACGTTAGACAAGAGGCACAGCAGCAACCTGTGAGGGAACGAGCTCCCGTCCTCTACCTTCCCCCTCCCTTCCCCTCTGTCAGGGCTGGGCTGGGCTGGGCTGGGCCTCGGCAAGCGCCTTCGCCTGCTCCAGGCCCGGATTACCCAGCGGGCCTCTCTGTGGCGCAAGCGCGCTGAAGAGGCTGCTCAGGAAGAGGAAAATGGAATAAACAACCCCGCCGCCGCCGCCGCCGCCACCGGGACCATGAACTAGCCTGGCCAAAGACCCAGCGTCCCCCGCTTCGCCTGGTTTTCCTCGGCGGGCTCATTGGACCCCTTTAAGAGAAGCACGAGGGCCTTCCCTTTCTCCCCTGCCCTTTCCTTCCCCGTTGCCGGGACTCGGGCTGTGTGACAGCGGCGGCCGTGGTACGGCTGCTGCTCCTCACGCTCCCCGCCTGCCTCCCCATGGTGCTGTGGCCGGTAGCGGCGGTGGCTCCTCCTCAGGTGGCCTTGCTGCTGCTGTAGCGGCCACCATGAACAGCGGCGGGCTCCCCTGCTCTCCCCCGGTGGCTGCTGCCGCGGCGGTGGTAGGGCCGCCGCCGGGGCCGGGGGTTCCGGCGGCCGCGGCGGTGGTGGCCCCCGGCGGGCTGAAGCTCAAGTTCTGCCGCTATTACGCCAAGGACAAGACGTGCTTCTACGGCGAGGAGTGCCAGTTCCTGCACGAGGAGCCCGGCGGAGCCTCAGCCGCCTGTCCCGGGCCTCCGCCGCCCGTCGCCCTCGGGGGGCTTCCGCTCGGGCTCCCTCCTGTTCCCGCTGCTCCTGCCGTCGCTGCCTCGCCCGGACACGGCGGCGGCTACCCGGGACATGGAGCAGCGGCGTCGGTGGCGGGGCCTAAGAAGCACCCCGAGTTGGTGGCAGGAGGCGGAGGGGCAGGAGGCGGCCACGGAGCAGCAGGCGGCGCAGGGGGACTGGACGGACCCCGGCTGGCCAGTGAGTGCGGGTCGGGAGCTTCTGCTGGGATGTGTGGGGAGGGAGGGAGGTAGAAAAAGGGCTCCGGGCGGGTCTCGTCCCAGGCTTTGGGCTGCATGGCCTTGTCTCAGAGGAGGCAGGGATGTCAGGAGCGCCTCACAGAGATGGTTGGATGCTCCGAAAGAGGGTGGGCGCTGAGGGGTGGCTAGACAAGGCGAGGGGTTGACGGTTGACGTCTGCAGTGTCTATTTTATGTGTGTGTGTGTGTGTGTGTGTGAGAGAGAGAGAGCGGGGGCAAGACCCCTTCCTTCTCTTCCCCCATGGCATGAGAATTCTGATGGGCGGTGAATGTGGTCGGCTGACACTCTTTTGAAAGAACTGGCAAAAGGGGTGTGGTGATTGATGCCTTTTATACAGGCTGGGACTAAGGATATCGGTGTATGTGTGGCTTAAAAATAAAGCCAACCACCAAACAGTTTACCCTGTTAAAACAGTGGTGGGAAGCAAAATTCATGATGGCCCAGAAAACCCTAGCAGGATTGGTAGGCTAGTCCAGAACCCGCATGTAATGTATACACACAAGATTTCCTCCCCCACCTGTATGCTCTGGGTTCATGCTATGGTTGGGTTTTTAAATCCTGGACTGACATTCTTTGTCTGTACTAAAATGGAGCAGAGTACTGCTTGAGAAACCAAGGTGTGAGAACGACCTGGCCTCCCCCCCATTAGAAAAGCACATAGCACCTTCTGAGTGTTTCAGAAGTAGTGAAATAACACCTTGGGCTACTTGATAGGAATCTGTCAGTGCTATGTAAAAAAGAGTCAACAAAACTTGTTGGAGATCTTTTGAAGTGTGGTTTGGCAACTTGTCCTGCCCTTCCTGTGAGTTTCTTTGCTCTCCTCATGCCAGCTTCTAATTGCAGCTCTGAGTTTGATTAGTTAGATGTTTTCATCTGAACTCCTGTAACATCTGCGGGCAGTTGGGAAAAAATGGGTAATAATCGTGTTGGGCACACCAGGCGTAATATTAAGATATCGCTGTGGCTCAAGCTTCCAGAACAGTAGGTGTGTTATAACTTATTCTGCAGCAAACCCAACAAACAGTCCTGTAATGCCTATTTTCCTATGCGTGTTGCACACAAAAAGGGAAAGAGTTATATACAGTAATACCCTGGATTGAGAGCATAATTCTTTCCGGAAACGTGCTTGTAATCCAAAACACTCTTATATCAAAGCGAGTCTCTGGTGGGCATGAGCGGGGCTGATTTTAGCCCGCTCAAGGCGAGCGGTTACATCCCTGACTTGTCTTGCAAGACCTTGCTCGTTTATCAAGTCAAATTAAAAAAAAATTTTTGCTTGTCTTGCAAAACGCTCTCAGACCAAGTTACTTGCAATCCAAGGTATTACTGTAAATAAATTCCCCCTCTTGGTGGAATTTTCATGGTAAGTCAGTTTTAAGGAGTGGGCCTGTGAAAAGAATTGTACGTCATTAGCAGTGTAACTGTCATTTAAGCAGGGCAAACTCTGTAGCTGTGTCTTGTTAGAAAAGTAGTTAATCCACACCTGCTAGGATGCTTGCAGTTTAAAAAACAACAACAAAAAATACTTCTTAGGATAGCTTCACGTGGATGCTTTTCCTACTGCAAGGTGACATCGTATAGTCATCTTGCAATAGAGGCTCACCTAGAACTCAGTTTTGTGAATGAATTCAGTATGTGATATAGATTTGTAGGAGTTAAAAACACAGTTATTGGTTTCACCCACATTATTATTCCATCCAAAAATAAAATGTAGCATGCATCTCATGGGAGGGGCCATAATCTATAGAAAGCAATAACTTATCTTCAGTTATCAGGGGTCCGATTATTTATTTATTTCATTTTTATACCGCCCAATAGCTGAAGCTCTCTGGGCGGCTCACAGCAATTAACAAGACAGTCCCTGCCCACAGGCTTACAATCTAAAAAGACAAGACACACAAGGAAAAAGGAATGGGGAGGGGAAAAGGGGGAATATTAATTAATACTCCTGGCAGAGCTGGTGGAATGGCCCTGCGCTCCCACTATATGTGGTATAGTGAGTATTTTGGAGATTGTGTTATGAATCGGGAAGACCTTGGTTCAGATATTGCATCTGCCATGAACTCACTAGGCAAGCCACTCTCTCTTAGCCTCAGCTCCCGTATCAGCAATATGGAGAATAATTACGTATATTGCTTACCTTACAGGGTTGTTGTAAGGATGTATGTGAAGCATTTTGAACAATTGAAAACACTATACACATGTTAAGTTGCTATTTTTGAGCTTGCTGGGCATGTGCAGTAGAGCAGTTAAACTCTTAGGTAGTGCAAATGAGCCTAGAAATATGTGTGCTTACCATCTACTAAGTACTTTTTGCCATTCAGTAGAAAAGCTCATGATAGCAATTGGCCTTGAGAACAGTTGTACAGGCCGCCCTCCTGAAGGCTCCTCCTCCCTCTACTGTCACCACCACCAGCCATTCCAGCAGGCTGTGCAGAAGGAGAAGAGAGGGAGCGCAGGGCCATTCCACCAGCCCTGCCAGAAGTATTAATTAATATTCCCCCTTTTCCCCTCCCCATTCCTTTTTCCTTGTGTGTCTTGTCTTTTTAGATTGTAAGCCTGTGGGCAGGGACTGTCTTGTTAATTGCTGTGAGCCGCCCAGAGAGCTTCAGCTATTGGGCGGTATAAAAATGAAATAAATAAATAATCGGACCCCTGATAACTGAAGATAAGTTATTGCTTTCTATAGATTATGGCCCCTCCCATGAGATGCATGCTACATTTTATTTTTGGATGGAATAATAATGTGGGTGAAACCAATAACTGTGTTTTTAACTCCTACAAATTTACAGCTATAGTAGTTGGCTGCTTTGTGCAGCCTTTTCAGAGACACTGTGTTCATCTTGTTCCTCAAAAGAGAAGTCTGGTCATGATAACCACAATATTGCTACCCTCTTTATCAAGATACACATTTTGTAGGCTTACTGTCAAAGTGACTATGAAAAGTTGATGCCCTTGCCTGGATAGTTACTTTCAGCAGACAAAAAGAATGCCATCTTTGATATGTGCTGATCGGGTCTCAAAAGAAAAGAAAGCAGTGGCTGACCTTTTCAGTTGAATTGAGAAAGGCTTAACATTGAACAGTGCCCTGATGCATTCATGCAGAGCACAGTACCTAGGATCTGGAATGCAATTATCACATTTAATTCTAGATTTTAATGTTTATATTATTCAGTGTAATTTTTTGACCTATCAGAGGGATGACTTCACAAGCTTCGTCATTTGTGTATTCTCAGTCTAAAATACCTGTTAAAATAGGTGCCAGGAGAGAAATTCTCTGTATTTTTGTTAATGTGTCACCTAAAAGACAGTTGTTCTTTATTATAGCACCAGTTTACTTATGCTTTACTGCTGACAAGATACATAATTTTATGTTTATAACATTTTAAAAATCAGCATTGCTAATTTTGAAATGAGGGTTCTGCTACTTAATGGCTGTTTAACAATGCTCACTGAGACTTCATCTTCTCTAATGTGTTAGAAATCATTGGAAGATGTAATATTTGGTACTGGGCAACTTCAGCACTTGGATGATACTTGTATATTAGGTTGAATTTTGTGCAGAGGAAGAACAAAGAAGTAGGATAAATTCACTCAAAAGGAGCAAATTAAACACATTTTTAGAATAAGCTCAATTTTGTTGCTTTAAGGAAACAAGATTTACTGCAGGGTATCAGATTCTTTTTTTATTCTGGTGCAGTTTGAATACATACAGCAAGGGTAGTCTACTTGTGGCCCTCTAGATGTTTTGGCCTACAACTCCCATCAGCCCTAACCAGCATAGCTAAAGGTGAGGGTTGATGGGAGTTGTAGGCCAAAACATCTGGAGGGCCACTGTTTCCCCACCCCTGACTTACAATGTGTGTTTAAGGCTGCAATCCTATGTACACTTATCTGGGAGTAAGCCACATTGGTGATGTGATTGGTGATTACTTCTGAGTAAATATGCATAGGATTGCACTGTTAGGGTGCAATCCGTTACATATTTAGACAGAAAAAAGTCCTAAACCTCCCAGCATGCTGAGAGTTGTAGAACTTTTTTTCTGTCTAAACATGCATAGGATTGCTGCCCTTAGTGTGCTTGTGATGAAAGGAGCATGCCATGTTAATGGATCTGTGGCAGTACAGTTTGGTTACCTTGGCAGCCATAGTATATAGCTTCAGGATAATTTAAGGACAATTTGATGTATGCAATATTGATTGATGTAAATATTGGGAAAAGGACAAACTTTTTAAACAGTAAGAAAATGAAGGAAACATATAATAGCTGAAATTACTCGGCGAGAACAATCCTATGGCCCCTAGACATTGTCTGAGGGGCTGTAGGATAGTCCGGATTCCCAGCTCTGAGGTCAGAGACAACACTCCGACCTCAGAGCTGGGAATCGGAGCTCCAGCCCCCCTCCTCCACCCCTTCACAGCTAGCATGGAAAGAAGCCAGCATGGAAAGAACAGGTGGATCCACAATTGGCTACAGAATCGGACTCGAAAGAGTGCTTATCAATGGTTCCTTCTCAAACTGGGGAGAGGTAACGAGTGGGGTACCACAGGGCTCGGTCCTGGGCCCAGTGCTCTTCAACATTTTTATTAATGACTTGGATGAGGAGGTGCAGGGAATGCTTATCAAATTTGCAGATGACACAAAGCTGGGTGGAACAGCTAATACTCTGGAAGACAGAAACAAAATTCAAAGTGACCTCGATAGGCTGGAGCACTGGGCCGAAAACAACAGAATGAAATTTAATAGGGATAAATGCCAAGTGCTGCACCTAGGGAAAGGAAACCAAATGCAGAGTTACAGAATGGGGGGCACTTGGCTCAACAATACTACAAGTGAGAAGGATCTTGGAATTGTGGTAGATCACAAACTGAATATGAGCCAGCAATGCGATGTGGCTGCAAAGAAGACAAATGCTATTTTGGGCTGCATTAATAGAAGTATAGCTTCCAAATCACGTGAAGTGATAATTCCCCTTTACTCAGCACTGGTTAGACCTCATCTTGAGTACTGCGTCCAGTTCTGGGCACCACACTTTTAAGAAGGATGTAGGCAAACTGGAGAGGGTTCAGAGGAGGACAACAAGGATGATAAAGGGACTGGAAACAAGGCCCTATGAGGAGAGAGTGAAAGGACTGGGTATGTTTAGCCTTCAGAAGAGGTGACTGAGGGGAGATATGATCGCACTCTTCCAGTACTTAAAGGGTTGTCACACAGAGGAGGGCCAGGATCTCTTCTTGCTCATCCCAGTTTGCAGGACACGGAATAATGGGCTCAAGTTACAGGAACCCAGGTTCCATCTAAACATCAGGAAAAATTTCCTGACTGTTAGAGCAATAAGACAATGGAATCAACTACCTAGGGAGGTGGTGGGCTCTCCCACTCTGGAGGCATTCACGGTGCAGCTGGGCAGCCATCTGTTAGGGATGCTTTGACCTGGATTCCTGCATTGAGCAGGGGGTTGGACTCGATGGTCTTGTAGGCCCCCTCTAACTCTACTTTTCTATGATTTCTATGAACTGCACTGGCTGTTCTCTGAGGTCAGGAAAGCAACCTTGGAGAAGGGTAAAAGGGGGTGGGGAGGGGAGGAGACTGGAGCGGCCAGGATATGAGGTATCCTGTAGCTGCTCCAGCCTCCTTCCCTCCCCCTCTGAAGCGCCCCAGCTAGGTGGGCGAAAATACATAGTGGGAGGACAGGGAGGTGAAAAAGATTGCCTTCACCAGTCCTCCCACTTTGCATTGGATGCCCGTAAACCCCTGATAGGATTGTGCCCTAAATGATGTATAATTTATGTAATGGGTGGTGATACTACCTACTATAGATTGTAGGAGCCAGCCACTGAGTTTTCAAAATGGGGAGGTTCGTATTCTTAATGTATATGGGGATATGTTTTCACAGGAAAACAGTGTTCTAAGAAAATGTAGAGAAAGAAACAGAAACTGTCTGGTTGTGTTGAGGAAAGGGGGAAGAGCTGCAGATGATAGAATTAAAACTGGTAGGCAGATGAAAGTATTTTCGACAGCATTAACTACTGGAGTGGATGAGTGCGGTATTATCTGTGGGAAGATGACAATAAAGGTTCAGACAGGTTAGTTAAAACTATTTATGGGTCTGACTAAGATATTTGGTTGACAAAGATAATAGGAGACTTGCAAAATTTCTGGATATAGGATATAGTTTAAGGGTGCAATCCTATACATGCTTATAGAGGAAAAAAAGTCCTACAACTCCCAGCTTGCCCCAGCCAAGCTGAGATTTGTAGAATTTTTTCTGTCTAAGCATGCTTAGGATGGCACTGTAAATTGACCAGGGAGAGGGTAAAACTTGTGTTTTAGGGGAACTAGGCCGATAGCTAGGTGACTTCAGTCCCAGTGGCAAAAGATAGAAGACACACCTGTGAAAATACTATGACATTAACTGGATAAAGCACTGAAAGAAGTAGAGTAATAAATCATCCTGCATTGATGGGTATTTGGGTCAGTCCGGCATATGTATTTCTGCTACCATTTGTAAGGAATTAAAGGAACACAAATGATGTGGCTGTTACATCCAGTTGTCTTCAAGCATCCTGTGCATCTCACTTTGCACAGATTTGGGAAGAGTATATTGATCTAATTGCTTTTTTATTTCTGACAGTTTCCACCTCTGGAATTACTGGGACCTAGTTGCTGAAAAGAGGTTTTTGTTGGGGTTTTTTACATGAGTTGAATGGAAGCATATGGATATGGAGCATGAACACCACTAGTGTCTGGTGCAGTATGGCCATATGATGCAGCACAAAAACATTTAAATGAGGTTTGGACAACGTGCCATGACTCGTTGTGGGTTATTTAACCCACAATGAGCTGTGGTACCTGCAGTTGCCAGGTTACGTATGCAACCCCGCTCAAGGGTCATCATGTTGTATGAACCTGACGAGTGTGGGTTATGTGAGGGTTAAATAACCTTCAGATAACCCTAAAACAGAACATGGGTTATATGAAGGTTGCTTACCAAGTTACCCAGAATTCTTTTCAGAAATTAAATACAGATTTTTCTGTTACATGTTTGATTTTTGTTATCGCAGAATTAACTTTCTGTGGGTTATTTTTCATTCCTTATCATTAACTTGGAAGATCCCTAGCGTGTACAGCATTGTGCCGTTACTCACGTCTACTTAAAAGTAAGTCCTACTGAGTTGGGTCTTACTCTCATTGTGTATAGCTTTGCAGACAAAGTGATGATGTTGGTGTTTGGAGAGGTTGCAATCCAATGCACACATACTTGGAAGTAAGCCTCATTGAACACAGTGGAACATATTTCTGAGTAAATGTGCATAGGATTGCACTTTTAGAGCACTTTACACCATTAGAAGAATAATTATTTCTATAATCAGGCAGAATATAAATGTATTGTTATTAATCATCACACACACACACACACACACACATTCTGGGAAGTAAATCTTTCCTGGGACTTTCTCTTAGGTAAGTGTGCCGGGGACTGTAGTCATAGAAATTTACACTCTGATATATGTATGCAGGCAGTCCCCGAGTTAAGAACGCCTGACTTACAGACAACCCATACTTCTGGGTTCCCCGGCGCTACGTCGTTTATGTAGAGTACATAGTGCAGTATACTATGCAATTTACATAATTTTCGCAATTTGCGTAAATGCCGATTTTAACGTATAGAACGCTATGCTGTTCCGATTTACATACAAATTCGACTTAAAGACATTCTTAAGAACGGATCTCATTCGTAACCTGGGGACTGCCTGTATTATTGTTTTTGACTCTAAAACACTTCTAGAGAATGTTGTATATCATTATTATTTTTGTATTATTTACCATCAACATAACTGTATTTAGTTATTATAAAACATGTCTGCTAGGACAGGAATGACTAAAAACACTTCACGGAGTGCTAAAAATGTTTTAAAAGTTTAACAAAACTACCTAAAGATCTCTTATGTTCAGCTGGTGGGTTGTTGCAACTCAGAAATTGGGTGATGCCATGCTTGAAGATAGATTGTGCTGGAAGCAGAACCTTCTGAAAGAAAAGGTGTAGAATATTAAGAGGCAGAATGATTTTTGTATGTGTAGAGATATAGTAAAAAGACTGAATTTTATATTGCAAGTTGGGATTACATGTGTCCCAGATCTTGAGAAGGTGCAGCACCAGTAGTTTAATAGCCTCTTGGACTAGATTTTTGATTCCTAAAGATGAGAGCTCCTGGCATTTGAAGGTGACTAACTTTTGTTTTAAAGAAGATACTATTCATTTCCCAAAGTTACTGTCTGTATAGATCAGTCATGTTTAATATGTACTGCTCGTCATTCCTGCCCCTTAATGCCATCTGTAGTAGCCCATGTTTTAATGGTAAAGGATCATAGAGGTCTCCCTCAGTGACTGCCCACAATGATGGAACTGTTTCTCCAGCAGTTCAGCAAAGCCAGTCAGTTTCTGTGCATTTTTTTTTAGGCAGTAGAAGATCTTTTCAAGTGGGGTGGAACAAAGCCAGTTGGGCACTATTTAAAATTATTTTTTATTTATGATTTATTATCTGTATAAGCATGTTAGATGCCCCAACCTTTTATTTTTGGTGGCGTACACAACCTTTTAAGATTTTAGGAAAATATTGTCTTCCTGTTTAAAAGGCTGTAATTGGCAAACATCTTAAGCCATTGAAGTGATTTTAATTTAAGTCAACTAAAAAGCAATAAATCGTCAACCATTAACTATGAATATTGTTAATATAAAGGATATTGAATATTTATTCACAATCATATCACTGGTATAAAGCCATAAGATGCAGCATTCTTGTTTGATGTAGTGAATAACACAACCAGTGCTCTTGATATTGATACAAACATATGGTTGAGGTTTCTAAACAGAAATAGGTCAGCCGTAAGCCCTACATAACCTACACCATCTCTACTAAACTGAAAGCAATTTTCTCTAGTTATATGTGCTATCGTACTTATAAATGCAGTTTTTGAGCAGTGATGGCAAGTAACAAGGTTTTGTTCAATTCTTTCATCTTCCGCTCATCTTGCAAACGGTTCTAAAAATGTTACGTCACATTTTTGAAAAGCAGATACGAGTGTCCAGTGCATTTTCATTGGGTTCAGTAACTTTGCCCTTTCAGTGAAAATGTAAAAACAATGTGTTATGCAACCTTTCTACAGAACTGAACATTAAAAAATTGTTTTAAAATCTAGACTGTTCCAGATTTCATCTATTCTAAAATTGACATAGCATACATTTTCTAAGATATTCTAATTAGGAAAAACATCAGGTGGGTCTTCCAGGCAGGAACATATCATCTGCTATTAAGTCCCCTTTGGGCCTATTTGGATTCATAGATCATAGAGTTAGAAGGAGCCTACAAGGCTATCGAGTCCAACCCCCTGCTCAATGCAGGAAACTAGAGGAGGGGTCTCCCATCCAAGTAATAACCAGGCCTGACCCTGCTTAGCTTTCCACGCTCAGACAAGCTGAGCCAGCATGAGCCACAGGCCTGTTCTCCCCTCTCTACATGTGGTGAGATTGGGTTCACGATTGCTCCATCGCTTCCCTCCCACACACCGAAGGTACCTTCTGAACTGGGAGATCTGTGGTTATTTGAACTCATGTTCTCCTTGGATAATGCATCTGGTGGCAATGAATGGGAGAGGAATAATGTCTGAACATCTTTATTTCTCGTATTCCTAACTTCTGCTGCACTGCTCCCTACATCTGAAACATGCTCATCTCTCTCATCAATCAGTCTCCCTTTCTTTCTTCAATGCCTTCTTCTTCAACAGTGCCTCAGCAGGTATCTTCATTAGCAAGTATTTCCTGAACTCTCCTACTATCTTTTTTGTATTTCCTGCCATCAGTTAACTCTTGTTTTCACTTACTGTGCTGGTAACTAAAACGAACATTTCTTCTCTTTTTCAGTATACATTAAAACCTTGGATTGCAAGTAACGGTCTGCAAGTGTTTTGCAAGACAAGCAAATTTTTAAAATAAATTTTAACTTGATAAACAAGCAACGTCTTGCAATATAAGTACTGTAGAATGGTCAAGAAAAATGAAGACTTTACACTATCATTCTTTATTGCAGCTTAAATTAAAAATATGTGTACAAACTTCTTATAGGGAATTTCGCTTTGATATACAAGTGCTTTGGATTACAAGCACGTTTCCGGAACAAATTATGCTTGCAATCCAAGGTATTACTGTACAGAGAAAAGTGCATTGCTTCTAGAGCCCCTTACAAGCATTTCAGACTCTCTACATGGTTTCACACGGACCATCATTGACCAATTTCTCTGTGTGTGGTTTCCCGCCCCATACTTCACTTGCCCTTCATTCCTACTTGCCCCTGCTGGCAACTCCCTCTCTTTTAGTGAGCAGAGCCCAGCCACCTAAACGTAAGTGTTTAGTAAACACAAGGTTGTGATTTGGAGGCTGCAAGTATGAGCATATGTGCTCTCCCCTCCTCCCCTGGGTTAAAGGACTGCTGATTCTTTAAGGCTGGTAGGTGAGAGAGAGACATGCAGATATCCAGGCTGGTGGGGACTAGGAGGAGGGCCTTTTCTGTGGCAGCCCCCAATTTATGGAACTCTCTCCCCAGTGACCTCCGCCATGCCCCTTCCTTGATTAGCTTCCGCTGGGCATTAAAAACGTGGCTTTTCATTTTTTAATTTAATTTTATTTAATATTTTATTTATTTTTTCAAAACAACTTATAACAAAAAAAATGTATTTAACAAAATACAAAATTATCACACAAATATAACATAATCAACATACAATAAATCATAAAGTGCTCCCCCCCACCCTCCAGGGGACCAATTAATATACTTCTATCCTCTTGATCAAATAAAGTCTAAATTCCAAAAATATAACATATCCTGACAAGGCATGTTACCCTTCCCCTTTATTAATACATAGTCTAGTAATTGATTCCATATCTCCATAAAATTCTTCTTCTTTAGCAATCCTTTTTTGCATTTGATACTACTAGTTACTGTAGTTTATCATTTAGGGCTATGTCCCAAACTTCCTTATACCAGTCTGTTATTAGGAAAACATGTTGTACTTTCCAATTTCTCGCTATCATTAGCCTGGCTGCAGTTAACAAGTTTACAATTAACTCCTTCGTATTTTGATCACAAATAAGTTTCTCAGTTATTGATAACAATGCTAATTTTGGACAGACCTCTAAATTAGTACCAATAATTTTCGATATTTCTGTAAAAACCTCTCGCCAAAACACCAATACATTTTTACAACTCCACCACATATGAGTATATGTCCCTTTTTCCTGACATCCTCTCCAACATAATGCAGAACAATTATTATCTATTCTATTTAATCTTACTGGAGTTAAATACCATCTCCAAATTAGTTTATAAAATTTTTCCTTTATCCTAATTGACATCATTTTCACAATCCGTCTATCCCATATATTGTTCCACCCCACCTTCGAGGTCACCTCTTCAAATTCATTATCCCATACTGCCTTAAGCTGATCCTCTTGTTCTTTTGCTTTTTGAATCAATCTATATAAATCCCTTGTTATACCTCTTGTTGATGCATTACCTGGTAGGCCGTCTCTAGACATGACCATCTTTTCAAAATTAGTTAAATCTCTCTCGTACTCAGTTTTCCTTTTCCATTTCTTCGACCACTGTTCTAACTGTACTAAATTTAACCACGATAGTCTTCTTCTCCCAACAATTTCCATTATTTGATCTCTAGTCCCCATCTTTTCCACCCAATCGGTCAATCTAATAACCCTTTCTTCTCTTAGTTTACCCTCCAGCTCTGATCTTAAGTTTTCAGGAAAATCCTTAAGAGCTACCACTGGAGTTAATGGAGATATCCCTGGTATAAATATGCTCTTCATAGTACCCCAAATCATTAACAAATTTCTTAGAAAAGGGTTGTCTATATTTTTTATCAATTTATTATTGTTTTTTTGAAAAAAAATATTCCCCAAAGTACTACGTAGTTCACCTATTTCTAACTCCAACCACATTATTTATTTAGGGCGTGCTATAATATCCACTATATGTCTTAATTGATTCGCTATATAATACCATTTTAAATTCGGCAAACCCAAACCCCCTACTTTTTGTGCTTTATACCATCTTGTTTTAGTAATCCTAGATTTTTTCCCTCCATTACAATATGTATTAATAATTGATTGCCAATCTTTAAGTTCCTTATCTGATATCGCACTTGGTATCATCCGAAATAAAAAAATTATCTTTGGCAAAATCTTCATTTTAATCAAAGCAATTCTACCAAACCAGGAAAGTCCAATTTTTTTATACTCCTCTATTTTATTCTTTACCTCATTCTTTAATTTCCTATAATTCTGGTCTCCCAATTTATCTATATCTTTTGGAATTACAATTCCTAAATATTTAATTACATTATTAATCTTATAATTACTTTTTTTATATACATTTCAATCTCTTCTCTTTTACTATAGTTAAACAACAAAAATTTAGATTTATCCCAATTAATCTGTAGCCCCGTTACTTCCCCGAACTCCTTTAAATGATTCTCCACTCTATCCATATTTTCCATAGGGTTTTCGATTGTCAAAAGAGTATCATCTGCAAAAAGATTTATTTTTATCTTCTCCCTAATCCCTATCCCACCTATATTTCTATCTTCTCTAAATACATTTGCTAAAATCTCCATTACCAATGCAAACAAAATAGGCGAAAGGGGACATCCTTGTCTAGTTCCTCGACCTAGGTAAATTTGCTCTGTTAAACCATCATTTACTACAACTGATGAAACATTTTTTGAATACAATTGATTAACTACTCCTCTAAATCTTTCTCCAAACCCCATAATTTTAATTAAACTTTTTAATGCTGGCCATTGCACGCAATCAAAGGCTTTGAAAATATCTAACGCTATTACCCCTGCTCTCAATTTATTTTTCTTTATTAAATATATTATATTTAAAACCCTTCTTGTTAAATCTGCCATTTGTCTTCCTTGCATAAAACCACATTGGTCTATCCCGACATATTTAGTAATAAACTTGTTCATCCTTCTCGCTAATATTGCTGTCATCAATTTTGCATCTTGATTTATTAAGGAAATGGGTCTATAGGAACCTGGCTCCGTTAAGTCCTTCTCTGGCTTCGGGATTAAAATAATCTTAGATTGCTTCCATGAAGAGGGGATCTCTCCCCCCTCCAAAAAAATATCATTAAATAACCTCTTTAGTCTTGGAACCAACATTTTCTTAAAAACCTTGTAGTATTCAGCCCCTAAACCATCCAGTCCAGGGGTCTTACCCTCTTTCAGTTTATTTATTGCATATTCTATTTCCAATTCTGAAAAAGGTTGTTCCATAATTTCTCTATCTTCATCCACTAGTCTAATTTTAAAATGCTTTCCTATATACTCATTAATCCTCTCTTCCGTACAATCTCCAGCCTTATACAATTCTGAATAAAATTCATGAAATATTTTTAATTTATCCTGCATTAAATTATGTCCTTTCCCTTTTTTATCTTTAATTACCCCAACTATACTTTTTTCTTTCTTTTTTTGTGTGGATCTTGCTAACATTTTCGAATTCTTATTACTATTTTCAAAAAACTCTCTTTTCAAATAAATCAAGTTTCTCTGAACTTTTTCCAAATCTTTCTTTTCCAGCTCTTTCCTTTTAGCTTGTAATTCAGCAAAGACCTTGTTCTCCCTTTCCTTCAAAAACTTCATTTCCAAATCCCTAATCTCCCCTTCTAACTTTTTAGTAAACTGTTCTTGTTTTTTCCTTAGTATCACATCCTCCCTGATACTTATCCCTCTCATCACTGCCTTCATTGTGTCCCAAACAACAGCTTCAGAGCAGACTCCTGAATCATTAAGCAACCAAATCTCTCGCATTTCCTTTTCTATCTTTGCTATAATATATTTATGCTGTAAAATCTTACAATTCAATCTCCAACTCCTTGCTTCTCTATAATCATAACACCTATTTCTGAACTCCTCACTCTTGACATCAGGGACTTGGAAACAAAAATATAATCTATCCTAGAAAAGTTCTTCGTGGCTGGTGAATAATACGTATACCCTCTTTCCAATCCCTTTACCCCTCTCCAAACATCAACCAGTCCTTCCTTATTAATTATTTTATTTAATACCGTTATATTATTTCTCTTCTCTTGTCCTGTCGGATTTGATTTATCAATATTTTTGTCCATCACCATATTAAAATCCCCAGCCATAATTACCAAACCCTTTTGTGGCTCCCCCATTTCCTTAATCACTTTTTGATAAAATTCTTCTTGATTTTCATTTGGTGCATACATATTAACCAATATATATTCTTCACCTCCCAATAATCCAAATATTATAATAAATCTTCCCTTAACATCCTTCTTTACCTTAATCACCTTAAAACCACATTTCTTTGAAATAATAATTGCCACCCCTCGTGACTTGGATGAACCATAAGCTCTCTCATATGTCATAGACCATCGCAGTTTTAATTCATTTACCCCCTCCTTTGATTGGTGAGTTTCTTGTAAACATATAATATCCGCCTTATCCTTGTTGAGGAGTGCTTCAGTCCGTCTTCGTTTCAACATGGAACCCAGGCCTTTAACATTTAAAGTAGCAATTCTCAAATTTGAAACCATCTCAAGTCTTTGTCCATCTTAAATTGCTTGTCCCTATTAGTGAAATAAAACACTACAACACACACCTTACCCCTACCCCACACCCTATTACCCCATTCCCTACATATATAAGCATTCCCCCCCTTACCAGCCTTGAAGAAAGTCTTCATGACCCCGGCCTGCCACGCCAACAAAAAGGGGGGGGGGAAGACAAACCCACCCACCAAGCAACTGACCCGTAGATCCCTCCCAATTTATCTTTTATCCTTATTCATCCAGGTTAATACCCTTAAAAAAAAAAAATTAAAAGTAAAACAATAGCATTACTAATCATTATATATTCTTATTAAAATGAAAACAAAAAGCAAAATATAAAGGAAAAAACCGAGAAAGAAAAAAGAGAGAGAAAATAAAGACTAATATTAAAAAAATATTAAAAGCACACAAAAAACTTTTTTTTTCTTTTTCCTTTTCTTCTTTTTCTTTTCTTCTTTTAAAGGAAGGAAAAAAACAAAAACAAACAAGCAAACGAAAAAAAACATCGCAACTCCATTAAGAAAAACTCCTCTTTCAGTTCCTTCCAGTTATTTGCACAATTACCTTCTCTTCTGTTCTTCTCCTCACCACCACATAAACTTTTTCCTTCCATATTCTCTTACTTAGCTGCTCCTTCCAACAGCTGCACCTCCGCATCGCTCGAGGTTCCTGCCGTCAATCCCAGTTCTTCCAAAAGATCCATTCCTTGTATACAGGATGTTATCTTGTATCTCTTGTTTTTGATCATAAAAAAACACATCACAGGATAGCCCCAGTTGTATCTGATTCCATTCTTGGACAAGACCGTAGTACATGGCTTCACACTGCGTCTCCAGTCAATTGTTTGCTGACACAAATCATTAAAAATTTGGACTGGAGTACTTTGATATTGCAGTTGTTCTGGACGTTTCTTCAAAATTTGGGTGAACAATTCTTTTTTATAAAAACTGGCAAAACACACAACAATGTCACTGGGGGTAAGCCCCCCCCTTCTTCTTGAAACTCTATGGACCCTTTCCAAGTCTTGCTCAATCCAATCCAATTCTGGGGCAATCTCACAAAACCATTTCAAAATTATTCCTCTCAAATTTTTCCCATCCTCCACACTAACATGTGGGAAAAGGCGTATACGAATATTAGACCGCCTCGCTCTGTCTTGGATATTAATCATTTGTAACTCCAGTGCATCAAATCTTAAATCTTGTTCCTGACTTTTACTTTGAAATTCCTGCTGTACATCCTCCACTTTGTCATCCAAGATCTTGACTTCCTGTTTCAATTGCTTAAAATCCTCTTCAACTTTCTGGAATCCTGCCTTCAAACCCTGCTGAACCTGTAGAACTTCTCCTTTAAGTTGAGATATTTCCCCACTAATTTTGTCTGCAAAACGAGAGAGAATTGCCTCCATTTCTGTGGTCTGTACTTCTGAGGGTTTTTTTCCCGGAGAAGACGGAGTTGCTTTCTCTTTGGCATCCGCCATCTTAGCACCCGATCTGGCGTCTTTTCTCTCAGCCATAATTAATTTATCTCTACTACCGCAGAGACGAGACCCTGTTTTTTTTAAATTCCGTTCCTTTTCTAGTCCCGCTTCTCTCCTCCAGTTCACCTCTCTCGACTCTTTGAAGCCTAGAGAGGCTGTGGTCAGAAGGATGAGCTCTTTCAGGACGATTCCAAAGAGGAATGCTTGGTTGTTGTTTTTTGCCTTTTTCCCGTCCACTCCGCATTTAAGACCTTAATCAGAAGGACAATTAAAATTGTCTTTTTGCAAGCCTCCAGCTTTCTATTTGTTCCAGTCTGGGAAGCAACAAGTTTAGTGCTGCGAGGCTTATCACCTCCCACGCTCTGCAAATCGCTTTCAGCACCGTAAATCCATCTACAACTCTACAACTTTCTCCGGAGGTCAGCAGTATACATTCCAAATGATAAGTAAAAAAACTCTTACCAAAGTTAAATCATTTGCTGGATGAAATAATTGCTTATAGTTCAAACATCTTGGGAGGATTCTAACAAACGTCTAGTCCGCCATGGTGGCTGGCTCCGCCCCCAAAACGTGGCTTTTCAGGCGGGAATATGGGGTGGGCTAGGATTTTTAGGTTTGTACTGTTTTTAATTGTGTTTTATACTGTGTGTGTGTGTGTCCCCATGTATTTTATTGGACTGTACATAGCTCAGAGTGGCCGGATGTCTGGCCAGATGGGTGATTCATAAATATAATAAATAAATAAATAAATAAATAAAAGCCTTGTTCAGGTATTCAGTTCCTCATGCAAGTGAGTAGAATTGTCTGAGCGGGGAAGCGAGGCCACGCTTGCTGGCCTTGCCTTTTCTGTTGTGTCCCTGTTGCCCACCCCCATAGAGCACATGCAGAAGGTTCCCAGCTCAATCCCCAGCATCTCTAGGTATGGCTAAGAAAGAATCCTGCCTGAGACCCTGGAGAGTTGCTGCTGCCAGTCAGTGTCGACAGTACTGGGCTAGGTGGTCTGACACAGTATAAGGCACCTTCCTATCTTTCTATGTTCCTTCCGAGCTTTGGTGGAGGAGATCTGAAGAATGAAGCCTGTTCTATGCATGTAAGTTCCTGCATAGGGAGGTTTTATCCATAGAACAGCTTCCCTTTTCAGTCCTTACCCTGCAACCTGTGGATGGTGAGAGATGGGACTGGCAGGGGATGCAGGGAGAGGGCCAATGAGCACAGCTTTGCTCTTCCCCTCATACAGTAGTAATTGTAATAGTAATTGCATGAGTATGAATGCCTGAATAGGGCAAAAGTGTGACCCTATGCTAAACAAAGTGCAGCACAATGTTGGCATGTGACTCTATTGCTATTGTAAGACAGGTATACTTTGCCACTAGAGTCTTGCCCAAGACAGCTGCTGCCCGATGAAAGTCAGGTGCAAATTGCAAAGCTGACAAGCATCCTGTAGCGGGTCACTGAACAAACAGTTTCTCACTTGTTTACAGGAGTCTTGTTTAGGTAGGCAGCTGTAAAATTTCAACTTAGTATATGCTATTGGGAGAAAAGTGCCTACAAAGCTGATAACCTTTTGAAACAATTTTTTCTTCTAGTTCCAGGCATAGATGGAGGTGCCCTGGCTGAAGCTAGTCTTACAGACTCCTACTTCAGCACCAGCTTCATTGGAGTTAATGGGTTTGGAAGTCCTGCTGAAGCAAAGTATCCTATGATGCAGGTAATGATTGATTTGGGAAGCAGCTAGGTTAAAGCAGCTAATTTATTGAGGATTAAATTATATTTCTGCAGCAGATCAGTTTCTTTCTAGATGGTTTCTTGTAATTTTGGATCTATTTTACTACTTTTCCATGGAGTAGCAGTAAATTAACTCTTCCAACAAATCTGGGAATCCTTGCAATAGGGACTTATAACAATGCAGTTCAAATTGTATCCCTTTGCAGAAAACACATTTTTGCTGCAAACTTTAAAATGATACAAGAAATGTAAATAAAATGCTGCCTCTTCGATGTTGCTTCCTTTTAACACACGAGGTTGGCAGAAGAGTGAACTCGCATGTTCTTACCCTGTCTCCCTTTCGGCATGTAAAAGTGCACTAGGAGGTCCCGTGTTTGTTTGAACATGGTATCTCCTGTTGTAGTTGTTGCTTTCTGAATGTGGTGAGAGGATGGGAGACATGCAGTGACCAGGGAAGGAGCTCTCTAACTAAGACATCTGTTTCTGATTTCTCTGTACATAGAGATTTGAGGGGAGCAATAGCCATTGAAAAGAACATTTTTGACCAGTTTCGGGGCCTTTTCTTGATTTTGTTTCCCAGAGCACAAATGGTGATGAGTATATCCAGGTGATAGATATATATCTTCCATCTTGCTTAGTTTGGGCTTCTTGTTACTGCAGTTGTGTAAATCTGCAGCGTATTGGTCCTGCAACTTAGGAGTATATATTTTCTTCCTAGAAATCTTTCTCAAGCAAAACTCAGGGTTGACAGTTGTTGTAGTCTGAAACATCTGGAGCACACCACACTGGGGAAGGCTGGTGTATGATGTATTTATCAGAGCAAACTTAAATATATATATATCAGAAATCCTTTTTAGGGAGGGCATTCCAAAACAAGGCCACTACCACAGAAAAAGCTCTCCCCTTCGTAGTATACATCTAATAAGGAAGGCACTTGGAGTAGGGCCTCAGCAGGAAATCTTAAGGCACAGGCAGGTTGATATGGGAAGAGGCATTATTTAAAGTATTTGGGTTCCAAGCTATTAGAGCTTTAAAGGTAAGTACCAACACCTTGAAGTGGGCTCAGAAATGAATAGTGCAGTTCTCTTAAGATTGGAGTGATGTGAACCAATCTGGCACTACCAGTTAAAATTCTGATAGCCAAATTCTGCAAGAATTGGAGCTTCTGAGCTGTCTTCAGAGGCAGTTCCATGTGTAATGAATTATAGTAATCTAACTGGGAGGTTACCAGAGAATGGGTTGTCATAGCCAGATTCTCCCTATCCAGAAATGACTGCAGCTGACCGACCAGCCAAAGCTGGTAAAAGAAGCTCTGTTCCACCAAGGTTACCTGGACCTCTAGTGAAAAAGCTGGATGAAGGATCACCCCCAAATTGTGAACCTGTTCTTTCTGAGGGAGTGCAGCTCTGTCCAAAACAGGATGAATGTCATTTCCCTGGACCCAAAAACCATCTACCAGAGTGCCTTCATCTTGTCAGTTTATAGGTCCTCATCCAGCTCATTAAATACTGCAGGCACCAGTTCAAACACCTGCACAGCCACTCCTGCCTCCAATGTCAAAGAGGGACAGCTTTGTGTCATCAGTGTACTGATGGCATTTCACTTCAGATCCTCAGATAGAAGCCCAGTGGCTTCATATACATATTAAAGCACATATGGGATAGAATGGAACCTTGGGGGGGGGTGTCAAGTAGAAGTCTCCCAATGCCTCCTTCTGGAAATGGTCCTGCAGGAAATGGTGCTGCAATGGTATCAAATGCCACTGCGAGGTTAAGCAGAACCCAACAGGATTGCACTCAGCCTGTATCTCTCCCAACAGTGGTCACCCGTCCAGGCAACCAAGTTTGTTTCAGTGCCAAAACCTGAATTGAAATGGGTGCAGATAATCCATTTGATCCAGAAGCCCCTGGAGTTGGATTGCCTATGTCCTCTCAAGCACCTTGCCCCAAAAGCAGATATTTGTCCTTTTCACAGTTGCAATCTTTTGGGTCCAGAGAGAGAGAGAGAGAGAGAGAGAGAGAGAGAATGTGTGTGTGTGTTTCTTAAGGTGTGGTTATAAAACTGCCTTCTTCATGGCAGCTGGGACCACCCTCTCATAAGGAGGCACTAATCATAGCCTGTATCCACCCTGTCAGTTTCCTCCAGCTTTATGCAATTAGCCAAGATTGGCAAAGATTGAGAACACGGGTGGTTGGCCAGGCCCCTCGAACCACTGTCCTTACACCACATCAGCTGAAACTGATTGTATACAGTGCTCTGGATAACTTCATAGTAAGACATGGAGTACAAGAGTTTATCCTGATCAGCATTGTTAAATAACAATCTGCTACTTATTTGTGGGAGGGAGAAGGCATGGCTCATGTTGCATCCTGGGATCTGCCAGTGTTCACATTCTCATTTTGTATATGTGTGTGCACATGTGTATAATCTACTGCATTAAAGAGCATCAGACTGAAGCTTTATGTTATCACTTTTCCTGCCGACTCAACCTCTTAAACAATCCTCCCCCCCTGATAATCATTGTATCTGTCCATTCACACAGCTTGTAAGCTTAATCTAATGATTTATCAAAAACATTTTTTAAAAACCCCGGCCTCCAGTTCCAGTTCCAGAGAGCACAAGTAAACAAAAAACCTGTTACGGGCTAAGGATGGACAAAACCAAAATGAAAGCTGATATGGGCATACTCTAAGGAAGAGGCAATGAAATCCTCTGGAAGAGATGAATACATTTATATTGAGGGAGAATTGTGATAAATAGAAGTTGATAAGAGGAGACTAGAGGGAGATAACTGCATCAAGTCAAGATCATGGAGGAATTTGAAATTGAGGTTGCAAAACCTGTGTCGCATAACCTCCTGAAGTTAGGTTAAATCATTTTGGATCTCTCCTTTAACTAATGGCACAATCCTATGCCTGTTTAGACAGAAAAAAAGTCCTACGACTTCCCAGCTGTGTTCTTCCTCTCCCGCCCCCTGGTTTCCCTCTGCTAATATAGGGAGAAAAGTGGGTCATTAAGCTGCTGACACAAAGATTCCCATTGTGATTTTTGGTTGATCCAGAGAGCTCTTTGCCTTACTATTCTGACAGGTCCATCCTTTAGCAGCTGTAATAAAATCTCTAGGATGTGCTGTGTCACTACTTCTCATGTTGGTTCACAAATCCACACAGTATTGTCAGTGGGGTTGGCAGATCCACAGTTGGTCTAAATCTCTGAGGCAGATTTATGCTGGTTGGCTTCATGCTTTTTAGCTTGTTGCTGCTGTCCTGACTGATTTGCCGTGTGTTAAGTTTGCATGTGAGAGAATGATTGGTGTTTGGGTGTCCCCCAGTGAAACTAAGATACAACACTTAGAAGGCTTAGCTGACAGTAATCATTCATGTTGTCAGTTCAGAGATAGGCTTTTGAAAAGAAATGTTATGGCTAGTCAGGTGTACTTTCTGGCTGATAAAAAGAGGACTGCCCAGCAAAGTATAAAACACAAAATAAACATAAGTAGCTGTACTGGGCATTCCCTGCACTTGAAAATATAAACAAAAACACCAGAAAATGTTGAATTCTGCATTCTGCGTAAATTGTGCAAAACAACTAATTTTCATATTGCTTATTTTGAATCATTCTATTCATGAATCATTGAATCATGGGAGAAGGGCAAAGTCCCACCCTGGCCACTGGAATTCCTTTTCAGATCTTTCCTGTGGATTCTACCATGCATTTCCTACACACTTTCAGACCTATTATCTCAGTGAAAAGAGTTAGAAATGTGCTTTTTCTTAAAAGGCGGAGAGCCAAGATGCTGTGCCCACATAGAATTCTAGAATAAATGGAGTTTTGATAAGAGCTGTTGATTTCAGAGAGAGGGAATCAGTACTTTGTTTCTTAGTTCAGTGTCAATCAGAAAAAAGTCACACTTGTGAAATTAGGCCTGTGGCTTACGCTGGCTCAGCTTGTCTAAGCATGGAAAGCTAAGCAGGGTCAGGCCTGGTTATTACTTGGATGGGAGACCCCTCCTCTAGTTTCTTGCATTGAGCAGGGGGTTGGACTCAATAGCCTTGTAGGCTCCTTCTAACTCTATGATCAACGAAGTCTATCAAATCTATGAAAGTTAGTTAAAAGAAAGCAAGACCTCCTGAATATGATGGCTCTTCTATTTTGCTTATAAGACCTGAATGGTAACGGTTTGTTCGTGCTTTATTGTCTTTAGTCTGAAATTTAAATAGACCATTATGACCTATTTGGATCCATAGCAACAGTGTGTTGCATCTGAATCCAAGAAATTCAGAAGGATGAACATGGAACTGAGTGATGATTGTAATATGGAAGTTAAGAAAAGGGTTTGTGTGTATTTGTTTTATCCAGTTTTTTTTAACAATATGTTCTAACTAGTGGTGAACACTAAGATTTGGGGAAGTGTCTTTCAGGATTTAGAATAGTACATAGTTGTAACTTCCTCTTAAAACCCAGATCTACTTTCCATGGCCTTATTTGTATGTCACATGTTTCAACACAATATGAGAGAGGCCGTATGCAGGCCATGGTAAGAAGTGCTTTTTTTGTTTTGTTTTTAGACACAGCAATATTAACCTATTTTTACGACGATATTTTTAACCTTATATCTTTAACCTGGCTGTAGTATGCTAAAATTTTAATTATATTTATAGAATTTATATACAGTCTTACTGCAAATTCCCATGCTGAGGGGAATTGCTAACAGCACAGCACTAAGATAATTATGAAAGTCCTTGTCTTACCCTCTGTAGAAAGTGGCATATGCCCCAGCACAATACCTGGCATCTCCCCATAACCTGCTACCCCAACCTTCAACAGGCATGGGTTCAGGAAAATCCAGGGCATATATTCATCTACTATATGGGGTAATTGTTATTTCCTATGTAGGCTTAGGATGCTCCCTTTCATACTTGGTAGAAATCTTTTCATATGGCCCTAGTATACTTATATTCTGTGTTATAGATTGGATTTTCTAGAATTCTCTCCCTCCCTGCCCCCCAATCTTCTGTTTAAGAGTTTACATTGTTGTTTGCAGGTTTCCTGATGTAGCTTGAATAGGCCTAATTTAACATAGGCTGAATAGGTTTTTTCTTCTCCTATTATCAAAAGAAATATGCAGTAAATTGAGTGCTGATAAATCATAGAAAAGTTGCAAGTTTCCACTTTAATCTTTTTGTCATTTTCATGTAATTAAGCAACGGGCAGCCCCATCCAATGTGGGTGCCTGTAACTGTCTGAACTTGGAGGATTATGGGCATCTAATGGAAGGCAGGAGAAGTGCAGCAGGTAGGATTGCCTCCGCGTTCCTCTCGCCCTCCAAAACATTTAGATGTTGAGGAAGAAAGGCTAAGGCACCGCCTGGATTCCACGGAGGATGGCAGTGCCTCGCTCCTCCCCGCCCTGCCCCTGGGACCCCCCCCCCCATGCCAGTACCAAAGATGGTCTTCTGTCTTTGGTTCCCGGAAAGAACTGTGCCGGGGGTGGTGGTGCTGCTGCTCCGCAGGTGGAGTTGCTCTTGCAACCTTGGAAGGGATTTCCAAGGTCACAGCAGGGACTCCAATCTATCCTGTGCCACCCCCAGCCCCCGACAAGGTTTGCGGGGGCATAGGATTGCTCCCTAATAAAGATAGATTTTTAAATTGCTACATTCTCAAAAGGGGCATGGCAGTGGGGGGTTGTTCACTAATATTAGAATTGGAGTATGTTTGTCAAGAAGAATGTAGTGTGATGCTTTAGCTACAGCAAAAAGGGGATAGAAATCTTTTACCTTTAGGGAGAAATCCTTTTTAGTTCTTGAAACATGCATATAGAAAATAGTCTGGTACATTCTGGCAGGTTTTTGTGTGTGGCACATTAGTAACTTTAAATTCTTAAATTGAATGGGAGCCTTCACCTCGCTCGAGTGAAACTGAGTTGTGACGAATTAGCAAAGGCTTTTTATTTTAGGGCTTGTCCCTTTACACTGTGAAAGCAGGATTTTCCAGTAGTTTGTAAAACAGGTTCAAATTTTTGCTCAGCACAGACTTCTTAAAGTAAATGTGTGCACAACATTAAAAGATCAATAAAAACATGGATCCTCACTTTAAAATATCTGAATTATATTTGAAATACTGTCCTTGAAGTAGACCTGTTTCAGTCGGTATAAATGTTATTGGATGTTACTGCCATGAGTTCTACTTTTTTAAAAAACTATCTCCTTGCTGTATTGCTATTGGACTTCCGTAATGTTTATGTAACCATTCTAGCTAAATAAATTATAAATAAATTAAAGAAAGGTAATGTTTACACTAGGATGGCTTGTATGTTAAATGTTTTGGCCAGCTACTAAATTCTTCCTATAGCCTTTCATTTGAACACACTCACTTATTTGAATATATGCACCAATTGGTGTGTCCCTTAAGAACTGAGGCTTTGATTAACATAATCTTGTAACAAGTATTTATCAAGCCATTTTCAGTTTTATAGGAACATGGGCTAATATAAATGATCCCAATACGCAATGCAATTTTGTTTTTCACTTTCTGCAGAGGATGACAAATAGCAGCAGTTCTCCAAGCCTTCTCAATGACAGTGCCAAGCCGTATGCAGGCCATGGTAAGAAGTGCTTTTTTTGTTTTGTTTTTAGACACAGCAATATTAACCTATTTTTACGACGATATTTTTAACCTTATATCTTTAACCTGGCTGTAGTATGCTAAAATTTTAATTATATTTATAGAATTTATATACAGTCTTACTGCAAATTCCCATGCTGAGGGGAATTGCTAACAGCACAGCACTAAGATAATTATGAAAGTAGGCCCTGATTTCATCACTGACTTTTAAAGGCCACACAGTAAAATATTCACTTCAGTTTACAAAAACAACAAAGTCTCCCTCTTTCTAGCAGTACCCAGCTTGGTCTAAAAATAGGAAACCACCTTAGTTCTTTTGACCCTCAACTTTCCACTTCCTCTTGGGTGTTTCATAGAATCATAGAATCATAGAAAAGTAGAGTTGGAAGGGGCCTACAAGGCCATCGAGTCCAACCCCCTGCTCAATGCAGGAATCCAGGTCAAAGCATCTCTGACAGATGTCTGTCCAGCTGCACCTTGAATGCCTCCAGAGTGGGAGAGCCCACCACCTCCCTAGGTAGTTGATTCCATTGTCTTATTGCTCTGACAGTCAGGAATTTTTTTCCTGATGTTTAGGTGGAATCTAGGTTCCTGTAACCTGAGCCCATTATTCCGTGTCCTGCAAACTGGGATGATCGAGAAGAGATCCTGGCCCTCCTCTGTGTGACATCCCTTCAAATACTGGAAGAGTGCGATCATATCTCCCCTCAGTCTCCTCTTCTGAAGGCTAAACATGCCCAGTTCTTTCAGTCTCTCCTCATAGGGCCTTGTTTCTAGTCCCGTTATCATCCTTGTTGCCCTCCTCTGAACCCTCTCCAGTTTGTCTATGTCCTTCTTAAAGTGAGGTGCCCAGAACTGGACACAGTACTCAAGATGAGGCCTAACCAGTGCCGAGTAAAGGGGAATTATCACTTCCCGCGATTTGGAAGCTATACTTCTATTAATACAGCCCAAAATTGCATTTGCCTTCTTTGCAGCCACATCGCATTGCTGGCTCATATTCAGTTTGTGATCTACCACAATTCCAAGATCCTTCTCACTTGTAGTGTTGTTGAGCCAAGTGCCCCCCATTCTGTAACTCTGCATTTGGTTTCCTCTCCCTAGGTGCAGCACTTGGCATTTATCCCTATTAAATTTCATTCTGTTGTTTTCGGCCCAGCGCTCCAGCCTATCGAGGTCACTTTGAATTTTGTTTCTGTCTTCCAGAGTATTAGCTGTTCCACCCAACTTTGTGTCATCTGCAAATTTGATAAGCATTCCCTGTACCTCCTGATCCAAGTCATTAATAAAAATGTTGAAGAGCACCGGGCCCAGGACCGAGCCCTGTGGTACCCCACTTGTTGCCTCTCCCCAGTTTGAGAAGGAACCATTGATAAGCACTCTTTGAGTCCGATTCTGTAGCCAATTGTGGATCCACCTGATAGTTGTTCCATCTAGCCCACTCAAATAATTTAGGAGGAAAGCTATGTAAGTGTAAGGGACATCTCATATAATCAGCTTAAGGCACCATCCTGTGCTGGCTGGGGCATGCTGGGAGTTGTAGGCCCTTTTTTCTGTCTAAACTTCCATAGGATTGCACCCTTAAACTTTTAAATACAATATCAACTACATACATGCTTTATTATAGATAAAGCCAGTTCTGACTGAAATCCTTTTATGCAACTGTCCATGGTAAAATGTATTGTTAAGTAGGTGTATTTATAGTGATAGTAAGTTAAACTGAATTTATATGTTAGGAAAGTTAATGATTTGCTACTGTCTGTACCAGAAATCTTCATTTGTAACTCACTTCCACATGGTAGTGTATTTATAGGAATAAGTAAGCAAGGAATATGTGAATTAATATATACATTCATTCTAAGTGCTTAAGACCGCAGAAAATGTCATGTAGAATGAACTGGCAGTTAAGCAACTTTGTTCTAAAACATTGGCTGTGATTCAGCTAAAGGTAGCCAATGCTAAGTTAACCTCTGATTTCAATGGGTCTTAAATGCGATTAACTTTCCACTGGTATTGATAAAACATGATGGCCCTACTCAACTAAGGACACAATTCTATGCAAATTTAGACCAAAAAAAGGCCTACTGGCTGGGGCATGCTGGGAGTTGTAGGCCTTTTTTCGGTGTAAACTTGCATAGAATTCCGCCTGAAGTTGCTTAAACCATAGTCCTCACTTTTTTCTAGTTCTGTTTTCCTCCATCATTTAGCTTTTCAGTAGTTTTAAGGATGTGTTTAAAAAATACATAAATCACTGAGACAATCACTATGAGAAGGTGTTTCAGATGACATATGTGAAGGCATAAGTATGTAATAATTGTAAATTTGTACTACAAGATCCAAAGAAGCCAGGGAAGCTTCACAAACAGTTTGATAAGGCATAGGGGTCAGCCATTAATGGGGTGGGGTGGGGGAGTGCATTAGGCAGGCACATGTCCTTAGGCATGCATAAAGTAGATTTCTGGATCCTGGTTCTAGTTTGTAAATGTTGAGCATAAAAGTAAAAAATATATTTAATAGAGTATTAAAGTGTATATCTCTTTGTGTGTGTTTTGGTAAAACCTCTTTTGCAGATCCCCTAACTTCACCTGGTTCATCCTTGTTTAATGACTTTGCTGCCCTCAGCTTATCTCAAAGGAGAAAAGTAGGTATTGCCAAACTTTCCTAGTTTTTATGTCAAAGTATCAGAAGAACCACTTTCTTAATTCATATAGACACTGATATCGCTTAAGAATAGCATTAATAGGCACTGCAGCATATAATATATATTTCTGAGCATGTATTCTAAAGCATGTATACACTTGATTGTAATTGCCCAGATCAACTCTCTCCAACTTCACATCCCATCCTCTCAAAAATGCAAGATACCAATGGTAGTATTGCAGAATTGTGGTTATGAGGTAATCTTCAAATAGGTGTTCAGAAACTTTGCTCTAAAATAACTTGTGTTGAATTCATTGTTTGGAGAGAAAACTTTATGCAATACTCCACATTACCCTCGGGCTAAAAATCTTTAAACCATATATTGAGTTCTTGTTTTCAGGTTAACCTGAAAACTATTTTATGACACTGTAGATAGTTTCAAATTCATAATCATTTTCTCAGAGTAGTTTCCCTTCTGTTTTTCAAGCTATCTGCTGAAAGCTTTAAATGTCCCTAACTTATCAAAGCAGTTACTTTCAAGTTTGTCCATTTATTTTTAACTTCTTGGGAGTGTTCCTATAGTGAGTTTTCTAGATTAGCTTGTTCTCATTTTCTTTGCCAGTGGAAATTTCTGCAATTGGGAGTTTAAATTTTCAGTATTACAGAATATGCTTTTATTGATGCCCAAAGATTATATATGTCAAGTACTACCTCGTTTAGATATAGGAAAACAAATTTTATTTGGCAGTTTCTAATGATAATAGTGTTCTTTTTAAAAAAAATCTTTTTATTTCCAACACAATGATTACAACAAACAACCCCCCCCAAAAGCCAAAAAATGGGGAGATTCTTTTTTCCTCCTATAGGTAATGATTACTGTATATTGATATGTTTCCTGAATTGAGATTGTTCTTAATCAAAAAAATGCTCACAACATTATATCAATACCTCTCTTTGCTGGTATTAAGCAACTGATTGAAGACTTCAGATGACAAAGAATTTGAGTTAAGGAATTGTTGTCTTTCTTTTGTCTAGGATATGGTATGGGCCATGAACTGTAACTTAGTTGGTCAACCAGGGCCCTTTCCCTGACTTCTCCCTGCTGTTAGATATTAATGTATAGTAAAGCCCCATGTCATGAACACCAAACCTTAACAACGAAATTGGTAGAAGATTGGATATTGACTGTATATGGAATAGCAAATAATGCAACTAATTCTACAAATCCCAGGGGCTTTGGACTTCTTGTTCTTTGGCTTGTTACAGGAAGTAGTTGATTTTAACTGTATTGTGTGTTGTGTGGTTAAATAGCATTTTGCAGCTGTTTGAAGCACTGCAAAAGTGAGTCTTGATTTTTGTCAAAAACTGGGATGTAGAGAAAATGCAAGTTTGTATCTGCAGATAGTACTAGTTTTATTGTACTTCCTTTAATGCTCTGGGAGCACACAGGACAACTACCAGGACTTCCATCCCATCCAGGAGTGTGTGGAGGCTAAGAGCTGCTGGCACTGAAACCTAAGACCACTGATCAGCTTCATCAGCCTTCTCCAACCTGGTGCCCTCCAGATGTGTTGGACTACAACTCCAAGCATCCCCCAACAAGCATGATGGATATGGGATGCTGTGAGTTGTAGTCTAACACATCAGGAGGGCCCCAGGTTGGGGAAGGCTGAGCTAAATTCATGCCAGTAGAATATTACTGTTTTTAAAAGTGTGAACCCCTCTATGATGAAGATGGCAGAGTCCAATGTAGGTGTCTGGTTTTGGTTGTTTCTTTACACTATGTTAATTTGGTAGTAGAATTTTGTTGATTTGAGCAATTAATGTCAACGATGGACTGTTTAACTTGGGAAGGCCTGAAATCCTTTTAAAGGCTGTGGAGATTCTGTAAAAAACACATTCTTTTCGTTGTGAAAACATTTTGCCTGGGAGGTTGAAAGGAGTGTTTCTTCTAGGATCTAAATGTCTTAGAAGTTAGGCATATACAGACTTGAGAATAATTTTGATTGAAAGGTGGGGTATAAATTCTCAGAAATAAACCAAGTTAAGTAATATAAAAGACAGGGTGTATGTTTATGGGCTATTGCTATGTCTTCAACTTTCTGGTGTTGCAGAGTGGAAAAATACTAAGGTTATTTTGTGATGCTGAACTTGCATGTATCCAACTTTTTGCAGTTTGCTTATTTATATATTGAGAACTGTGATCTTTTAAAAAATGTTTAGGGACACAGTCTGTTTAGTTGTAGCTCCATCAGTTAAAAATGAAATCTACAATATGACTCCAGCTAGTGCAGCTAAAGAAACAGCTTGCTGTGTTTTATTTATTTATTTTAGAATATTTATATACTGCTTCCCATTTTTTAAATCCTGAAGTGGTTTACAACAAATTTTAAAACAATACATCATTATTACACTGTAGTATATTTAAGTGAGATATCTGCACAAGCTAGTTCTGAGTGTGTTACTACTCATGCAGACTAAGAGTAACAAACAACATTTTAAAAAACCTGTAGCCCCATACTTTCAAACCCACCAGAACTGAACTCTTATCTCTGGTTCCTAATATCTATTTTCACATTTTAAATTATTCTGGAACATTGGAATCATAGCTGGATAAAGTGGCGGCAGCTGTAGCATCTAGAACTGGCCCAAATTTTGCTGCCATAGTACAGTAAACATTCAAGAGTTGATTGGAATACTGTTTTCCTTTTTAATGTCTGCTACTTCCTCCTCTTTTCAAATGTATTTATGGTATGTATTAAAAGTATTTTTTAACCTGGCCTTTATCCTAAGATATCAGGGTGATACTCAAAAAGTATAAGTACCAAAATATGCTACAAATATAGTACAGTAAAACATAATGCATTATATTTATTTATTATATTTATACCCCGCCTTTTTTCCTGCAAGGAACCCAAGGCGGCTTACATAATCATACTCCTCTCCATTTTATCCTCACAACAACCCTGTGAGGTAGGTTAGGCTGAGAGTCAGTGACTGGCCCAAAGTCACCCAGTGAGTTTCATGGCCGAGCGGGGTTATAATTCGAGGTTTACAGAGCAGACTTAAGCTCAAACTACGTTGCACTTTAAAATGCTTGGGGAAATAAGTAGGTTTTAACATGGCACCAAGATGCTAGCAGTGCCGGTGCCAGTCAAGTTGCAATGGGGAAGGAATTCCAGAAATGGGATGTCACTATGCTCTCTACCTAGTTTCTACGCAATCAGCTTCCCCCAGCAGAGGAACCCAGAGAAGAGCCTCCTTTGGCGATTTTAAGATAGAGGTAGGTTTGATAGGGACAGACAGTCCTTCAGGTATTTGGGTCCCAAGCCGTCTAGACCTTTAAAGGTAAGCACCAGCACCTTGAATTGGGTTTGGAAACAAATAGGCAGCCAGTGTAACTCTAAGAATTGGCATAATATAATCCCATCTGGCTATATATGTTAAAACTCTGGTAGGCACATTCTGCACTATTTGAAGCTTCTGAGTTGTCTTCATGTGCAGCCTCACATACAATGTATTAAAGTAAACTATTCCAGAGGTTGCCAGAGCATGGATCATTGTAGCCAGACTAGCCGTGTCCAGGACTGCTTTTAGCTGGTGAGCCAGCCAAATCTGGTTAATGGCACTCCATACCACCAAGGCTAGCTAAGCCTCAAGTGACAGTGCTAGATCCAGGAGTATCCCTAGGCTAATATCTGCTCTTTCAGGAGGAGTGCACTAGAACAGGATGTACACCTAAGTCATCCTGCGTAGTCTGAGTTGATGGGCTCAGAAGACTCCTTTGTGGACCCTGGAATGCAAGGAGCATTACCCAGACAAGAAGCTGCTTGTCTGCATCACCTCTAAAAGTGCAGACAGCAGCTTGCTTTCTCCAAGACAGTTGCATTGCTGAGGAAGGCAACCCTGTAACTTTGAAACCCTGGGCAGTTGCCTAGTCTGGTTCTGTGGTTGGACCAGCCCTGGATAATTATTTGAGGAGTGAATTGTGTGTAGTCCCTTGAGAACAGCCCTATTGTTTCTTTCACAGCATCTTCACAAATGTATAGGGTTGGATCCAGACATGCCCTCTCCCTCAGTGGAAGAGCCCTTTCTGTTTGCAGAGGAAACTGGGATCCAACAGAGGCTTCCTCTGAGGAGAGTGTGGTTGTGTGACAATTTCACAAATTCCCCTCTTCTGCTCCAGCACCACCTCCCTCTGTTCTAGAGGGAGCCCCACTCCCTAGAGCAACTCTTCAGGCACATGGGGATTGCAGCAGGAAGGAAGAGTTCATGAAAGTTTCTGAACTGCCCCTTTCCTCCAGTGCAAGCTACACTCTGCGAAGCACAAGTCTGGATTCAACTCATAGTCTGTACACAATGTAATAGTCCATGGAAGAGTCCATTGTTGTCTTGTATGTACAGAAATACGGACCAAAAACTTGTCCTTCAGGTAGATTTGAAGATTCTGGGCTGGCTGTTCTTCACTGGGATCACCATAATCAACCTCATTCACATTCTTCAAAATGTCTTGCCCAGTTTTGCTATAGGGTGGTCTCTGTATGGCAGCCTTGTACTCCGGACTCCTTTTAATTATGTACTGTTTACCAGAAAGTAGGTTCAATTTCCTGGTATGTAATTTACAACCACAGTTGCTAAATCAGTGGATTGCAGATGACTATGCTTTAGTGCTTTTGTTGTTAGTGTCATTTTGCTGATTATCTTAATCATGACTTTTGGGAATTTAATCTTCCCTACATTTTGAAGCGTTCCAAGTGTTAAAGTCTTCGGACCACACAACATATATCATTTTGTTAACTCCAAGCAAATTATTTTGCAGCTTTATTTATTTGTGTGTTTGTTACATTTATATCTTATCTTTTCTCCACGGAGCTCAAGGCTATGTACGTGATCCTCCACCTCTCCATTTTATCCTCACAACAGCTCTGTGAAGTAGGTTAGGCTGAGAGTCAGTGACTAGCCCAAAGTCAACCAGTGAGATTCATGCTTGAATGGGGACTAGAACCTGGGTCTCCCAAGTCCTAGACCCACACTAACTACTTACACCACACTGGCTCTCATATCCTCAAAATATCTTCGAGAAGGTTTTAATACTTGGCTAAAGTTACTCTTAAACTCCTGGCTAATCAAGAGCCCCTAAATAGCTATACATGGGCATGTATTTGGTTTTTATAATAGTATCCATTTTGCACAAGGGTGGGCCTTGGACTTTCTCAGCCCAATGGCCAAACTCCTATCTGGGAAAGGTCTCAGGGGCCACATTCCATCTGTGGGCATGACAAAAGGCAGAGTGGGTAGGCCCAAAACATGTTTCTTACCAATTTTAAGTGTACTCAGTGTACTCACTTGACAATACATTCAAATAGCATTCCAAATACTAAGCCTTATGTAAACTCAGAAGTAAGCATGAACTGCATGTCTACTCAGAAGTAAGCAGGACTGAATCACTCATCAGCTTCCTCCCCAGGCCCTGTCCCCTCTCCCCAGCAAGTAGAAGCTCTGATCAGCAGCTGATTGGAAAGAAGAGCTTTTTTTTCCTGCTGAGCACTAAGAAAGGGAGTCTTTTTCAGTTCTCAAGAGTGCTGCTGTGCCATAAAAATGGCAACTAACAGAATCTAAAATCTTATGCAAAATTTTGAGAAACAAATACTTTATCTGCAAAAGGATCAGTTGATGCAGTAGCACCTTTCCACCATTATTGGTGGTGCAAAAGTTCCTGATCCCATTGTTACCGAAATCAATAAAGTTGACATCCATCCTGGGACAGAACTTGACACAGCGTTACCACTAATAATATTTCATGGAACTGTAGTATAGGCCTAATTCTCACAAATGAGACAAGACTGTAAACCTTATCTGGGCCATACCATTTCATACTCCAGGTGGGGCTCACATAATTGAAACATTCCTTGTACAAAACGAATGCCATATATATATATATATATATATAGAGAGAGAGAGAGAGAGAGAGAGCGCTCTTATTCCTAATATCAAGTTTTCTATCTCTCCTTGACATGTTTGTTTTCTATATGTAGGAGTGATTTTTCAGTGTAGGAGTCTTCAGTCTACTTGTGAACCCCTACTTGTAGTCTGGAGTTGTACAGCTGCTGTTGGCTTTAAAACTAGTATTTAGTTTGAGCCTTAGAACGTACACACCATTGAGCCTCTGCCCTGAAGAAGGATACTTAAAGCAGATTTCTGACCAGCCTTGTCTTTAAACAGATTCCTTCAGGGGATCTGAATTGCTCCTTAACTGTATGCATGGACAGGAATCTAAAATAGCATCAAGATCTGGCTCAAACCAGTTGGGATCATACGTTATAGAAAAGCAAAACGGGGTGCTACCATCTTGTCCCCAGTGTTGATCAACATCTATATGAAGCCACTGGGAGCCAGGGAGCAGTCATTAGGGGATTTGAAGCCAAGTGCCATCAGTATGCTGAAGGCACACAGCTCTATCTCTCTATGACATCTGAATCAGGTGAGGCTGTGCAAATCCTGAATCAGTGCCTAGACTCAGTGATGGGTTTGAACTGAGGCTGAATCCTGGCAAGACGGAAGCCCTGTGGGTAAGTGGTTTCCAAGTCTGGGAGATAAGCTTATTGCCTGTTCTGGATGCGGTTGCACTCCCTTTGAAAGAGCAGGTTCATAGTCTGGGGGTTCTCCTAGATCCATCATTGTCGTTGGAGTCCCAGCTTGGAGTGCCTTTTACCAGCTTCGACTGGTTTGCCAGCTACAGCCTCTCCTGGATAGGTATAGCTTGGCCACAGTGGTACTGGCACTAGTAACCTCAAGACTGAATTACTGCAATGTGCTCTGTGTGGGCCTGCCCTTAAGGTGGGTCTGCAAGCTAGAGCTATTGCAGAATGCAGTAGCTCGGCTGTTGTCAAGTGCTGCCCCTTTTCAGCAGGCAATTCCTTTGCTGAGGGAACTGGCTACCTATTTGCTACTGGGCCAGGTTTAAGGTTTTGGTACTAATGTACAAAGACCTAAACAACTTGGGACCAGGTTACTTAAGAGAGCGCCTTCTCCCTTATCAACCTGCCTGGTCACTGAGATCATCAGATGGCATGCTGGTGGCTCCGCGTGGCCCTAACGCCTACCCGGAGTCTTCCTGGAGAAGAACCTTCAGTGTGGTGGCTCCATTTCTGTGGAACTCCCTGCCTTTGAAGGTCAGGCAGGCACCAACATTGTGTTGTTTCCAGCACCTCCTGAAAACATCTTTTTTTTTTTTGAAGCCTTCCTTGGTTGACCAGCCACTGTTTTTATTGGTAATCTGTGTTTATTGATATTGTTTTTAATATTATTATTTTTTGTCTTTATTGTTCACCACTCCAGAATCTGTATAGATGTGGAGCAGTATAGAAATGTTGTAAATAAGTGCACAAGCTGCTTGTAATACTACTCTCTAAAACAGAGGCCCTCCAGATGTTTTGGCCTACAACTCCTATCAGCCCCAGCCAGCATAGTCAAGTGAGGGATGTTGGGATTTGTAGACCAAAACATCTAGAGCAGGGCTCTCCAACCTTGGGTCCCCAGATGTTGCTGGACTACAGCTCCCAGAATCCCTTGCATTAGCCATGCTGGCTGGGTGTGCTGGAAACTGTAGGCCAGCAACATCTGGGGACCCAAGGTTGGAGAGCCCTGATCTAGAGGGCTGCAGGTTACCCACCCCTGCTCTAAAACGTGTGTATGATGTGAGTTCCTCATACAGCATATTTCACTAATTCTTACAACCAAGACTGAAAAATATATTCTGCATGTATTTTCTGTAGGAAGCTTAGCATGCCATTTCTCAGATTTTATTTTTGGTAATTACCCTTTAATGTCTTTTGCAGTCCTGAATTAGTGAATATGGTATATGTAAAAAGAAGAGATAGATTAATGCTAGTGTGAATAATTTTCATTACCTGATTTTTACTAACTAGAATAGTGCATCATTGTGATGTGCAAAGTGCAGAGGGTGGAATGTTTTGCTTTTTTCTCATCCTATGCCCTCTTGAGAGCTGGAAACTTCATGCACCCATGTCTGAGACTTTATCATGAGTTCATGCATTCCTAGCCAATATTCAAACTATTAAGTGCTAGAAATTGTGTGTTTGCGTTGATGATTGCTGCGCTTGAAGCACAATATCCACTACAGGGCTATGTAAGAATCATTAAATAGACATATGTAAGATTGTGTGTCTGGACCTGTTTAGATGGTAAATATGCAGATACTGTAAGAGGGGGAATGTTCCCTAGGAAGAAATTGGGCATAGGGCTTTGGCTCACACACTTCCTCCCCAACCCTCTTTTGTCTGGGGAGAGGTGAATAGCTAGACAAGTAGAACTTGCATTCAGATCACCATGGCATATCTCAGTTTGGGCATTCATCTCTGCCTTTAGTGAGGAGAACAGGGGAAGGGGTGCATGAGCCTGAGATCTGCTCCCAATCTCTTCTCAGGAAGAATCCCAGAGAGGAAGTAGAGTCGTCATACAAAAAGGGCTTAAGACAGGGGTCCTCAAACTTTTTAAACGGGGGGCCAGTTCATTGTTCCTCAGACTGTTGGGGGGCTGGACTATATTTTGAAAAAAATATGAACGAATGGATCAAGTAAAAAAAAAAAAAAGGACCGGGGTCCTTTTTTTTTTTACTTGATTAAATGGAAAGTTGTTAAATTAATAATAAATTAATTATAAATTATTTTGCTGTCTAAAATTGAAATACATTAAATTTTAAAAAGCAATAGAAAGGCTTGATTTGCACACTGCACATATCTTATTTGTAGTGCAAAAAAAACAGGAAAAAACAATACAAGGATCACAGCCTTAAAAGTACAAACACAGAGACCGGGGGGGGGGCTCCACGGAGCCACGACCCCTCCTGACTCCTTCATGGACCATAAGGGGGACCGGCGTGTGCTGTTTGAATTTCTGCACTCCCCCCCCCGGATCTTGGGCCACACCAGCTCCGGGTTCTGCCGCTTGGGGTGAGCGGGGCAGCGGCAAAGCCAGAATATGGGGCACAGTTGCCCCCCCCACGCCACAGGGTTAGAGTGGCCAGCCCTGTGGGCATCAGGGCTGGTCCCGCTGGGCCAGAGGCGACTGAGAGGGGTTCTCCGCCGCCCACCCCACCCCCGCCGCCCACCCCACCTGGTCTCCTGCGCACTGCTGCCGCTGCCACCGCCTCCGCCTGAGTCCGCCGCCGGAGCTGCTCCGTCGCGTCCATCCTGGACCCCACCCGCACTGTTTTGGCGGGGGGAACCAGGGCAACAGGGCTTAAACAGCCCTGTTGCCCTGGTTTCCCCCACCAAAAACAGAGCGCAGGGGTCCAGCGCGACAGAGCAGGGTCCCATCCCGTCACTTCCGCTGCGCCAGAAGTGACGCGACGGGACCAGTGGGCGGCGAGGCATGCTCGGAGAGCCTGAAGGTAAAGCCTGCGTGGGTGGACAGCCGGAGCCCACTGACCAGCCGCCGCCAAGAAGGGAGGAGGACGGGTGCTGTCCGCGCCCCACCACTGGCTAAGCCACCACTCTTCCCCTTCCCCCCCGCAGGAGATGCAGGGCGGCGGGCGGGCAGATGGCCCGTGCCCCCCCTTGCCGGCTCAGCCGCCCCTCCTCCCCTTGCCTCGCAAGGAGTCACTCTATCGGCCGGCGGGGTCGGATGAAAAGACCCGCCAGGCTGGATGTGGCCCGCGGGCCGTAGTTTGAGGACCCCTGGCTTGGATTGCAAGTAACTTGATCTGAGAGCGTTTTGCAAGACAAGCAAATGTTTAAAAAAAAATTTGACTTGATAAACGAGCAAGGTCTTGCAAGACAAGTAGCCGTAGGGATGTAACTGCTCGCCTCGAGCGGGCGTAGCGGGCCGAAATCGGCCCCGCTCACGCCCACCAGAGACTTGCTTTGGTATAAGAGTGTTTTGGATTACAAGCACGTTTCCGGAACGAATTACAGTATGCTCTCCATCCAAGGCATGACTGTAAGTCTAAAGTGCATTTATCTCTAGCAGTGGTGCTGTTATTGGCTAAACATGTTCCGGTTATAGGCCCTGGGGCTGCCATGAGTGCTAGTAATTGAGTTGAAAGTTTAAACATGGCAGCAAAATCTTTATTTCTCCAGTAAACTTGTCCATTTTTAATATCTTACATTGTGTAATAGTTCTTGTGTACTTAAAATGAAAAGGGAAGACTATCCTTTGCTGGTACTGTACTATCTTGGATATATGCTGCTGTTTGATTACTGCTGTCCAAATGCCTCTTCACTTTAATCTTGACTCATTGTAAGCTGCATGGGGGTTAAATTTTCCTCTTGGTATATTACAAGTACCAGTGATGTCAAATGTTTAAGAGAAAAATCAAAATTAGATAGAGAAATAATAACCTCATACCACAGGGAGGAAAAATCTGTAGAAGGTGTAAGAGGCATAAACCATCAGTAGCTATTCCGCATAGAAAGTTGAGAATTTACAGTGCAATCCTATGCATGCCTACTCAGAAGTAAGTCACAATAATCTGGTTCATACATCAGAGCAGCAAATCTTGGATTAATTAACTCACAATTTGCTGGGATGTGTGCTACATGTGAGCTGTTTACAGTTTGCATAAAGAACCTACGGATGCCCTGTTCGTAGGTTGTTACGTCCGAACACGGACACTCTGGGTGATTCATGGGTTAAAACAACCCAGAGTTAGCCTATAGTTTGTTGTTGGGTTAACTCTGGGTTGTTTAACCCATAAACTGGGGCATTCATAGCTTCTTTATGCAAACTGGAAACAGCTCATGCGCATCCTGGCAAATTGTGGGTTAATTAGTGCACGATTTGCCGATGTGTTGTGCGAACAGGCCCACTGAGTTCAGTAGGACTTATTCTAAGGTAAGTGAATATAGGATTTCAGCCTTAGGTTCCCAAATTCCAGTCTTCACAATCTTTATACGATAACATGATTTTTGCACTTAGATCTTAATGAATGAAAGGTTGTAAATCACTGGAGATGTTCTTCACTTTAGTATAGAATAATTCTTGTGAAGTAAGCATCTTATATGGGTATTTTTTTATTACAGCAGAGTAGTTGACCTGTTCTTCACTTTAGTGTAGAATAATTCTTGTGAAGTAAGCATCTTATATGGGTATTTTTTTATTACAGCAGAGTATATGTCACAGGAACAAGGGACAAATCTAAACCAACCAGCTCTCTTGGAGAGCCACTCAAAGAAGTGAGTGAGGGATGGTCAGTCAGCTTCTCACCCCCGCCCCCCAGTTCCTAAGGTTGCCTGCCAGCAAACTCTGTTGGTGCTTGTGGGAGCAGGCATTGCATCTTAGGGCCAGATTTGGCAAGAGTTGCTGACCTCTACTCTAGTTCATCAAATTCTTGTTTTGATGGGCAGGAAACTTCTCTAATGCCATGAATTTCTAGGTAAATAAGTGGTTGCTTATTATATACGCCTTGAGGTTCATGACTTTATACTGTTGGGAAACTCAGCAGAGTCCTGTCGGCAAGGATCCAGCTTGTGAATACAGATCTTTGCCTTCAGTTCACAGTAGAAGCTGCTTGCACTTTTGTATAAAAGGAATACACTTGAACCTCTTTCCAAAAAACTTTAATGAAACACCAAACTCCCTTTCATTTATTAACTTTTGACTATATTGGGAGTATCTGAATTCCTCTGTCAGTTGCCTTTTATTGCCATCTTTGTATCTAACCTTATTTCTAGTGTTATCTTGGAGCACCTGGGGTGTGTGGGGGGTATTTAATATAGAGGCTGATTATTTTTTTGTGTGCATGATTCATTTTGGTCTTGCTAGTTCTTTTGGGTTGGATCCAGGATCTGCCATCTGTTGAAGGAAGGGCTCTACACATGGACTGCCTGATTTTCTGGGATTCCCCGCCCCCCCATACACACACACCACAGCTCACCCCATTCAACAGGGACCCTTGGCCCTCTGTGTAGCATTTTCAGGGGTATGGAGGGGTTGCTGTAGGGGGGAGGAGGGCATAGAATTCTGCTTCCATTAGCTCAGTTGCATGCGCCTAAATCTGGATCCAACCCTCTCATTCTTGTAAAGTCATTCATGTGAATCAAACCATGTTTTTGGATTTGGCAACTTCTGTTACATTGCTGCAAAGAGCCAAAATTAAGGTTGTAATGGTGTAGTAAAAATGGCTAGATCAATGTGATGGGCCATTTCAGAACCAGCCTTCTCATGGTTGCATCTCAAGTGGCCACCATGCTGTTGTCTGGAATTTGCACCTTAGTGTTACCAGCCAAGGAACTTGCACTTAGTTTCATTTTATCTACCACAAAAATCTGAATTTGGCACTATAGAAAGTAGGCTTCATTTACATTTCTGGCATCATTTCCGGCATGTTTCTTTTTGTTAGGTTTCCCTTTGTACAATTTTGTAAAAACATATTTGTATGCCTCAGGATCTTGATGCCTGAAATGTCAAAAAGGAAAAACTCAAATTGAAAAATAATCCCCAAATCATTTTTTAAAGTATACTGAGAGTGTTCTTAGTTTGTATTGTTCTTGGGTTTATCATTTTTTTAATCATTCTAAATATTTACTTTTATAGGCAAGATCATACCTTAATTTCACAAGCATCTCTTCATGTTAAATGTGCATCTTTAAATTTTAATTCCAAATTTAAAGCATTTGATTATCATCCATACACCAGTAAAAGCTGTTGCAATAAGGTGTAATTTGACTTTCTCTGGTAACAGCTCTTATTCTTTTGGAACAAAGTTGTTAACTTAAATTTAACTATGCAGACAGCCACAGTTTTGGGTATCAAAATCTCCAAAACTTTAATGCCAGAACTTCAAGATTTTTCGTTCGAACACTTGTTTCCAGGTTCAGTCGTTGACTGCTAGAAATCTGTTCATAATTTCAAAAGGTTTCAGAGTTCAATATCCTGAATGAATTGGCTGGTACTGCATATTTCAAACACTTCTCACTTTATTTGGAACAAGACTACAAAGTGATAATGTGCTTTTTTTTTTTTAATGAAATGCCACAAATGATAGTCAGCCTATAAAGGTTGGCTTATGCTGCAATTCTATGCACACCTGGGAGTAAGTGCCATTCAACTGAATGGGGCTTACTTCTGAGTAGATATTCATAGGATTGCTCTGTACATTATGCTATTTTTGGTTGCTGGCCCCCTCTGAACTTTCTTTTCCATAGCATGTCTGGTCAGGATTGAAGTGAACAGACTCAGAAATTTTACTTGCAAATTGTTTCCTATTCCACCAATCAAACCAAAGATATATTCTCATCTAGTTTGAGTTTGAGTTTCAGACTAAGGGATGTTGGGAGTGCCCTGGTTTTTTTCCTTCTTTTCCATAGCCAAGGAAGTATCGACTGGGGATGCTGGAAGAGAGGATAGTTCCGGTGGGATCAAAGGCACGAAAATCAAAGAACTCTATTGGCTGCTTGGCTGACAGGTGTAAAACAGGAGTACCCATCAATATGGTTTGGTGGAACAGAGTCACAGAAAACAATTTACAGGTAAAATTACTTTTTCTTAGTCACTTTAATTACTTTTGGCTACTAGTTTTATTTTTGGAAAATGCTGAAGTCAGGTACATGAAGTGGGGCTGCAATTGGCCCCAATTCTTCACAGGTAAAATACAACACAAGTGACAATGAAAGTGACTATCTAATGAATTACATATTTCTCAACTAATATTCTGTGTCTTCCAATTTGGGTGGCAAGAATAATAGTTTTGGGGGTTTTTTGTTTTTTAAAAAGCACCTTCCAAGTCAAAAACCATTTTCATTCAATGAGATGATTTTCTAGTGAAAATTGTGAGTAACCTGTTATTAAATATTCAGTAGCAAGTTCTTAGTAGGCGAACGTCTGTTCAGTGAGTGCAAATGCTCTGAAATGTTTCAACAGAAATCAGACCTTTGGATAGGAGTGGTCATGCAGAATATCTTCTACTCTCTACTCCAACCTTGGAAAAAAAAGCACCTGTGGACTCAGCATAGTGTTAGTCTTTCGTTCATTTCATTTCTATACCGCCCAATAGCCAAAGTTCTCTGTGCAGTTTACAACAGTTAGTTACCTTTATGTCACTGCTGCTAGTAGGAATAGATCTCTGACACTTTCTGCACTGTGATTAGCACCCAAGGGGCTTTCCATGCTTTAACAAAATGTTAACAAAATGTTGAGGCATTGCTGCAGAGAGAGTGGGAGGGTAGCCTTGCTGTTGTGTTAAAGGACTGGATGGGTTCTCTGCAGTGGAACAGAGAGGCAGGGGCATACTCAGCCTCTATGATAAAAATAGGCTGAGAAAGGAATAGTTCACAAAACTAGCATGTGAATGGGGAGAGTTGTCACCCAGTAGTGTCATGGTAGGTGCTTATAACGCTTGTGGAAAAGTATCCTTCGTAGCAGTTGCAACCTGGATGCATGTAGTAGTTGGGAGAGGAACTGTATATTCTGAGACACAAAATGCTGCATTTTAAGTGTAAGGGGAAATGGCAGAATTCCAAAAATTTTAAACTTCTAGTGGACTCGAAGAAGGAATACTGTAATTTGCTCCATGTTGTTGTTTTCACTGCAGGATGTTCTCTCTGTGAAATGCACATTCTTCCTTCTGCAGTCCTTCTAGCATAGAAAGCTTTATCCTTTCAGCTGTACAGCAAACAAAGCTGATATAACAGACAGAATGAAGAAGGCCTTAAAGGTGAAGGCCTCAGTTAAAGTTGGGAAAGTTGCTGCTCAGGATATTCCCATATTCAAAACTACTCACATATGTAGGCGAACAGGCCTGTGGCTCACGCTGGCTCAGCTTGTCTGAGCATGAAAAGCTAAGCAGGGTCAGGCCTGGCTATTACTTGGATGGGAGACCCTTCCTCTAGTTTCCTGCATTGAGCAGGGGGTTGGACTCGATAGCCTAGTAGGCTCCTTCCAACTCTACGATCTATGAAATCTATGTATTGGTATTTGAGGGGACAATAGCATTATAGCATTTTGTCTTTCTTTGGATAAATCTTGCAGACAGTTTACTTTTGTAGTGCCAGGGAAGTCACATAAATGTAGCATGTAGCATATTGTTGCACAAGTGAGGGTGTGGTGGAGAGCATATTTTTCTTCCTTAATGACTTGACCTACATAAATGTGTGCTTTGGTAGATCTCTGGCCTGGAATGACCCAATTTCAGTTCAGCAGCGATTTGAAGTTCAGTGTGTCTTCTGTAGATAGCGTCACATCTTAAAAGGCATACAGAGAGAGAGAGAGAGAGAGAGAGAGAGAGAATGAATCACACACTGATTAACATAGTTTTGGTTTGTGTGTTTTTGGCAGTAGCTGAATTTCTGTGACCAATAAGGGAGAATGCCTTTCTATCAGGCTTGCATCATACTTTTTTATTAGCTTCTTTGAGCAGTATAGGTCTCAATCCAGAGAAGCCATAGTGCACGTGCAAAGGTTACACACTAACCAACCTACAGAATGTAGAATTGAATTGTGCAGAAAAATCTGGTCTACTCAAGCTAACTATGTTCTTGACCAGTCAAGCAGCCCATGCTTCTCTCTGCACACATAGTCTCTGAGATGGTACTGTTGGTTATTCCAATATAGTATTTTTTTTCTTTGCTGAATAGGATGTAGAAAAATATTTGGAATACTGGAATTAAATTATGATGTGCTGATTTTATGGACATTTAATTTAAGGTTTAGATTTTTATTCCTTCCCTTCTTCCAAGGAGCTTAGAGTAGTATACAAGGCTTAGAATGGTGTTCTCTCCTACCCCCCAGCAACCCTGTGAAGTAGATTAGGTTGAGAGAAAGTGACTGGTCTAAGGTCTCTCACTAATACCACACTGCTATACTTTCATAAAGCATTTTGCCTTGTTAATGAGTAGTTTCATCCGTTTGCTGAAAGGAAATGTCACCACTCTGGTCAGTTGCTGAGTTGATGAATTCCCCAAAGAGCCAGATGTACTTAATTTAATGTATGCCTGCTTCTTTCGTATGAATGTTGCTTGTTTATTTAAAATATTTTTATTCCGCCTTTCAAGGCAAAGCTCCTAAAGGCAATTCACAAGATAAAATTATAAAACGATAAAATATAAATACAGTCATCATGCCTTGGATTGAGAGCATAATTCGTTCCGGAAATGTGCTTGTAATTCAAAACACTTGTATATCAAAACGAAATTCCCCCAAAAAAATTTGTATAGAGATTTTTAATTTAAGCCGTACTACAGTACTTGTATTGCAAGACGTCGCTTGTATATGAAGTCAAAAATTTTTAAATAAATATTTAAAAATTTGCTTGCCTTGCAAAACGTTCTCAAACCAAGTTACTTGCAGTCCAAGGTATTACTGTAACTAGAACAGCCACATAAAACATCTAAAACAACAGTAAAATCAAATCAATTTAAAAAATGAATATTGACATCCATTCATTTAAAAGCACAGTTGGTATATCTTTAAGGCCCATTTTAAAAACAGGGAGGGAGCCATGTGCACGTCCCATAGTAGGGTATTCTAAAAGGATTGGGGCCAGCACAGGAAAGCATGTTGCAGATCAACCTTTGTGAGAGGGCAAGTTCTGTTCTTGCACTTCATGCATAATAAATGGGTTTTGTAGCACTAAATTTTGTGCTGTGGTGTAATATATCACGTTTAATATCCACAGTAATTGTAGATTTCACCTGAGCAGAAGACGTTTGCAGCATGTACACCTTGGTCCTTGAACTGTTTGCATTGCAGATGGAGAGGAGGGTAGACAGGAGGGAAAGTTTGCCAGGCCAAGCCAGGAGGTGTGTAGGTTTTTGTTTTGTTTTTGGATTTTTAAAAACCCTAAATGTTATGGCAGCTTTCACCAGCCCGGCACCTCCAAATGGGTTGGACTACAACATCCCCAGCAGAAGCCTTGCTGACTGGGGATGATGGGAGCTGTAGTCCAACCCATCTGGTGGGTGCCAGGTTAGGGACGTCTGTATTATGCTAATGGATACATAGTTAAACAGATGAACTCTAACATTGTACCAATAAACTTGGTCGATGTTAACACAAATGGAGAGTTGTTTCAGAGAAATATCAGCTTGTAAGACCAAGGGGTAGGGTCTCATTGACCTGGTTTGCACAACATGACAGCCCACCATGGCTTAATTTACCTGCAGGGACTGTTGCATCATGCAGGCTCTCGCAGATGCCATTTTTGCATGCCGCCCATAGGCACCCAGCTTGCTGTGGCTTGTCATGTTGTCCGAACCCAGGTGGCAGTGCTTGCTTGAGAGTTAGGCCCTGTACTCTTGCTGTGAGACCTGGTCCATGCATGAGCATAGTGGCTGTGCTTCAGTCTTTTAGCACAAAATTGGAAATGTGAGAACTTGTGCTTTGAAAATTAAGAACAATGTAGTGTAAGAGAATTTCAAGGTGATGTTGCTGCTCCAACCATCTAGACAAGTCTTTCCCCAACCTGGTGCTCTCCAGATGTATTGGACTACAGGCAGTCCCCAGGTTACGAACGAGTTCAGTTCTTAAGGATGTCTTTAAGTTGCATTTGTATGTACGTCAGAACAGTATAGTGTAGTATACAGCAAATCGCGTAAATTTCGTATACTATGCTATACTCTACGTAAACGACGTAGAGCCGGGGAACCCGGAAGTCCGTTCGTAAGTGCGAATTGTCCGTAAGTCGGACGTTCTTAACCTGGGGACTGCCTGTATTGTCTCCAGCCAGCGTGTCATTGGCCATGCTGGCTGGGGATGATCAGAGTTGTAGTTCAACACAACTGGAGGGCACCAGGTTGAGGAAGGCTGATATAGACCAGTCTGTGTCTCCCCCCTCATGTCCTCCTATCCTTCCCATCTGCAGTGCAAGGAAGTCAGGAACTAAAGTGTACATGCATATCATGTGGACTGAAAAATCAATGGGCATTGGATGAAAACTCCTCCCCACGGCCTTATGCGAGTGTGTCCTTTAATTATTGTCATTCCTTTAATTTCTCTGGATTGTAGAAATTTATGACTTCTGGAGTGTATGTTTGACCCTCTTGTTGAATCTTTAGCCTCTTACTAGAATTCTGAGAATCCCAAACTTTTTTGCCTGGAGTGGCAAAGAGTGGAAGAATTGATGCTTGTGGTTGCTGTGATGCATTTGGGCCCCAATTATTCTGGAAAATGAGATGTACTAGCTATGATCTGAGACATGATGGGACATGGGAGCACATCCTGACTACTGTGTGTGTGGCTCTTTTTATCCACCTCTTGTTATCTCCTCTTAATGTAAGCTGCTCTAGGTACCATAACTTGCTTGTTGTTTTGTTTTTAAGGCCTGCAAAAGTTTCATACATGTGATGTTAGTTGGGTCTTGATCAAGGGGTTTAGTGTTTTTCAACTCTATTTTATAATTTCCCCATATTATTTCATCCGTTTCCATATATTTTCTCCCTCTTCCCTCCACATTCCTTTTTCCTTGTGTGTAGTGTCATCTTAGATTGTAAGCCTGCAGGCAGGGACTGTCTTGTTTTACTGATTATATGTAAGCCTCTCCATGAGCCTTTTTGACTGAGGAGCAGAATAGAAATACTTTAAACAAATGAATATATGTAGCATTCTCAGATGGATGGCTTTGTATCTTTTCCCCTACCTTCCCTTTATCAACTGTAGGTGATAAGTGACATTAGCTTTTCTTCTCAGACTTTTTTTTTTTTTTGAGAGAGAGAGAGAGAGAACTACTGCCGACAATGCAGTGATACTTCAGGGAATGTTTGTGGTTCCTAATTTTTTTGACAAGGCAGAGTGTTTTTAAATTCCATATTTTTCTTTCTAATCTTAGAAAGATTTCCCAGTGTTTTGGATCAGATTTTTTGTAAAAACATGCTTCTCTGTGTTTTGTTTTGTTTCCCTTTCTGACTTGTCTAGCTGCTTTGTCCTCTTAGAAATAGATGCAAGTGGGAAGGTCATTAAGTCCTATCCTGTACATGTCTACTCAGGAATAAGCCCCACTGAGTTCAATGGGACTTTCTCCCAAGTAAGTGTGTATATAGGATTGCAGCCTTAACATTGGCTTATAGTATTAGAATCTATTGCTTATATAGTATTTGAAACATTTAATTTAATAATTTGTTAGGTTTATACTAACATGGAGTAAAATGAATTGGGTAGATAATGTATGCAAAGATATGTAGCAAACAGATTAGAGCCTTTGGAAAATTCTAGAAGAGTAGCTGTGATAGTCTGTTGCAACTGAAACAGTGCTTTGTTGGTTATGCCACAATAAACCTGCTGGCCTTTAAAGTGCCATAAAATTATTTGGATCTATTGAAGTTGATCAGAAAAGAACTTTCAAGAGATGTCAAACCTGCCTGTATTTCACCAAATCTCATTTCAATTAAGCATTCATATGCATATATATGATGACAGATTTGCCCCTCCTGAGGCCTGATGTTCTGCTGCCATTGCCGTTTTGTGATGGGTTGATTGTGTTTTTATCTAGTGTAACCTTCTTTGTTAAACATGTTTAATGGAAAGGCATTGAATACTAATACATTGATTAAAAAGTAGGCCATCAACTAAGATTTCTTTAATTGGATTAGTACCATTTTGGAGTTTTTTTTTCCTTTACCCCTCAACTCCAAAAACTTAAAAGCAAAGCCAAAAATATAAGTGAAGAATTTGTCCCTTATTTGCTATATGTTAATAGGCTACATTTTGGTTTACTTGTTATATTTGTATTCTGCCTTTTGTCCAAGGAGCTCATATCAACATTTTAACCTTGTAACAGCCCTTCAAGAAATGTTCTGGTAAGATAGTGTAATTTGTCCTGGGCTACCCAGTGAACTTCATAACTATATAGGGATTTGATTTGGAATTTCTCAAACCCACTACAACAATAGAACTTTTAACTTGTTTAAAACAATGTAATGTAACAAACCATCAGAACAAAAGAGGAGATGAGCATCGCAAAAATAAAACCCATTCAAATGTGTGGAACAAAGATTAAAATGACCTTGCCAATAAAGTAGGTGTTGTAACTTAAAATAGGAAGCTTTTCTGAAATAGGGATGTGATTTAGTTTTCTAAAATAACATCTGATTATATGGGCGGCCTGTAAAACAGTAGAACTGATGCTACTGTTTCCCTTGCAAACCCTTATTATTCCAAATTTCCTTAAACACTTAGCTGATGGGTGCCTCATAAATTTTAGCTCAGCTGTGTGTAATGCAAACTTGTAAATCCTAGATTATGAGGGAAGTTGCATGGAAACATAGTTTCAAGCAGGCTTCTTATGGCCAAAGAGTGACTTGACCCCAGTCAAAGGACTAGTGCTTAACCCAGGGATGGGCAGAAGGTTTGGGACTCCAGATGTTTGGGACTTCAACTCCCAGAAGCCCCTGCAAGCATGGCCAATGGTCAGGAATGCTGGGACTTGAAGTCCAAAATATCTGGAGATCTACTTTCTGCCGATCTCTGGCTTAGCCTAGTAGAATGCTTGACTTTTATGCTTCAAACAACAGAAACCCGTGTCATATTACAAACTTCGCACAGTTTTGAAATGTTTACCATGTAGCATGCTACAGAGGAAGGGGGCAGGAATCATAAGCCCCCATTGAGCTCATAAAACTATGTTTAGTTCTTTGAATCCTAGCCTCTGTTGGTTTTTAATAACTTGCTAAAAACTTTTAAGTCCTTAACTTTTTTGTTTTAATCCCACAAATTTATTCAATAGGCAAGTCTATTTTCACCCATAACACATATACTCTATTTTGATTTTTGAACAGACACCAAATCCCACTGCAAGTGAGTTTATTCCTAAAGGAGGATCAACCTCCCGACTCAGTAATATGTCGCAGTCAAATATATCTGCCTTCTCTCAAGCCTTGTTCTCTCATCCTTCCATGGGAGGTCCTGCAAATGCTGGGCTAGCTCCAGGTAAGCTTGGAGTAATTTATTTGCTCTAGAGTATGAACCTCAGTAGCACTAGTGAGGCTTATTATGTCTAGGAATTGACACAAGTTTTCATAAGCTCAATTATTTGAAGTGTTTACTTGTAGTAGCTTCAGGGGGTTGTAATCAGTTTGGGACCTACACCTCCAGCAACTGTTATAGCAGTAAAGGTTTCCTGCTGTGACTTGGCATTACCAAGTGATGGGAGGGCATTGTTTTAACTTGTAAGCTTTCATAGAGGTAAAAATTCTCATATATCTTTGTAGAAGAAAGTGTGGCCTTCCTTTCGAAAATGTGTATATATATAAGTGCTGTTTGGCACATTGTAATTTCAATTTGCAGCTCTTATTTAAGGGATCTCTTTCAATAAATACTTTTCAGAATATTTAAAACTACTATTGAAGTGTGTGATCTGAAAGGCTGATATGCAAGGTTTGAAAACAACAGAGTGGCCTGTTCACATAACACAACAGCTCACTATGGGTTATTTAACTCACTGTGAGGCCACAGCATGTGCGGCTGTGATTTTACATATTCAAGCCCTGCTCGGGGGTTGTCGTGTCGTGCGAACCCAGCAAACGTGTGTTATGCGAGGATTAAACAACCCTCACATAACCCTAGAACAGAGCATGGTATTAACTTAATACCGAGTTAAGGAAAACTTGAGCAAGTTTAAATGCCTTTAAATCAGAATAATCTGGATTATATGTGTTCTGACCAAAGTTCTCCTCCAGGGGTGGGCAACTTTTGGCCTACAATTCCCATCAGCCCAAGGTAGCATAGTCAGTGGTGAGGGATGATGGGAGTTGTAGGCCAAAACATTTGGAGGGCCACAAGTTGCCTTCCCCTGTCCTAAGCAAAACTATGGAGAAGGTCACTGAAGGAATGTGTTGGAAGTAAGATGCAGGCATTTATGAGAGAGCAGGTCTTGCTGCCTGACAAAAACAAATCATACATTATTTAAGCAGTTAAATCAGAAATGTGATAAAAGTCACGTGTGAGCTTGAAGAATCTAAAATAGTAGAGCCATCCATAAACACTGAATAACATGGCTTCTTGGGCCCATAGCCTGGAAAGGAGTGAGAGCAGATTAATGTGCTATATGTGCCAGTTTTATATATTGTTTTCATTCATAGGAAGCTGCCTTATACCAGGTCAAGCCATGTCTCCACCTAGCCCATTCTATTCTGACTGGCAGCAGCTCTCCAGGATCTCTGGCAGAGGTCATATACATCACCTGCTACCTGATCCTTTTAACTAGATTGGATCTGGGACCTTTTCATACCAAGCCTGTGCTCTACTACTGAGTTATATTCCCTCCCCTGAAGTTTCTCTGTCATGTGAGCAGATCCAGTTGGATAATCAAATCTTAATTTCCATTTAGTCATAGTTATAGGTCACATCTGTGATAATAGAAACCTAGTCTGCCCACAACATTTCCAGTTCCCAGATTTGAGGAAAGGAGTGGTGGTAACAATTTTAAGTTTGCAGTATGCACAAATCTGTAGTTGGCATATGGAGTTGGGTGCACTGGTCCATGCATTTTTCATGCTGCAGAACAGCTGCCCTATTTTCTAGTGGTTAGAAAAATTAACTTCATTTTCAGGTTTGGGGCAGCCAGCGTTGTAGATTTTTTGGAAGGAGGCTTGTTTTCAGAAAAATCTTGAAGAAACAAACCACCATTTTAAGGTGACATGGAGCAACTGGGAATTGAGAAGGAAGACTAAGCCTGAGGCTTTTATCCTAAGTAATTCTGAAATTATGAAGCTGTCTTTTGTGAAGTCCACTAGCTGGCCTGGTGCTACTCTGCCTGTAGCAATCCAGGATCATGGGTAGGGCCCTGCTGCCTGATATCCTTTTTACTGGAGATGCCATAGATTGAACCGGGAGCTTATTCATACAAAGGATATGCTCTGACACCATGTGATGGCTTTCTTACACACACACCCTTTTCTGGGGGCAATCCTTCCCGCCTCACTTCGGTTTTTCAGGCTCATAGAGGGATGCTTTGGCACAGGAGAATTGAAAAGCCTCTGTGAATACCACACATGGTGCTTTGGATCCTAGCCATGTTGGAGAAACCACAACTGCAGCATGTTCTTTAACATATAAGCACCACTTACAGTAATAATGTTATAGTTACAGTAAACATTACAATTTTTACAATAAAATCAGGCCTTTTTTTCTGGTGGAACTCACCGGAACTGAGTTCTAGCACCTTTTCTTCTATTAATTACATTACAATTTAATCGCCATCTATTCCCGAGGAAATGTAATCCAAGAGTTCCGGTACCCTTTTCTCCAGAAAAAAAGCACTGAATAAAATAATTAACAAAATGGTTTGTACATTGCCATTATTTGTTTCAGTACTAGGTAAAGGATATATACTTGTCAAAAAAATTGTCTTGTCACTTTCTGACTTTAGTCAGTTTCCATGATATTTGCAATATGATTAATTTTTAAAATGTGTCCTACATAGGTGTTCACTATATAAATTTGTTACAGTTTCTATGGCACATATCTCAATATTGCTCTTTTAAGTCATCCTAAACAGATAGTTGGTTAACTCTGATTACTTTAAAGAGCTTTATAATATTTTCCCAGTTAGAACAATGCCACCATATATGCATAAAATGTGCTGGTGTGCAGATAGATACCACAGTTGTAGTTTGAAAGAAGTATCTAAAGAAAACTGTGGTACTATCAGCAGCTTTCTTGATCCGTACCACAGCAAAATAGTGAACCACATTTATATGAAGATATTCCTTGAATTGCTCACAAATGTTTATAAATATTTGCTACTGGTGGTTTTCTATCACCCTTTGGGCGCACTAATTTTCTTTGTCAGTTGATATATTTGTGGCTAACCATTTTATTTGAATTTTACATGTAGACTGAAGTCTTCAGTAACTGAGAAACTTCCAAACAATTTGTTCACCTGTTCTAAATTTGTTCTGTTTTTATCTGAAAGGGGATTAAGTTTTTTTCAAGCCTTGGAGGTCATTGTGGAGCAAATGCCTTTTTCCTGCCTTTTTACCTGCAAGTCTTCCCCCCTCCCTTTTATTTTCATAAGGAATGTCACTGTCAGCGGGATCTTCTCCCCTTCATTCCCCTAAAATTACTCCTCACACGTCTCCTGCTCCTAGACGAAGAAGTCATACACCAAACCCAGCTAATTATATGGTGCCTACTAGTGCCTCTACACCGGTTACTAATGCTGTCTCCCAGCCCCCAGCTACTGGCCAGGTGATTCAGAAGGAAACTGTGGGTGGCACAACCTATTTCTATACTGATACAACTCCAGCACCTCTAACTGGAATGGTAAGGTTTCAGCTTTGTTTATGAAGGTATTTTTTCATATATATTTGTCAATAAATACTGGCATTCAGTATGGTAACACACCACATCTTCAATCATTGTTAAAGCTTGACTATTAACTTGACTACTACCCCCAAATTTAATTTAAACTGGATTCCTTTTCTGTCCCCCAAATGCTCTTGGGGCATGTAAACAGATGGAGCAAGGAGAAGATGACTGTAGTCCATCACAATAAACCATGGTTCGCCTAGGTTTGCTCCCATCACAACAACCATAGTTTCTCATAATGTCCAAACACAGCCATTGTTGCTTCCTCCCAAAATGTTCCACTGTTTTTGCAGTTATTCTCTTCAATAGCTGCAAGGCTGAGAGGCCATACCTTACTGGTAGACCACATACTTTGTCTGCAGAAAGACGTAGGTTCAGTTCCTGACATATCTCCATATCTTTCCCAAGTAACGGGAAAGATCTCTGCCTGAGACTTTGGAGAGCAGCTGTCACTCAGAGTAGATGGTAGTAGGCTAGATGGACCAATGTCAGACTCAGTAGAAGGCAGTTCTGTATTTTCAGAAAAATTACTCATAAGGAAGTAGCCCAGCCTGCTATGCGGAATGAGAGTAAATACGGGAATAAACTCTTTATTCATGGGATGAAGAACACAGAGACCGTGTTGCACAGATCTGGGAGCCTAGGCAAGGTGGTAGTGGAGATTGCCTCTATGGCGGGTTGCATGTACAGCTCTGTCATCTTTCTACTTTAAGCGCTGCTGGCCCCTTAGAGGACTAGGCATGTCTCCTGACATGGTAGGATCTGTCCTAGCTGGAGCCATGAGGGGAGCTAACAGCAGAATTTGGCTAGCTACATATATGATTTGTGTCGTTTGCCATTCAGATACTGGCATGGGAATACATGATACTTGAGAGCCAGTGTGGCGTAGTGGTTAGAGTGTTGGACTGGGACTTGGGAGATCTGGGTTCTAGTCCCTGCTCGGCCATGAAACTGACTGGGTGACTTTGGCCCAGTCACTGTCTCTCAGCCTAACCTACCTCACAGGGTTGTTGTGAGGATAAAATGGAGAGGATGATGATGATTATGTAAGCCACCTTGGGTTCCTTGCAGGAAAAAAGGCGGGGTATAAATATAATAAATAAATAAATAAATACTTGTGATAAATAACCTACTCAATTTATTTATTTATTTATTTAAATGTTAATAATCCTGCCCACCCATATACTATGGTCAGTATCTGAGGGCCTCCTCCGAGGGAGTCCCAGAGGGTGGCAACAAGGGAGCGGACCTTCTCAGTGGTAGCTCCCCAACTGTGGAATGATCTCCACCTGAGGTCCACCTAGGGTCTCCTGCCCGGACCCTAAGATCATCCTTAGCAGTCCTTCTCCGGGAGCCCCTGCCAAAGGAATTGAGGTGGGTGGCTGCTAAGATTAGGGCCTTTTCTGTTGTGGCACGCCAATCGTGGAATGATCTTCCCAGAGGGGCTCACCTGGCGCCTACGTTGTGCTCTTTCCAGCGCCTTCCTATTTTCTGAGGCATTTTAGTCTTTCAGTTTTTGTTTATATATATATATATATATATATATATATATAATAAATAAAAAATACTTCTATTTTATACTGTAGTTTTAAACTTTTAGAGTGTATTTTATGGTTTTAATTCTTGTGAACTGCCCAGAGAGCTTCAGCTATTGGACGGTATAGAAATGCAATAAATAAATAAGTAAATTCTAAAAACAATTTGTTTCTAATTTGAACTTCAATAGGTATTCCCAAATTATCACATTTATCCTCCAACTGCACCTCATGTTGCTTACATGCAGCCAAAAGCTAATGCACCTTCCTTCTTCATGGCAGATGAACTCCGACAGGTAAGTTCTTTTTATAAGATAAAATAATTGTAACAGATTTTATTCATCAAATGTCTATATTGCCTTTCTATACTGCCAGCACTGCAATATAAAAAACAATGATTTGCATTGTTGAGGAAGTAGATCAGATGCAAGTTAACAGGCAAAATAGGTATGTTCAAACTGATGTGATTGTGTTTGAGAGATATATCCCATTAGGTTGCAGTAGTAAACACACTTATCTGGAAGTAAGACCTGTGGAACTCAATGCAGCTTCCTTGTGAAAAGACAGAGAAAGAGAAAACAGCCAAAAGGAGAGAGAAAAGCAGCCAGTCAGAACCAGAGAGAAAGGCCAGGGAAAGAGAGATTGTCCATGCACACAGCTCACATGCACACCTGCACACAGAGAGAAGGGGGCAGGGAGTTTCCAACATTTTTTGATTGGCCATGACACCCTTGGCATTTTGTGGTGATGCCCAGGACACTTTCTCAAAATTTCAAATGTGTCCACAAGCCTAGGTCTATTTCTTTGATTTGCTCAAAAAGTGTATAAAAAAGCAAAATAGGACTGCTTTGGCCAACGTGGTGGACAATCTTTGCAGAGAACTGGACAGTGGGAGTTTTGTGTCTGTTGGTTCTGTTGGCCTCTTGGTGGATCTCGATACCATCAACCATAGTATCCTTCTGGGATGAGACTTGGAGGCTTTGTTCTACAATGGCTCCAGTCCTTCTTGGAGGGTCGATTCCAGGAGATGGTGCTAGAGGCTCCTGTTTGGCAGTGTGTCCATTGGCCTATGGTATCCCTTAGGATTCCATCTTGTCCCTAGGGAGTTTAGCATATACTTGGAATCACTGGGATAAGTCATTGAGAGGTTTGGAGTATACTGATGGCACCCAACTCTGTCATTGCCATCAAAATCCAAGGAAGCTATTCTTGTTCTAAATCAGTGTCTTATGTCGTTAAAGGACTGGATGAGGGAGAACAAATTGAAGTTTAATCCAGACAACAGAGGTGCTCCTGGTTAGTCGGAAGGCAGATCAGGCAATAGGGATTCAACCTGTGCTAGATGGGATTACACTCCCCTTGAAGACTCAGGTTCACAGTTTGGATATATCTCTGCATTCAGTCCCGAACCTGGATGCTCAGGTTTGGCAGTGGCCAATAGTGTGTTTTCACAGCTCAGGCTAGTGCCAACTGCGTCTATTCCTGGAGATGTCTGATCTAGCCACCGTGGCACATGCCTTGGTTACATCTCATTTGGAGTACTGTAACAGACTCTACATCAGGCTGCCTTTGAAAAGTGTTTGGAAACTTCAGGAGGTCCATAATGCTAAGACCAGACTGTTGACCTGTTGTAGGGAGCGTATGACTCTTCTGTTACAACAACTTCACTGACTAACAGTTTGTTTCAAGGCACAACTCAAAGTGCTGATTATGACCTGTAAAGCCCAATAAAACATGGTACCAGGCTATTTGAAAGACTGCATTCTGTCATATGAGCCTGCCCAGGTTTTAAGATCCTTTCAGGACTCAGGAGGCCTTTCTCTCTGTCCTGCTAGCATCAGGGGCATGTTTACTGAAGATGCTCCCAGGCTCTGGAACTCCCTGCTGAGGGAGACTATGTTGGTGCCATTTCTATTGTCCTTCTACTCTCAGGCAAAGATGTTTTTATTCAGGAAGGATTTTGGCATTTAAGCTTGTCTGCAGCTATTGTTGTGTTTTTAATGGATTTGTTTTTATTTTATGTTTTCATTAAGGCACTGTTTTAATGTGTATTTTATTATTAAAGCCTGCTTCGAGCACCGTTTTTGGTGGGCAGGACATAAATGTAAGAAATAATAAATAATAAATAGAATTTCATGCCTTATTTGTAAGACTGCAAAATGTGTTTCTTACAGGAGCTGATCAACAGACACTTAATTACGATGGCTCAGATAGATCAAGCAGATATGCCTGGTAAGCAACTGAACATTCCAGATTTTAAACTGGATTTTTGAACTGTTCTTTTGCTTGTTTCAGCTTTGTAACTCTATTAAATTTTTCATCTAATTATTAAAGCAAACCTAATTTTGATGCAGTATTGAGTGTAATCAAGCTGAATCTACATATTTGTTCCCATCTGTATTAATGATTACAAAATTATTTCTTTGCTATTAACTTTTCCATCTATTCATTTTTTTAGCAACACACAACACAAACTTTAGTTCCTCTTTAAATCTTTTCTCTTCAAAGTGTTTGATTTCACTGACTGGAACAAAATTAGACCCTGACCCAGTTTGCACAATTAAACAGCTCACAGTTTGTTAACCATGGGTTGTTTGGGAGTGTGCATGAGTGTGCTGGTTTCTGACTGTTTGCCTGCTTCCGCTTTGATAAACAACCCTCCCCGTTACCAGGTTGTTCTCTGTGATGACAGAACCCGGAACGCTGGTTGTCGAGGGAGTAACAACCCAGAGTTTTAATCCAAGAACAAACCAAGGGCTAAGACTCTGGGTTGTTTCAACAAAGCTGTCATGATAACTTAATTTTGTTACAGTCCTCTAATCAGTAGTGTGTGTATTGTTTTGACATCTAATTGATCTTCTCTGTATCTGCAATAACTGTTTTCTTCATAATTTAAAGTAGTGTCTAATGTATTTCTGTAAACTGGTTTAGCTGTCCCAACAGAAGTTGACAGCTACCACAGCCTTTTCCCTTTAGAACCACTGCCACCACCCAATCGGATACAGAAAACAAGCAACTTTGGGTACATAACATCATGCTACAAAGCTGTAAATAGCAAAGATGATCTGCCATATTGCCTTCGGAGGATACATGGTGAGGGAAAATCCTAAGTTGTCATCTTGTTAAAATTGAATGCTACCGATACTTAAGTCTAAAACGCTTGGGCTTTTTTGTGCATAAATCACAAATTGGATTTCAAATGCAATCATTCATTTAAAATAAGAAACAGGGATTTGGCCCAACTAACAATCCATAGAGTTTGGGTTATGAACAAATAAATACGTTTTGTTTTTGGTATGTCTCTGTTGGTGGCAGCTCAGTGTTTTGGAAGAAATGTGAGGGTTCCATTAAATGTTTGATAATGTTTTAAAGTATGAAGGGTTTTTTTTTCTTTCTTTCACAGGTTTTCGTCTTGTTAACACAAAGTGCATGGTGTTGGTTGACATGTGGAAAAAGATCCAACACTCAAATATCGTAACATTGCGAGAAGTATTCACCACTAAAGCATTTGGAGAACATTGTAAGTTTCTGATTTTAAGATGTTGGCCAATTGTATTGGAAGACTTGCATCAATTGCATACCTAATTCTCACCTCGGACTCTTTTTGAAAAGCTCTTGTGTTTGCATACGACTTCCACGCTGGAGGAGAGACTATGATGAGCAGACACTTCAATGACCCTAGTGCTGATGCCTATTTCACAAAAAGGAAGTGGGGTAAGGCCAGCAAACGAGACCTATGATTTTTTTTCAGTAGTGAAAAAATAGGAAACAACTGTTGAAATCTTGTAACATTTCATTGTACATGGTTGTTTGTTTCTTTGTTTTGCTATATAGGTTCCTTGAGGTGTTTAATTTATGTGTTTAATCTTGCTTGCTACTTATCAGTTCTTCCCACACTGTTTGATCCTGCAGTTGTTGGTGTATGTACATTGGTCTCCCAATAATGCTCTATTATTACAAGAACTGTTTGTAGTCCCACATATGTCCAGTTCTAGATGGGGACTAAGAGCAAGCTGGTTCTATACTGGAAATCTTTTAGAGTTCAATTACCTCTTCTGTGTGTGTCTATCTTGTCTCCCCTTTTCTCTTTATTTCTGTGGGTCTTTTGGGTAGCAACCTTGCATTCAGTACAGTTGGATGAAATTAACAGATCTGGCATCATTCTTCTGAAATGAACGTGCGTTTGAATAGGTCAGAAGTGGTCAAGATTGGATTATTATAATGTGCTCTATGTGAGGCTACCCTTAGGCCTGGTCTAGACGTTGCAGCTGGTGCAGAGTGCATTTGTGAGGCTACTAACAGACCTCTTTTCAACAGCATGTTGCACCTCTGCTAAAAGAACTGCATTGGCTGCCAATACGCTACTGGTCCACGTTTAAGGTTCTGTTGTTAACATATAAAACAACTTGAGGTCATGTTACCTTAGGGATCACCTCACCCCTTGTCCCTATCAGATCCTTGCAGTCCTCAGGGGGACGAGTGGAGGCTGGTGGCTCCAATGTCAGTGGGGCGGTGTATCCACTCCGGGTTTTAGTCTGAACTTTTGAGGAGCTATCCATGTTGCTGAGCCCAATCCCCAGATAGGTTCAGCACCATGGACAGCTTCTTTAAAGTTCAGACTGAAACCCAGAGTGGATACACAGCTCCACTGACACTGGAGCCACCAGCCACTGCTGGGAGGAACACTTCTGATGGTACTGCATATTCCTGAGGTTTGCCTCAAGAGTACTTGCAACAGAGTGTTTAGTGTTGCAGCACCCACCCTCTGGAATGTGTGCCCTATTGACATTAGATAGTGTTTTATTTATTTATTTTATTTATTATATTTATGAATTGCATCTGCTCAAGACCCACCTCTTCATGCAGGCCTTCCCTGAGGGTGACCCAGTTAGTTTAGTTATAATCTACCAGCCATTTTTTTTTTACTGTACTTTTATTGTTATACTTTATGGTTTTATTATTTTTGTTAACTGCTTTGATAGTTCACTGGAAAGCGGTATATACATTTGTGAAATAATTAAAATGAACTAGTGCATACCATTCTGCACTGTTTAGTCATCTATCTATCTTCCCTTTCGGTGAGTTCGTATGACACGGCAACCCACCCTGCGGATAAGCTACACAGTGTAGGTTGTTTGTGGAACAACCCATGCTGCATCTGACAGCCGATAGGGCTCACTGTGGGTTGTCCCCCCACTCGTTCCCTCCTGGTCCTCCCACAGGTATCCCAGGGACCTGTGCGGCAGAACCTGTCTTGTCTCCTCTCGCCGCTGTGATGGCAACTCCTTTTGCAGTTGCCTTGGCTTTTCCCCCCTTCCCCCCTTTTTGGGTGGAGGGGAGATTGCTTTTTGCGATCACCGAAGTGATCAAGCACCTAGACTCTTGGGAATGGGTGGAAAAGGTGGAGGACACTGACAACTGTCAGTTCCACACTTAAAACCTAGAGGACCTCTCTGCAAAGGGGGTGATCTATTTGCCATCCCCTTTTGTGAGCAAAGATCTTCTCTCAGCTTTGCTTCTACTTGACAGCTCGCTGTTTGAGCGCTGTCAAGTGAAAGTAAAGTACAGTGTATTAGAAGCCTGGCTTTGTCAATATCCATGGATGGTGCCTGCCTTGACAGCAGGCACTCACCAGGACATTGACCGGGCAAGGCTTCAAATCTCGTGTAGTCAGAGTTGCACAAACTCCTGACCCAAAAAAGAATATTAAAAAATTATCGAAAACATTTGCGCACATTTCTGGTGAGGAAAAAAGAGAGGGAATAAAGGTGGCAAACCAGTGACGGCCTCTCCAGTGTGGTGCTTGGGCATTTTGGAGGGGCTGTCACTGCCTGTCACTTCGGAGGTCATGAAAAGCGATCTTGGGGGGAAAAGTGGGGGGAAAGCTGCGGCACCCACGAAAGGGGTCAAGATTGCAGCGGGGAGACAAGCCAGTGACGGTCACTCCAAAGTGCCACTTGGGCATCAGTGGAGCAGCTGTCACTGGAGGTGGCCCAGGCAAGAGCGGCAAGGGGTTTTTGCTTGCTCGTTTGTCACTTCCTTGGACCCATGAAGGGATCAGTCTCCCGGGTTCAGATGACACAACAGCCCATCGTGGGTCCAGCAACCCCTACAACAAACCATGGGTTGTCCGGATGGCTTGTTGCCCCAAAACAAGCCACCTTGTGGGAAGCGGTCCAGATTCACACAACATGACAACCCACCATGGCTAGTTACTCATGATGGGTTGTCGTGTTGTGCAAACCCAGTCTTTCCCTCCCTCCCCCCCTTCCCTCCCCTTCCCTCCCCTTCCCTCCCCTCCCCTTCCCTCCCCTTCCCTCCCCTCCCCTCCCTCCCTCCCTCCTCTCTCTCTCTCTCTCTCTCTCACACACACACACACACACACACACACAGCACGCATTGTGAGGGTGCGGATGAACCCTTCAAATGGTTGTGTTCTTGCTGGCAAATCATAACATTATTGATAGCATTTGCACGGGTGGAACGCCATTAAAAAAAATCTAGGGCTGTTTGTATAACTAGCTTATGGAAATGGGAGACTTGAAAAATAATTTGTACGGTATATCATAAGATTGTGTTTGCCATTTGCTCGTGCTCTATAGCCTGCATTCGGCAGCTCAAGGCTTTGGGCTTTTTAAAGATAGGGTCTCCTGGTGTAGTACATACTTAGGTGTCCAGGGAACTTCTGATTTAAGAAGCTATGTTTCTTGTTAGTAAAATTGGTATTTGGCAGTTGAAGGAAGAGAATTGTGGTTACATGGCTGTTTTTACATGTTGTGTTCTGCTGTTTCAATGTGGTTAGTCTTTTTTTGTTTTGTGGTGTCATTTGCTAACACATTCCAGAATTTTATTGTCAAGGATGTGGTATAAAGTTTTGACAGATGCCTCAAGATATAACAAGTTTGGTTTATTTCTGTCTGAAACACCTGCAAACTAGTGGACATCTTCCTAGTTTAGTAGAATTCTTTCTCAAATAGAATTCTGTCTCAATTCTTTCTAGGGGTATACAGAGATATATTTTTAAAAATTGCAATTTGGCGTATGTTCAACAAAAGGCTGTGCCTGCGTGATATGGCTATGTGAGCACCGATGAATAGAAAACAAACACAGGAGCAGTTGTCTCTCAAATTAATAGCTTGGCTGTTGCTTAATTGAAGCTGTCATCATCTAGTTTAGGAGAGATTAACATTTTGTGCTAGAATCATTTGGATTGTGAGATCAGAAAACTGAAAACATTTTGTCAATTTGTTTTCATCATATTAGTTTGCTGCAGCTATAGGCCACAAAAAATACATAATAATAACCATTAAAACATAGTATAGGGCAATACTTCCATATAACATAAAATACAATGAATGGGTTCACACAACACGATAACCCACATTCAGGGGTTGAGTATGGGTTGGCTGTGGATTGTTGCTGAAACATGGATTGTTGTTGAAACTTGGGTTGTTGTGTTTTCTGAACCCAGCCGCGATAAGCCATGGTTTGTTAACTACGAGCAACCCATGAAGAGAACCCATGGTTTGTTGTTGGTTTATTTGACAACCCATGCTCAACCCTTGAGTGTGGGTTATCGTGTTGTGTGAACCCAGTCATGTTTTCCGCACAGACTTGGATTTCATAAAAGGTCAATTAGACTACAACAGTTGTGTAACAAAGCTAACTTACAGCCTTTAAAAATCTTCATCCTCGTCTCAGTGCAACGTGACTTGGGGGAGATTGATGGGCTAATGCAAAAAGTAGGTGAAGTTTGGGGATAGAAGAGAACTGCTTGTGATAAGTCTCACAATCTGACAGTAGAGCCTGTCACCCTGTTCAGCTGTGTTTTTTCTATACCATTAGCAGACATGATGTTCATAGTAACTGACCACTTTAATGCATGCTAGTGCTAACAAATTCTCCACCTTCTCTGCAAGATGGCATAATTTAGTGCAGTCACAACACAACACAACACAATCCCCACCCCCACTCAATCAGGTCTTTGTTTCACGGGGTACATAGGTCATGGCTCGAAAGGGGAAGAGGAATCCATACCTCAGTAAGCTGTAATCCATTAAAAAAGAGAGATGCTTGGAGACTTGCTCAAAGCTGCTATCCCTGCCTTTTGGATGTCATGATTGCTTGATCCTTGCCCGTCCTGGCTCGTTATGAGCTGCAGGGAGAGACTGGGTGAGGGGATCAGGGCGGTGGTGAATGCCTCCCTCGATGAGGGAGTGATCCCATCAGCCCTTAAGGAGGCTGCAGTAAGACCACTTTTAAAGAAGCCCTCCTTGGATCCCCAAGACCTGAAAAACTTTCGCCCAGTCTCCAATTTGCCATTTCTGGGCAAGGTGATTGAGCGAGTGGTGGGGGCTCAGTTGAAGGCACACTTGGATGAAGCCGATTACTTAGATCCATGCCAGTCGGGCTTTAGGCCTGGACATGGGACGGAAACGGCCTTGGTCGCCTTGGTGGATGATATGAGGAGGGCGTTGGATAGGGGCGAATGCTCCTTCCTATTCCTCCTCAATCTCTCAGCGGCTTTTGATACCGTGGACCACGGTATCCTCCTGGACCTCCTGGAGGGGTTGGGTATTGGAAGCACTGTATTACAGTGGTTCCGGTCCTTCCTCTCTGGAAGGTACCAGAGGGTAGTTCTTGGGGAGGAGGCTTCGGACCCTCGGCTGCTCACTTGTGGGGTGCATCAGGGTTCCATCCTCTCCCCAATGCTATTCAGCATCTACCTAAAACCTCTGGCGGCTATCATCAGGAGGTTTGGGGTGCGGTGTCATCAATATGTGGATGACACGCAGCTCTACCTCTCTTTCAAGTCCTCACCAAGGTTGGCCGTTGAGACCCTGTCCAAGTGCCTGGAGGCAGTGGGTGGCTGGATGGGAGGGAACGTGTTGAAGCTGAACCCCGACAAGACCGAGGTACTTCTGGTGGGAGACAAGGGAAGGTTAGGGGATGTTGACCTGGTGCTGAATGGGGTACATCTCCCCCTGAAGGACCAGGTCCGCAGCTTGGGGGTCATTCTAGACTCCCAGCTGTCCATGGAGGCTCAGGTGTCAGCTGTGAGCCGGGCAGCGCTGTATCAACTCCATCTGATACGGCAGTTGCGCCCCTACCTTCCTAATCATCTGCTCCCTTCAGTGGTTCATGCCTTGGTCTCCTCTCGCCTAGACTACTGTAATGCACTCTACGTGGGGTTACCCTGGAAGACGGTTCGGAAGCTTCAGCTGGTACAGAACATGGCGGCTCGCCTGATTAAGGGCAGCCGCCGGCGTGATCACATCACGCCAGTGCTTAAGGAGTTGCACTGGCTACCAGTTGCTTGCCGAGCCAAATTCAAGGTGTTGGTTTTGACCTTTAAAACCCTACACGGCTCCGGCCCAGTTTATCTCAAGGAGCGCCTCCAGCAACATCAAGTAGGCCGCTCAACAAGATCTGCCACAGACGGCCTTCTCCTTATCCCATCAGCCAGAGCAGCCAGGCTGGTGGGGACTAGGAAGAGGGCCTTCTCTGTGGCGGCCCCCACGTTATGGAACTCCCTCCCTAGTGACCTTCGCCATGCCCCCTCCGTGATGAGCTTCCGCCGTGCATTAAAAACATGGCTGTTCAGGCGGGAATATGGGGTGGGTTAGGATTTTAAAAGAAACTTTTATACTGTTTTAATTATCATATTTTATTGTATTGTTTTACTGTATTATTTTAATTGTACATCGCCCAGGGTGGCCGGGTGGCCGGCCAGATGGGCGATTAATAAATATAATAAATAAATAAATAAAATGATGGAAGGAGGAAGAGAAGGGGCAAACGAAGTCTCCCGTTGGAGGTTTCAAAGAGTGTCCCTACCCCAAATTTTCATCCTTTTAAAACAGACTAGTCTGCATGAGCCATAGCCCCCTCCATTCAATGGACTTACCTCCCACACATGCACATCTTGGAAATCTTGTGCTTTTGTGCACAGCTTCAGGGGGAACCATTCTTGGGAACAACCCTGCGTGGTCCCTCCAAGCTGCCCTCTCTCTTATCAGAATGTGGGGCTGTCAGTCACAATCCATGCATACAGACTTGAACTGACAAATGTTCCATAAACATCCTGTATACATTGCCCTCAAGTTTATTATAATTTTATGTTGGGAGAAGGAGAGCTCTTTCAAACATGCACTAAGTGAAGACTGCTGGTAAACCACTGTGTGAATCATCCTGTCCCACCTTGAATTTTAAGTGGTCACACACTATTAGCTTCCCCTGAACGTGCCAGCCTTGTAGGTTAGAGCAGGAAACTGCTTGTCTTCAAACCGGAACACGAGCTCAAACCACTAAAAAGAGAGGTGGGGAGAGAGAAGCAGAAATGAAAGCAAGCTATGTTTGCTATGTCCCCAGACTTATTGAAAGCAGAGTATTTTATATTTTGGATCAACCTGTAGATGTACTTTTGATTTTACACTACAAACTAAACCAGTTTTCCCATGAGTGCATTGTGCAGGTTGAAGGCAGTAATGCTTGCTTTGTAAGTTGCAGTGTTTTATAGGGTATTCTCTCATTTAATACTGCTTGTATGTAGATTTTGAAGACAGCCAATATTTCACTTTTGTCAAGCTAAAAGTAGAATGCTCGTTCAGGAAGTGCTGTTTCTGAATGCACTCCAGAGGCATGGGCGTGCACATCTGTGTGCTGCATCTGAGTTATTTTCATGATATTTGCTTGAACACCCTCACCCCAACATGATGAACTTTTAAAAACTCCCTGGAAGTGGGTGTTTGCTGCAAGAACTGCTTTAAGGAGAGATGTTTGCACAACAAGGTAGCTTTCCTTTAAAACAGCACTTGCATCAACACCGAAAACTGTTTTAAAAGTCTGGGTCTAAAGAGCTATTTGTGGGAAGTGATCCTTCAGTGGAATATTACTAAATTCCTCTTGAGGGTGATACGCATAATAATGTAAGCTTTGAATCGCAGCTCATTTCTTCGTTGTGAGTAATTGGCTTCATTTTTCATTGTTTTGTTGATGAAAAATACCCTGACATCAATCCTTCAGAAGTCATATTGTATTAATGTGCCATGCTATATCTTTGAAAAACCTTGGAAGTGCTTGGAAGATGATGATAGGTATAGTATATTAAATTTGTCCATTCTGAATACATTGCCTGAAGTGCGTTATTTTCTCAGTGAGGCAGTTGATTCATTGAAAAGCTCTTAAATGTTTATGGTCAAACTTCAGTCATGAAGTAAGTGTTGCAGGAAGAAATATGTGCAATGTTCCAAGTGTGTTGAGTCATAGTTTTGTAATGGATTTGGAAATAGACTAGTGTATTTGTTTTTTTAAAGCATGCCATGGGATTAGGGTTGATTAACTTGGACTCCTTCTTAGGTTTTTATGGAAATGCAGAACACAAAATATTGCTTATATCATAGGCCTGGTTCACATGTCGCAACATCCCATGGTTAACAAATAGTGACTGAGTTCACGCAACATGCTAAGCCACCTGGCTTACTCCATGGCTTGTAGTAGGGTATGTAAGTCACCCATGGGCCTGTTGTGTTGTCCAAACCCAGATGACATAACAAGCCCAGGGGTGGCCAAAAGCGCTACAGAGCCACTTGGCATGAGCAGCAAAAAAGGCTTGCCTCTCTGACCAAGTGGCTCTGGGTGAGCGCTGATGACAGCCGTGCCCAAGTGACACTTGCGTACAGCTGTCAGAGGTCACTGCAGCCACCAGCCAAAAGGGCTGGTGGCTGCAGTGGCACGGGGTGAGCCACTGGGTAGGCTCGCATGCCCCGCCAACAATTGTAGTACGTTACCACAATTATTTGCTGGATCGTGCAAAGCAACAACGATGAGCCTAACAGACAATCAGGCTCATCGTTGTTGCTTCGCTCCCTCCCTCCCCCTCATTCCTCCCAGCAATATCCCAGGGGAAACCACAGGGAGGAATGAGGCTCCTCCCTTTGATAGCCGCGATTGCAAGCCGATTTCAGCTTGCGGGGGCTGTCAAAAACTCCCCATTGTGCAAACAGGGCTCGTGTCCTGAAACGCAATGGGGAGGGGGGAGCCTCTCACCTCCTCCTTGAGCGGTCTCCTCTCACGCAGGAGGCAGGAGTGCCAGTTCCACTATCTGTGACTGCTCCGTGAACAGGAGCGGGCCCCGCCCCACTCCTGGAGAGGTTTACCTGCTGCATCTGGGGAGTGTGTCCCTGGCTGCAGCAGAGAGACCTCTCAGGTGCCAAAGTGGGGCTTGCTTCTGTCACTGGTGCAGTGGCACCAGTGACAGGAGCAGGCTGTGCCTCGCTTCGCCACTGGAGAGGTTTACCTGCTGCAGCCAGGGACGCAGTCCCCACCTGTGGCAGGTAAACCTCTCCAGCGGTGGAGTGGGGCGGTGGAAAGCAGGTGGGGAAAGCGAAGAGTGGAGTGTGGTGGGTGCTTCCTGCCACCCCGCTGCGCCGCCAGAGACATTTACCTGCCGGAGGTGGTGACTCAGTCTCCGCCTCCAGCAGGTAAACCTCTCCAGTGGAGCGGGCGGCAGGAAACCCCTGCCCTCTCCGCCCTTTTCTTTACTGGGTTCTCCTGGGAAAGGAGAGGGCAGGCGCTTCCCACAGTCACCAGGGCGGTGGTGCCGGTGACTGCGGGAAGCGCCTCTGTCCCCGCGGCCGCTTGGCACGCAGAGCAGCCCTGGGGATCAGAGCACGGCCTCCCCCTTTGAGAAAACCTTTCAGGCAGGAGGCTGTGCTCTGATCCCCATGTCTGCTCAGCGCACTGAGCGGGAGCAGATTGCTGCCTCCCATATCTTCCAGAGGTCTACTCTGGAGGAGGAGGCGGGGGTGCCTGATCCGCTCCACGGGGAAGGAGAAAGAGGCCTCTGACAGCTGCCTCCTACTGCCGTTTCGGCACTTTGGGGGCAGCTGTCAGCCATGCTCTATGGCCAGCTGCTTGGAAAGAGCAGCAATGTCTGTTCTTCCTAAACAACTCGCTGTTTCAGGGGATTGTGCCACAATGGGTCGTGTCACCCGGGTTCAGACGACACGACAGGCTATCGTGGTACAAAGAAACCCTAGAACAGACCATTGTGACTCATCATTGTTCAAAACAACGATAAGTCACAGTGGTGAGTCACAATGACTGGGTTCGAATGACACGCCCATCAAGCAATGGTGAGTCACCACCGTTGCTTACTGTGTCGTCCAAGCCCAGTCACTCTGTGCTTGGCCTACTCCAGAGTAGGCCGAGCAGAGCACAGCTTAGCTCCCTCACTTCCATCCAGAACCACCACTGCCAATCCTGGCAGAGATGGGTTGCTTGCGAGATGAGTTGCTTCAGCCTCATGAGTAGGCTGAAGCAGTGGCTGCACCCTCGTCCCTACTGACAAACGGCAGCAGGGACAGGGGGAAACCCTACCCCTGATGTGCCCAATCATCTGTCGGGTGCATGGGGGGGGGGTGTAGGGTGGCTTATAAGCCACACTGCATAGGTTTCTACGCAGTGTAGCTTATCATGTCACACGAACCCTCCCAATGGGTTGTTGGAAATAAAGTAGGAGTGAGCACATGTGCTGGTTCCCAGCCACCTGTCTTCTCCCACTGACATAAACAACCCAGGGACACTCTGTCCTTGAGTTGTTTTATCGTGACATCTGAACCCAGAAGTCATAGTTATTGGGGGAGAGACAACCCCAAGTTGGAACCCATTGTTTAACCCTTGGTTGTTTAGCTCTGCTGAGCTGCAGCAGGAGCTGGGAACCAGCAAGCTTGCTCGCTGCTGCTTTCCCCCCCAACAACGGACATGCAACTGGGCCATAGGGTTTTGTCAGTACTTTGGGCTTTATGTTTGTTGCTGCTTTCCTAGTACATGAAAAGAACCCTGCTCAGTCAGATCAGTGGTCTATCTAGTCCAGAATCTTGTTTCACATAGTAGACAACCAGAAGTAGGACATGGAGGCAATAATTCTTGCTTGTCGTTGCCCTCCAGCAACTGATATTCAGTGGTATATTGACTCTAAACATGTAAGATCCATTTAGCCACCATTGCTAATAGCGGTTTATAGGTAAATTAATGGAGGATACAGCCAGTCCCCTTTTAAAGCTATTTCAGCTAGTAGACATCATCCCATCTTGTGGTAGTGAATTTCATGAATTGATTATGGTACAGTAACAAATGTGAAGGCCCAATTTTTTTTTTGTCCCTTCACATCTCTATTAACAGACTATAGATGTCTAATTACTACTACTACTACTACTACTACTTCTTATTATTATTATTATTCTTATTATTATTATTATTATTATTATTATTATTATTATTATTATTATTATTTCTATACCGCCCAATAGCCAAAGCTCTCTGGGTGGTTTACAACAATCAATAACATACCATCTTTATATAGTGTATACTAGTTTTAAAGAATAAAAAGAATCCATGCACCCAATAGTAAAACGGTTATCATGGTAAATAGGTTGGGTGGGTTGTTTTTTCGATAGCCATTTTAACACTGCTTGAGATAAAGTGGATTAAGGCTTTTAGTTAACCAGCATTTTAAAAATAAAGTACCATTTGCATTAACCAAAGTTTTATCAGACTCTGAATTAATTTGTTCTCTTAATTATGCTGATAGGTCAGCATGATGGACCTCTGCCCCGGCAACATGCTGGGTTGCTGCCTGAGTCCCTGATTTGGGCCTACGTTGTACAGCTCAGCTCTGCCTTGCGGACCATTCATACAGCAGGATTGGCCTGCCGAGTAATGGACCCCACAAAAATTCTGGTAACTGGCAAAACAAGGTAACATCAACCATATTCTGCTACTACATGATTAACAGCCAAGGCCTGTGTATTTGGAGACTTCTAGCAAGCTTTCAGAATTAGATTGAGGACAGGGGCAATATAATGTTAGCTTGAGCGTTAACTAGGGTTAAGGGACTGGGAGGGGGCTGCAGAACTGTGTGATTCCTTTTTTTAGCTCCTCCCCTTCATGTCTGAATCCCTCCCCCCATCCCACCCCAGCTTTGCTGCCACCCCCAGCTACAGCTGTGTGGGGAGTGGGGAGAAATTTGCATACAAATCAACTTTGGTGAGGGAGCATAGGATCCTGCTCCTAGATCCTAGCTAATGACTGAGCACAGGCGATAAAAATGAGGCTAACCTTTTTTATGTCTAATTCAGCCAAATATCCCTTAGCCCAGCCTTCCCCAGCCTTGTGCCCTCCAGATGTGTTGGACTGTACCAGGCTGGGGAAAGCTGCCTTAGCCTGTGCATATATTAAGTTCCACTGTATTAAGTACAGCTTACTCCCAAGTAGGTGCGGCTACAGTTGCAGCCATAATCTAGTGTCCAGTTGCGTAGCACAACATTTGAAGGACTTCTCTTTAAGAATTTTATTTATTTATTTATTTCAATACCGCCCATTAGTTGAAACTATCTGGGCAGCTCGTTATACTTTTGAAGCTGTGTCAATGGTAGTTCTTAGCATGCTAATTTAATAAACAGCATGCATGGCATGAAGGCATGGAGAAGGTGCACAAACTGACAAAATGTACAAAATTCCTACTGTTGATTGCCCAGACAACATACATTTGTATGTTGCATTTCTTCGAGACAATGCAGTGTACAAAACACCCTCTTTTTCCTCTCAGGTTCCGTCATGTGAATGTGCGCAGAAGCTCGTGTTATGCACATTCTCCATTCAACTCACATGAATCGTAACATACCTGTGTGTGTACCCTCACAATTTGATCAATCAGTTGTCATTTATATCAGTTTGTTAACTTGTAATGTAGCTATAGAAGTTATACAATAAGTCTAGCAGGAAAACAGAGAAGTTTTAAAACTTCTCTTTTCCTATAATGCTTCTGTCCTCAAGGTTGCGAGTGAACTGCGTTGGAGTCTTTGATGTGTTAACATTTGATAACAGCCAAAACAATCCCCTGGCCCTAATGGCCCAGTATCAGGTAAGATCACAGCCCCCTTTACATCATATTACTTGCTCACTGAATATTCATCAGTGATTATCTTGAAATGTACGCCATTTATATGATGATTTTTACCTTCCTTTCTCTCTCTTTCTTTAAAGCCATCTGGTTTTGATATGTGAAGGCTCTTCTTTCCTCTGTACAATTGCTTTGTTTGGAACTTACTACTGATAAACTTTCAAAAAATAGCCTTGCCTATTGGCAGCATTAACAACTATAGGATTTTACTTTGCACATAGGTACGGATCCCTCTTCGTTTGTTGCTATTATAATTTATACAGCAACATCAGTGTACACAGCACTTAATAGCATTTCAAAAGCCAAGGATAGACAGGTCCCTGCCCACAAGGAGCTTATAATTTTAAAATAGATGCTGGGGAAGACAACAGAGGCTGGGGAGAATGGATAAGTTTGAGCAAATGATGTTTGCTCAAGATTGGTTTTGTTACATTGTGAATAAATAAAAGAAGTGGAACCACCCTCTTCTGGAACAACAAAGATAAGTAAGTGGGGGTGAGAGGAAAGATCTGGCCGACTCTTATAGCTCATGTTAGTGGGAATAAGGAAACATCTTGAATTGGATCCATGGAAAAGCCCAGGGAAGGAGGTAGGCAGAAGGTGACTTTCCTGTCCCACCCCCAGCAACCCCCCCTGTCCCCCCAAAATTCTCCTGATATCAGGAGGCCCTGCTGAATGAAGCTGTCCGTGGTGTGGCTGGAATGAGGGTGGAAATCAGGTGCTAACCCCTTTCATGAATGGAGCGGGAGGTGTCTCCACCTGATTTTCAAGGATCCCCTCCCTGCTCCTCAGTCCCCCTGCCACACCACAACCCACCCCATTCAGCAGTGTGGGGGGTGTCTCTCAGGAGAGGCTTTCTAGTGGGGAGGAGGGGGCAGGAAAGTCACTTTCTGGCTGCCCACCCCCTTCTGTGGACTTTTCTCCAGCCCATAATCTTTTAACCCCTTCCACATGGACTGGAGAGCATGCAGGTTTGCCATAAAATCTTTTTTCTTCCCTTCCCGCTAGTGGGGGAACACTTCACCGTTCACCCAGTAGCTGGAAACTAACAATCTATGTATTGTGCTTTACAACAAAACTGCACGTTTTCCCCCTCATTTGGAAAGCCTGATGGCAGACGGGTGAGAGGGGTATGGATGTGTATGTCGGCATGAATTCTATGGAAGCAGGGCCATTTATTACTGTGAAGTATTGAATTTGACAAGCTAATTTATTTTAAGATTTGAAACTAAAGTGCAGCTGAATCTCAGTCTGAAATAATTTTTGAAAAACTTTTAAAGTTTTGAATGATGTGAACTCACTTCAGATCTTCACTGCATTAAAACATTTGCATGAGTATGTCCTTGGTTGTTGTTGTTTCATGAATACTGCAGTCTCCTTGTAGCCTGTTGAAGGAAAAAGGCAAATAGAGTTTAGCAGAATATGTTTCTAGCAACAAATAGCTACCAACTGTGTGAACCACTTTGCAGGAGTTTGTGAGATCATTGGATAGATCAGTTGTGCCCACTGTACATCTGATGTGCCCTGCATGGGAAAAAATTGTACAAATGTGGTGGTGAATTTTTGGACTCAAGTACATGTGGTGGAAGAACTGGTGTATTATTTTGGGTGTAGCCTTGTTCCTTTAAGCCACTTGGTCTCTTGAGTCTAAACAACTTGAACATTAATCAACAACTAAAAAATATAATTTGACCCCCATTTGCCCACCCTCTTTGTCCAATATCCTCTCTAGTAGTGAACTTGAGTGGTCAAGGGCCTAGCAGTTTGAATGGGAGATGGGTCTGCACAAAAATAAGATAGTTATTTCTACTTATTTGGGAGTCCTAAGGCATGCAGAAGTATACATTTGTAAATAAAAAGTGTTTTGTTTTGTTTTTAATTAATGGCCTGAGGAGGACCTGTGAGGTTCCCGGATGTACAGAATGTTGACATGTAAGTTTGGGTGGGGAAGAAACTGGGTGGAGGGGGGGGAGAAAGAAGAGGGAAATAACCTGTTCAGACCCCTAACAGTTTGTAGTAAGTATCCTAAAGGGGGATTAAGTTTGGGACAGGTGTGTGTCTGAGAGTAGTCTGAGGTTAAAGTACTCCCTGCCCTCACTATACAAAGGCATTTCAGGAGACAGGAAAAAGGATACCTTTCCCCCTTTCCCACATCTTGTGCCAAGCTACGTGTTTTTTGGGTGCCGTTTTGCACAAAAAAGGTATTTTTTGCGTAAAACAGCACCCCAAAAACATGTGGCTTGGCACGATTTGCACAAATCAGGTCCCATTTTGCACAAAAAAGGCCTTTTTTGTGCAAAACGGCACCTGAAAAGCACGTGGCTTGGTGCAATTTGCACTAGTTGTGTGAAAGCTGCGTGCTTTCCCAGTACCATTTTTGCAGAACTTCTATTGGCAGATTGAAAAAATATGCAAATCGCATTCCGTCTTAAAGACGGAATTCCGCAAGCTGGCTCGACTCACCTTGCAGTGGGTTGGCGCCAGCGCATAGGTGAGGAACCGGAATCCAGGGGGCCAAACTGAAATCTGACAGATTTCCACCCCCCAAATGGATTCCTCACACATCCCTATCCATAATCTTCTGAAGTGCAAGACAGAATTTTCTCCTCCTTAGTCTCCTCATAAGAATGAGAGCATCATGTGTCTGCAACATTCTTTGCTCTGGCCAGTGTGGGGAGTTATGAGACCACAATGGACAGTTAATACTTTTTAAACACACTGAAAAATATATTCATAGGCAATAAACCTCTCACAATTTGGCATTGTTTTAAAAATACATGGGGAGTAAACAGAGCTCTGGTAGTTTTTAGCTAGATAGCAATTGATATTCTTCGTGGTCTCTATGCTTCACACACATATGGGTTCTCTGCGCCTGCGCTGAGATCGATCGGAAACTTCTTTAGCTGAGATGAGGCGGGCGGGAGCCCCTCCCCCTCGCGCGTGCTCCTTAGCGCGGCTCCCGCCCGTCTCCTCAGTTCCTCTTCGACCGCCTTTGCGACGAGTCGTTAGGTTCTTCTTTTTTTTCCACAAAAAAAAAAAAAAATCTCTCCAAAAAAATCCTATCTAAAACTGTATCTCTCCCCCGCTCTTATCCAGTTATATTCTATATCTGAATTTCAACTTCTCTATTTTTTTCTAACGATGCCTCTCAAGGCACCTTTTAGAAAGTGTCAGCGGTGTGGGACTAAAATCCCACCCGCAGACAAACATTTGCTCTGCCTGCTTTGCCTTGGGCAGGAGCATGTTGTGGAGTCCTGCAAGCACTGCCAGGCCTTCACTAAACAGGCCAGAAAGGCCCGCCAAACTAAGTTGAGGGCCCTTTTGTGGGAGCAATCTCTCTCTGCGAAGGGCCCCACTCCAGAGGAACGGCCTGGGGGATCCCAGCCAGCCAAAAAGCCGTTAACGGACACTCTTAACAGCTAAAAAGCTCGCCAAGAAGGCTCGTAAGGATAAGGCGAAACGCCTTAAGGAGAAAATGGCAGTTGAGACTGGCGAGATGGCGGGCCCGTCGACTTCGACCACTGTGGTGGTTTCGAAGCGAACGGTGGAAATGTTTGAGGCTCTGACTGGTGCTCGGGATCGAGCTTCGGGATCGATTGCCCGCCAGTCTGCTCTGGCTTCGATTATGTCTCCTCGAGGCCGAGAGACCGAAAAAGAGCCGACGACTGCGGCAGCTTCCCTGTCTGAGGGGGAGCTTGTGGCTTCGCCAGTCCAGCTACAGGAGCAGAAGGCACTGGATTGACCCCGTTCAGGCTCGAGGGGTCCTCCACCACGACTGTCTCCTTCGGTTGGACACGCAGAAGAGCGTCGAGGAGAATACCGCCGCCGGTCGCGATCCCCGCACTATCGGGCTCGTGATTCGGTCTCCACGGCTTCGAGCCCTCGATCTCGACTCTCCCGCTACCGAGATGAGAGGTCGAGGTCACGCTCCTACTACTCGGGATCGAGTTCTAGGAGCTACTACTCGAGGTCGAGACGCTCACCAGGGCGCGAGAGATCAGAACGTCATTATTACCGCCGACGTTCCGTTTCCCCGGACAGGCACCGTGGCGGAAGGCACTCTCCTTCCAGTCAAGGACATGGGGAGTTTCGCTGAGCATGTCAGCCGGCTGGTGACTGCTCTGGGAGTCGAGGCTAAGTCGTCGAAGGGAAAGGCCAAGGATGACATTTATGCTGTCCTTAAGACGACGCAGTCGAACCAGCTGCTCCTTCCATTCTTGCCGACATTGCTGGAGACGGTGCAAGAAACCTGGAAGACTCCGGCCTCAACTAAACCGATGGCCAAACATCTGGAGTCGATGTATAAAATCCAGGAGGAAGGAGCAAAATTTCCCGTTTTCCCATCCGACCCCGAACTCGCTCATAGTCAAATCAGTGCAGTCTCGTGGGGGAAAGTAGCACACCACCCCGGCAGATAAAGAGGGTAAGACACTAGATTCCTACGGCCGTAGGATCTATTCATCGTCTTCCCTCGGACTTAAGATATCTAACTATGAGGCGTTGTTAGCTAGATATCAAATGTATATCACAGAGAAGTTGGGAGACCTCTGTGATTATCTGCCGGACGACAAAAGAGACCTGGCGGCTCAGTACATCAAGGAGGCAACCAGTATCGGTGCGCTTCAGATGAACACTGCCCGACATCAGGTCGACAGTCACGCCAGGTCGATGATCGGGTCCGTGGCCTTGAGGAGGCACGCCTGGCTTCGTTCTACCGCTCTGACTCCTGACGATAGGGCGAAGATCGAAGACCTCCCTTTCGATGGCGAGGGGCGAGGGGCTATTCAACGCCTCCACGGACGACTCCCTCGACTCCGCTCAGAAGGCTCTGACAACAGCGAAGAAGATGGGGCTCGTTCGCCAGCAGCCACCGCAGAGCTTCAGGCCACGACGTTGGTCCCGGTTTCCGTACCCGACCAGGCAATACCAGTCGTCGGGTCAATACAGGGGCGGGAACCGAAGGCCAGGAGCACCACAGCCACAGGCTCCACAGCGACCGTTCCAGCAGCAGCGGTCCAGAGGCAGCAGGAGGGGAGGCGACTTCGCCCGATGTCATCTTTGACTGCCTTGTCGGCCCGAACAAAGTGCGACCAACGCTCCACCTAAACGACCCCTGCGCCACCTCAGACTACTCTCTTCGGCTCTCAACTCTACCACCACCTCCAATCCTGGAGGACCATCACGATGGATCGAAGGGTGCTAAGCATCATCGAGTTCGGATGCAGGATCGAGTTCAGAGTCCTCCCCCCATTTCTCAGGATCAAGACCACCCGTCCAACTCGGGTGCTGCTGGAGGAAGTTTCAACCCTCCTCCAAAAAGGGGCGATACAGCCGGTTCCCGCAGAGAACCTGGAGGCCGGCCTGTACGCCAGATACTTCATCGTGAAGAAAAAGGGAGGAGGACTCAGACCGATCCTGGACCTTCGGACTGTAAATCTTTTTATTCCACCGAAAATATTCCGCATGGTCACACTCCAATCGATCCTTCCCTTACTCCGAAGGAGCGATTGGTTTGCATCCATCGACCTCAAGGATGCGTACTTTCACATCGCCATCCACGAGAGCAGCCAGAAATACCTTCGGTTTTGAGTGGGAGACGACTCCTACCAGTTCTTCGTTCTTCCATTCGGACCTTCCACCGCGCCGAGGGTATTCACGAAGTGTGTGGCGGTGGTGTGCGCGAGTCTAAGGGCAGGAGGCATCACCATCTTCCCGTACCTCGACGACTGGTTGATAGTAGTGTCGTCGAGACTCGAGCTTCAAGGCGCACTCGAGCAGACTCTCGATCTCATGCACTTTGTCTGAACACGGAGAAATCCGCCCTCCAGCCCATGAGAGAGATCCAATACATAGGAGCAAGGCTAAGCGCGTTTGATGGTCGAGCGTATCTTCCAGGCGAAAGGGCAGGCAATCTGATTACCCTTGCAAACAAGGTATCCAAGCAACCGGTATTGTCAGCTCATACGATACAGCGACTCCTGGGGCACATGGCCTCGACCATCGCAGTCGTACGCTATGTGAGGCTTTGCATGTGACCACTGCAGACCTGGTTTGTCCGGGTCTTCAAGCCGGAAAAGGACAGACCTTCTCTTCGTTTACCAGTTCCGCGAGCCGTAAGAGAGTCTTTGAGGTGGTGGCAGCAGGAATCAAACCTACTCGACGGTGTTCCATTTCAACCACCGGTACCGAGCAGAATGCTGACGACGGACGCGTCGCTATTAGGATGGGGAGCCCACTCCGACGATCGTGTCGTGCAAGGCACTTGGACTCCGACAGAAAGCTCCAGACATATCAATTGGCTGGAACTAATGGCTGTCTGGAAGGCGCTGCAAGCGCTGGAGCATCATCTAGTCGGCTGTCACATTCAGATCGTGACAGACAATACCACAGTGGTAGCGTATTTAAACAAGCAAGGAGGCACAAGATCTATGCGCCTCACACGACTGACGCTGCAACTCTACGAGTGGGCTCTACCTCGACGAATGTCATTCGTAGCGATCCATATCGCGGGGAAAACCAATGTGCTGGCCGACGCACTAAGCAGGGTGTCGCTGCAGTCGCACGAGTGGAGGTTGGACCGGCAAGTACTAACTTCCCTGTTCCATCTCTGGGGTCGGCCAAACATAGACTTGTTCGCAACCAGCGAAAACACAGCCTGCCCCCTATTCTGCAGCAGAGCGGCTTCGGACCCGAAATCGATAACCGACGCATTCCTGCTGGATTGGAGCGACGACTTTTACTACCTGTTCCCTCCAATTCCGCTTCTTACTCGTGTATTGGCCAAAATATCATTGAACAAGACAGATTGCATCTTGATATCCCCATGGTCAGCCTTGGTTTTCCCTTCTACTTCACCTGTCTCAGGGAGATTACCTGCAACTGCCCATTCAGGACAATCTGTTGACACAACAACAAGGCAAGGTACTTCATCCCAATCTGCAATCATTAGGCCTCACGGCTTGGAGGATCAGATAGCGATGGATACAGACCTCTCTTCAGCAGTAAAGGAAGTCTTGTTGGCAGCACGTAAGCCTTCAACAAGGCTTTCTTATGCAAAAAAGTGGCAGGCTTTCTCCGGCTTTGTATCGGCTTCGAGTAAAGTCCCTGTAACGTGCTCGGTATCGACTATCCTTGATTTTCTCCACTCGCTAATGGCCCGTGGGCTAAAATGTTCATCTATTAAAGTTTATTTGGCTGCAATTACGGCGTATCGAACAACCTCGACTGGAACGTCTCTATTTGTACACCCACTTGTGAAGCAATTTCTGAAGGGTGTAAAAACTTATGCCCTCCAGCAAGGACTATTGTGCCGGGATGGGACCTCCAACTGGTCTTGAAGGCATTGACGAAGGCGCCATTCGAGCCCATGGCGAAGTCGGACTTACGCCTTCTTTCGTTAAAAACTCTATTCCTAATAGCAATTACATCTGCAAGACGTGTCGGCGAACTAGCCGCGCTCAGAGTTGATCCTCCTTATACAACTTTTCACAAGGACAAGGTCGTTTTACGGCCAGACATAACTTTTCTGCCGAAAGTCATTTCTGAATTTCATCTAGGCCAAGACATTGTGCTTCCAGCTTTTTTCCCATCACCGTCATCGGATGTCGAGAGACTTTTACACAGCCTTGATGTCCGCAGAGCCCTAGCTTTTTACAAAGCACGTACAGAGCCCATAAGACACACTCAACAACTTTTTGTATGCTACGGCCCGCCAAAGAGGGGCTGTCCAGTGTCAAAACAAAGACTGTCCTCCTGGCTAGTGGACACTATCAAACTAGCATATCAACTTGCTGATCACACTTTGCCGGGCTCCGTCAGAGCGCATTCTACCATGGCCATGTCGACTTTGACGGCATTCGGCAGAGGAGTCTCTTTATCAGAATTGTGCAGGGCGGCGACATGGTCTTCACCCTCCACTTTTATCCAGCACTACCGCCTCGACGTTCGAGCCAGGGCGCAGAACGCATTCGGGAGAGCGGTTCTATCTTCAATCACCATCTGACTACCGACACCGACCCACCTCCAGTAAGTCAGCTTGCTAATCTACCCATATGTGTGTGAAGCACAGAGACCACGAAGAGGAAGGACAGGTTGCTTACCTGTAACTGTAGTTCTTCGAGTGGTCATCTGTGCATTCACACAACCCGCCCTCCTTCCCCTCTCGGTGTCTGCATCGAGTTCGATGGATACCCAAGTGGAAATAGGATGGGCCAATTTTGTTTTGTTTTTGTTGATCTCGATTACATCGGGGTTAGGAACTTTCTATTGATCTCGAATCTTTCGAGTTCGAGGGGGTGTATTAGAGTATTCTGAATCATCCTCAGTCCCGAGGGTCGCAATAGGCAGTCTCAGGGAACTGAGGAGACGGGCGGGAGCCGCGCTAAGGAGCACGCGCGAGGGGGAGGGGCTCCCGCCCGCCTCATCTCAGCTAAAGAAGTTTCTGATCGATCTCAGCGCAGGCACAGAGAACCCATATGTGTGTGAATGCACAGATGACCACTCGAAGAACTACAGTTACAGGTAAGCAACCTGTCCTTTTTGATGGGGTGAAAGTAAAGATCAACCACTTTAAATGTGGTTGATCTGACTGATCAACTAAGAATGTTAGCCTAATCACAGCAATATGAAAATAAAATATGATAAACTTCAACATATTTTCAATAACAATACGTAACGCTTGAGACTCCAGCTAATTCTCAGTCGTTTTAGCTTTACTTCAGTCCAGAAATGACCTAGCTATGCAGCACTTGAGAACTTCATTGGGTATATCAAGCAATGGTTTAAAGCTCTTTTATCGTGTCTTTTGTCCAAGTTCTACTTGGGAGTTTAAACTTTCTTCATACTGTAGAGCAGTGTTCTCCAACCTTGGGTCCCCAGATGTTTTTGGCCTATAACTCCCAGCATGCCCTAGCCATTGGAGAACACTGCTGTAGAGTTAGGAGCTAGTTCACTTCGCCCTTTCAGAGCAGAGGTGGCCACTGGGGAGCAATGTAAACTCTAATTGAACAAGATAATTAAAAACTTGAAGTGTTTCTTGAGTTGTGCTTCTTAGTAGTAGATACCTCTTGAATTATCTGATCCCCCAAACCATTGGATTTTCTGAGAGAATTCAAGGCTGTTGGGTAAATACATAACAAGTATACATTCTTGTTGCTGCAGCCAGTTAGTTATATAACAGCATTTTGATTTTGACATTCCTGTTGTTGGTTTTAATTGGGTGCAGGCATCACATGCACTCCTAAGAGTGTTTCGTTTCTCCAGCTTGATCCCATTGTGCTACATCCCATTGTACATTTAGGTAGGAAAGGGCAGAAGTTAGGCATGGACTAAGATGGCCATGAGAAAAGAATGCATTGTTTCTTGCAGTCTATTTTTCATAGTCTGTTTCAGCCACATGAATAGAGACTGTCATACAGTAAATGGACTTAAATAGAACCATAGATAGAATCAGAGGAGAAAACAAGAATTGAAAAGCAGGAAGAAACGTTGCAGGGGGAAAATAAAAGAATGCAACACAAGGAAAAAATACATGGAGGTAAGAAACAGACACAAAATATGTGAAGGAGAAATGGGGAGGGGAAAAGGTTACTCAAGTATTCTTTGCAGCATGATTTCCAGTTTAGTGTTTTGTTTTGTTTTTTTTAAAAGCTGTGTTACAATAGCAGGAAGGGAACAAAATCTTAGGCCATTGCACATGTAATTCTACACTTCCTAATTGTACTTATGTTTGTTAATACTTAAATCTGCATGAAGTAGTGTATTTTAATAGTGTATTTCTGTGTATACATGTAGGCACAGTAAAGAATTATGCTAGCACAGTGGTTCTCAACCTTTTTTGCCCCATGTACCCTTTTCACCAAGTGTCAGAATGTCATTCCCCCCTTTCCAAGATTGTCTGACTCAAAAGTTGCATTCCAAATAATATGCATATACTATATAATAACTATAAATGGAATATTTCCACAGATAAGTGAAATATTTATCTTTATTTTTAATTTAATTTGTGCCATACAATAAGGGTGTGATGTCCTGTAGATTATGTACAATCTGTAGAACGGTAATTTGTAGAAAGATCAGTATTCCAAGTTTGAGTCTGTGGTCCCAATTCCCCCCCTGAAACCCTAAAATCCCCCCCCCCGGAGGGAATTCCCACCTGGTTGAGAACCCCTGTACTAGCAGTTCAGTAGTTACAGTTGCATCATAACATTATAAAAATGAATCAAATTTAGCACATGAAAGTGTATAGGACTTCATCACCATTTTTAAAAAGAATCTTTATTGAATGTTCAGTCTCAGGTATGCTTAAATTGAGAAAAAAGTCTCCTTCTAAACAGGTATTTAAACAGCTAACCCAAGCCTAGCTGTGTTTTTCTCCAGAGACTTTCCGAGTTCTGTCTGAATAAGTTTGCTTTATTTAAAATGGTGAGGCTATTGCGAGTATAAAAGTGCTTGGCGATGAGTACAATGCTAAACTTTTTATTGATGCCACTATAAAACTATGTACAGTTCAGAGAGATGAGCAGTCTTAGTATGACATGTTAATATTGAGATAATATGTATTCAAGACTACATGTGTCTGTGGTGCTCATTAATATATTTGCCTTTATTTCCCTTCCCCTCGAACTCTTTAAGAAAGTATTATGTGGCCAGTGTAAGAGCTGTTTAATTTTCCTAAGCTTAGGGTATTTCAGTTGCAGCAGTATTCTTCAGAAATTTGGCTACAAGAATACATGGTGGATGGGTTCGGGCGAGGACATGATCAGGTGGTTCACAATAAATACAAAATACTGATGTTTGAGGGAAATAGGATGTGCTCATGATAAGAATACACCTTTAAAAAAAGGAGTGTGGACTGTGTCCTATCAATGTGAAACAAACGTGTGCTTACTTCAAAACAAACTAGTTGTGTGGGAAGGCGTCTAGAGCTTTGTGTTAGAGCCATAGCCCCACCAAGAATTTGCAGATTACTTTATTGGTTAATGGGCTTCTGTGAACAGAATGGGACTTTCCTACCTTCTCCTTTCCTCTGCAGCTCTCTGGACTTCCCCAAAAATGCACTCCTGGGAATGGTGTGGGATAAGTTGCGGAAGGCTGCAGATGTAAGGAAAAGTTGGCAGAAATCCCACCCTTGTGTGAGTGGAGGAGCAGCTTAGGTTCCAAGCCGTAATTGCTAAACAGATGGTTTTAAGAGATCACATCTTTGCAGAGTGCAGAGCTCTGATTGTTACATAGGTATGTTTTTACTGACAGAGCCTCTCTTTAAAAAAAAAAAGTGTTAAAGAAGCTCTGTTTTTAAAGTAATTCTTAAAAATTGTATTTGGAAGATATTTGCTGATTGACCAAAATAGGTTTCACACATGATTGTATAGTCAGCTGGATGAGTATTAGATTATGTTAGTTGGCCTTATTCGATTTTATTTCTATTTGCTCTAATTTATTAACGCTATAGTTGCCCTGTAGACAAACTGTAGACAGTTTAAGGGAGAAAATGTGTTTAGCAGAAGACACTTCTAGTGCCAATAACCCACTAAGTGTCGGGACAACTTTAGAGGAATCAGTGTTGTTCAACAGGTACAGCAGTGCTATCCGTTATGCATTTAGCAAGAAAAACTGGTGTGCCCTGAGTTGTCATGTTTACTTACCTCACAAGTACTTTATAACTGATAGATAATACTTGCTAAAAGTTGATGAAAGCCAGTAAGAAGAAAATATTTCCATAGATATGGAAACTGGGTTAGGGAGAGAGTTCTTACTGGAACTGAACGCTGCTATACTGCATGCTACTTACTAAAATAAACCTATGAGATAAAGTGGGTGACTACTAGTTTATGATGATACATTTTTCAACTTCAAGAATTACTTTAAATAGTTCATGCCTAAAGTATTCATATCTATTTTAAAGTGCTAGGAAAGCCTGCTATATCTTGCAAACCCTGATGAATTTACTTGTTTTTCTTCAGCAAGCGGACTTGATTTCCCTTGGGAAGGTTGTGTTGGCTTTGGCTTGCAATTCTTTGGCAGGAATTCAAAGAGAGAATTTGCAGAAAGCTATGGAACTGGTGACAATCAACTATTCCTCTGATTTGAAGAATCTTATTTTGTAAGTTAATTTGAAGTGAACAGCAACTTTTTAAAAAAAAAAAAAAAGGAAAGAAATGATAAAGAAAAAAAGTACATTAATGTGATAGTATAATTGTTCATGAAGTGTTTTCTAGAAGATGTGTGTGTGTATGATCTGCTCTAACATGATTACTTTTGTGTCAGAATAGCATCCATGTGAAAGGAATTCTTCACAGCCCTGGAAAGATGGAGGAATCCCTTTTGGGGAGGTGTATGAACAACATTCATTCACCCACCTAACTGGGAACACGGGGTCCCATCCAACATCACGTGAACAGACTTCAGCTCATGCAACAGGATTTCCGCTTGCTCCATGCACAACCCCAATGTGCCCCGGAAGGTCTCCCAACCCTCCAGAGCAGATTTGGGGGTGTGCATGCGAGTGGGACTGCAGGGGGAGGGGGAATCTATTCTGCCAGTGGTTTCCGTTCACCTGGCAGACAGACAGGACTGGATACAACCCATTGACCTGATTCCGGACAACCTGCCATAGGTAAGTAGCCATGGTGGGTTGTCGTGTCATCTGAACCCAAACCGCTTCCCACAGGGTGGCTTGTTTTTTTCCAGCAAACCACCCTGAGAACCCACGGATGGTTGTAGGGGGTGGTTCAACTCATGATGGGTTGTTGTGTCATCCAAACTCAGATGAACGATCCCTCAGTGCATCGAGGGAAGCTGTGAACAAGGCACTTGGCAAGAGTGGCAAAAAAACCTTGCCTCTCTTGGCAATCTCGCCCATGCTGCCGCCAGTGACAAAGTGCCCAAGTGGCACATTGGAGGGGCTGTTACTGGTTGGCCACCTGTTTTGTTTGTTTTTTAAAAATTGCGCCCCAAATGTGCACAAATTTGTGCGTACATTTTAAAATTATTATTTTAGTCAAATTTGCACAACTGCGGAGGTACACAGTTCTGTGGGTCCGAAAATCTGAAACCCCGCCTGGACAATGTCAAAGTGCAGCAGGTACCAACCCTAGGCATTGAGCCAGAGAGGCTCCAGCTAGTTCTTTTTCACTTTGCTTTGATGTGACAGCTGTCAAAGGGCAAGTTGTCAAGTCAAAGCAAAGCCGCACGTGATCTTTGCTCACGAAAAGGGGTAGGTGCCTTCCCTCCCTTTGCAATGAGATCCTCAGGGTTTTGAGTGTGACCCCCCCGCATAAATCCCTCTCCCCCCAACTTTTCCACCCATTCCCGAGACTCTAGGTGTTCTGGAAGGTGTTAATGTACATTTCGCCTTTTCGTTAACACTTGCCTTTTGGCAGTTGTCAAAGGTAGGGGGGTTTCTTTGATGACAGGGATTTAGGCAAGGCTAAACAGGGTGGTTTGGACAGGGAAGTATACAGATTTCATATGTATACTTTGCTGTTCAAACTACCCTGCCTAGCCCTGCCTAAATCCCTGTTTTCCAAAAAAGCCTACTTCTGACACCTGTCAGAAGCAAGTATTAGTGAAAAGTGTGGGTGCACTTTTCCACTTTCCTGAGCACCTAGAGTCTTGGGAATGGGTGGAAAAGTTGGGGGCACTGAGCCCCATGGGGGACACACACTCATTTGGGGCACAAAACATTTTTTTTTAAAAGAGGTGGCCAACCAATGACAGCCCTGCACTGTTCAGACACTTTGGAGGGGCTATCAGTTTGGAGATCACTCTTTGTGATCTCCCCAAAAAGGGGTGGGTGGGAAGGGGAAAAAATGTGGTGAACCAAAAAAAAAATGGCTCACAATCATGATGGGGAGAGGAGACGAGGCTTCAGCCGCCAAGTCCCCTGGGAAACTACCTGGAGGACCGAGGGGGAAGGAGGGGGAGAACAGCCCATAGTGTGCCCAATCGTCTGTCAGGCGCACCGTAGGTTTGCGTAACAACAAATCCACTGTGGCCTATTGCCAGGGTGAGTTAGCATGACGTGCAAACCCGTCCATTGTGTAGTATTCTAGGGCTCAGTTGAAAGTGTGAAATGAAATAAAGTGTTTGGTTTTTGCTTTAACTAGCACTAATTATTTTTGAAACACTCTTTTGCCTAACCTAAGACTTTTGACTGTCTTCAAAACCTCTGCAGTTACTCATGTGTATTGTTGCTGGCTTCCAGTGTATGTATCTATAACTTTATAGCATACTACCGTATTGTTCCGAGTATAGGCCGCACTTTCCCCCCCTAATATAAGTCTTTAAACTAGGGGTGCGGCCTACAATCGGGATGTTGCAAAAAAAACAAAAAAAAACGCCCAATAAAAATACCGGTGGAAAAGTGCGGCCTATACTCTGAACAATACAATATTTTAATCGGTATTTTTTAATTCTTATTGTAACAAGCAGCCTTGTTCAACAGATGACCCCCCCCTCACTCACTCCCCTCCACAATCAGTCCCCCTTTCTCTCACATTCTCAAACATACACTCACCCCCCCTCACATCCACACACAGACCCCCCCCTCAAACTAGCTCACACCCGCCCCGCACTCTCACACACAGGCGGAGCCCGCTGCCTTTGCAGGCATGGCGCCGGAATGAATCTTCCACTTCCCTGCCCGAGCTCACCTCAGCCGGCAAGGAGGAGGAGCGAGGCCGGCCCCCGGTGGCTCCGGCGGCCTCCTGCGCTTCAGGCGGAGTTTGCTGCTGCTGCCGCCGGCTGACTCTTCGCTGGCCATGATAGCCCGGCGTGGGCGGCTGAGGGTGGGGAGGGTCGCCGCCGCCGCCGCCACCTCTGGAAGCAGGCGGGAAAGGCCTTCTGAGGGCGCGCTCACTCGCACGTCCCAGGGCCCAGCCGCCACCGGCAGCAACAGCACCAGCGCAGCGGGCGGCTGAGGGCAGGGAGGAGCGTCGCCGCCACTGCCTCTGGAAGCAGGCGGGAAAGGCCTTCTGAGGGCGCGCTCACTCGCGCGTCCCGGGGCCCAGCCGCCACCGGCGGCAACAGCACCAGCACAGCGGGCGGCTGAGGGCAGGGAGGAGCGTCGCTGCCGCTGCCTCAGGAAGCAGGCGGGAAAGGCCTTCTGAGGGCGCACTCACTCGCTTGCCCCGGGGCCCAGCTGCTGGCGGCGGCACCAGCGCGGCGGGCTCAAGCGGTGCGGAGAACTGCTCCGCACTGCTCAGAAAATTGAAAAATTAATCAGAAAATTTAAAAATAGCACCAAACTTTAAGGGTGCGGCTTATAATCAAGAGCAGCCTATACTCAGAACAATACGGTAAGTAGCATTGAACCTGGGTTCAAATCCCCATTCTCTCTCAGCCTAACTTACCTCACAAGATTGTTGTGAGGATAAAAGGGAGAACCATGTATGAGCTCCTTGGGGGGAGAGCAAGATAAAATGAAAATTGAAATACAACATTACACTGCATCAGTCAGTTACATTTAGCACAGCATAGCATCGTAATGTCAGCCCAGAATGGTGCTGCGTAAGTGCTGTTATTCACAAAGCAGCAGTGATGTTTAGAGTCTCAGCTGGCACCAGTAACTGGATCATTTTAGACAAAACTTTGGAATATTGAGAATGCTATGTGTTCTATCTAAAATCTTAGTTGAAAACATTTTCCAGTATGAAACTCAATTAAATTTTGCTGTAGAATTAGAATACAGATATGCTTATTGAATGTAGACAATATACTCTTTGCATTACCACATTCCCTAGTGATGAAAATGCAAGATGTTAACCTTGAATTGGTGGTGCTTAGTATACATTGCTTTAATAGTTACCTTGGAAGTCAAAGGCAGTAAGAAATTGCAGAACAATATTTACATGTATGTTGCATGACAGTACATACTAAATGCAAACATGTTTTTTAAAAAACAGGGAGTGTAGGAGCATAGGAAGCTGTATCTAGCCCAGTATTGTCAACACTGACTTGTCGAGGCTCTCCAGAGTTTCAGACGGGTGCCTTTCCCAACCCTACCTGGAGATGCCAGGGATTGAAGCTGGGGCATTTTACATGCAAAGCAGGTGCTCTACCACTGAACTGCGGATCCCTTAGTTGTCTTCACTGTAGATTGAAGATGGCTGTAAAAACTATGCAACATAGTGGTGCAGGCAGGCAGACACACACTAAGAATAAAGGAACAGGATGCATCTGAGCACATGCTTAGCCCAGGCATTTGTGATTGGTACCAGAACCAAGCTCACAAGTCCTTTCACACAAAAATCCACTCCTGGTTTTCTCCCAATCATTCTTTTTCAGCAACCTAATTTTGGGAAAGCGGCAGGGACTTCTTAGTTGTTGCTCCTGTTAGACAAGTGGGAGTTAAAAGAAACTCTTGCCGATCTGCTTCAGATCACCCAGAGATCTACCAGTAGATCCCGATCTACCTTCTGCTCACCCCTGTTCTGCAGCATATGAAGTAGAGCTTTGTTCCAGATTTTTGCTTTATAGAGTAATAAAATAGCCTTTCACTGACAGAGCTTTTCTTATTAGAATGAAGCCCATCACTTAAAGTAGCTTTTAAAACTTTGTCTTTGGTAGGTATTTGCTGACTGACCAAAACAGGCTTCGAAGTGTAAATGATATCATGCCTATGATTGGTGCAAGATTCTATACTCAGTTGGATGCTGCCCAAATGAGGAATGATGTAATAGAAGAAGACCTTGCAAAGGTAAATTACTGTATTCTATCACATATTGCACACTGTAATCAGTAAAATCAAACTATCTTTCCTGCAGTGATTATTGACTTTTTAATAATTGACTTTACTTAGGGTATCTTCAGGATATCTTAACTACCTTGATTAAGTCTTTAGGGATAACCAAAAGGCTTGATGGTCATCTCAACTGAGTTTGATTGCATGTGTTTGCTCTATAGAGATGAAAGCTAGAAGCTACATCCTTCATTTCTAGTAATAATCAGATCCTAATGCCCATTTCAGTTCCAAAAATGTGTGAAGATAGTACATGTGCATCATTTGTGTATACTTTGGGAATCTGCGGTTGGTAGCCGGTTCCCAAAGTTTATGCATACAGCAGATGTGTGCTACTTTAAGTGTATGATTATGTACCGGTACATGTCTTTTCTCCCTGTGGCTGTTTAAATAAAATGTCATTTGGGAAGGTAACCTAATGCCGCTAGATCTGATTGGTGGGTTTCCAGCCTCTGAGTCTTCACCAGTTTTACAAAGGCATACATGGATGTTCCTGTGCTTCCTTGGTTAATCCTATTTAGAGATTAATAATGGGATATGGTAAAAGTTTTCACTTCTCTCTGTTTTACAGAGGCAATGACAAGATGTGAGTTAGCTCAGTTAAAATACTAACCTGTGAATGGCCAACTTGCTGTGCAGTTGTCTTCAAATAATTGTACCAATTGCAGCTCAAAATGGATCTTGGAGGCATGATGGAAGTCTGTGTCCAGTACAGTCATGCCTTGAATTGAGAGCATAATTCGTTCCGGAAACGTGCTTGTAATCCAAAACACTCTCATATCAAAACGAAATCCCCCCAAAAAAATTTGTACAGAGATTTTTAATTTAAGCCGTACTACAGTACTTGTATTGCAAGACGTCGCTTGTATATCAAGTCAAAAAGAATTAAATAAATATTTTAAAATGTGCTTGTCTTGCAAAACGCTCTCAAACCAAGTTACTTGCAATCCAAGGTATTACTGTATTACAATAAGGTTTTCTAAAAAATGAGAGTAAGTCTACTTCTTGGAGTATAGCAAAGGGAAAGTACATCAGTCTTCTGAAGGAGACGTTATATTAAAATATCCCTCTGCTCCTTACTAGTCCAGTTTTGTCTCCACTGACCATCCATAAGAGAAGTGTAGTTGCTTGGTTAGTTCTTTTTCCAATAACAGACTGACTAGAAGGTCTCTCTTTGCTTTGTCAAGGAAGAATAAAAAGCAACTACAGTAATACCTTGGATTGCAAATAACTTGGTCTGAGGGCGTTTTGCAAGACAAGCAAAAATTTTTAATAAATTTTGACTTGATAAACAAGCGACGTCTTGCAAGACAAGTGTAGGGATGTAACTGCTCGCCTCGAGAGGGCGTAGCACACCTGCCAGAGACTCGCTTTGATATAAGAGTGTTTTGGATTACAAGCACGGTTCCGGAACGAATTATGCTCTCAATCCAAGGTATTACTGTACCTCCCTGGCTAGGAGACTATTTAGTAAAATGAATTGAGGAGGCTTTGTCAACAAGAAAGAAACCTAGATTGTTAGGATTGGTTTCTTCATTAGATTTCTATCCTAATCAAGATGGTTTATCTTGTAGGTGTTTGTTCCATTAAGTCATGACCCCCTGCATTGTGTCTTTATATGTACTGGTTCAGCCTGTTCTATATGGGCTTGCACTCCCCTTGAAGGAACAAGTACATAGTTTGGGGGTACTCCTTGATCCATCACTTTTCCTAGATGCTCAGGTGGCAGCAGTAACTAGGAGCAATTTCAGCCTATGCACCCACTGCAGTCTTTCCTAGGGAAGGCAGGTGTAGTTACCTCCAGACCGGAGTGCTATATTGCATTTTACATGGGTCTGCTTTAGGAAATGGCCCCAAATGCCAGTTTTTGGTCTGGTACTTGCATGTCAGAACATAAAAGTCCAACTTTACCTCTGTTCCATTGTTTTCCCGTTTGCTTTTGAGCTCAATTCAAAGTGCTTTTTCTAGCCTTTAAATTCCTAAATGGCTTGGGACTAGTTTACCTTAGGGATCGCTTGCTCCTGTATACTCCTGCCGAGGAATTAAGACCAATGTCAGAGCCTTGCTCTTGGTGCCACCTCAAGGATTCAGTGAGTGAACATGAGAAACAAGCCGCCTTCTGTGTTGGTGACATGGCTCTGGGATGCTCTCCCAATTGAAATCCATCTTTTGCCAGAAATTTAAGACACGTCTATTTTGACTGGCTTTTAATGTGTAACACCTCGTTTTATTGCTGCTGGTTTTAATATGTAACAGTTTTTCTTCTTGCTGCTGTTATATTCTTGTTTTGTTTTTCAAGTGTTGATTGTATTCTGTTTTTGGTTGTTGCTCTTAGAAGTTGGTTGGTTGGTGTGTTTGTACATTTTATTGATTTATATTAGATTGCATCCAAACCTTTCCCCAGTCCGCCCCCTTTTGCCCTCTCCAAGGTCGCTGATGTCTGAGAGGTAAGTGTTACAAGGATTTCCAAGCTCTTGCAGGGAAGCTTGCAAGGGCAAGCCTCCTTCTCCAAGGGCAGGCCTCCTTCCCTATCCTATGGCCTCTGGAATGTCCTCTGTAACCAACCCGTTATATGGTTTTATGATTATGCTGCACTTTTAGTAGAATTGCTGGCCGTTGTTATAATTATTATCCAAATTTTATTTTTCTCTTAAATCTTGTCTTCTAGGAGGTTCAGAATGGAAGATTATTTCGGCTTCTTGCAAAATTGGGAACAATCAATGAGAGGCCAGAGTAAGGAATTCAGCATTTTCTGCATCACAGTGTTCCATAAAGGGGCACCACAAAGAGAGTCTGAGTGTTCACCTGGGATGATGGACTTGCAAAGTATAGAAGCCTCTGAAAGATTAGCTAGGCCAGTTTGGTCAATTTTACAGCACACAGACCAGAATGTTCTTGTATGTGAAATCCTGGTTTGAGGCTTATCTGGAGACAGAGAATAATTAGTGCAAGGTGATGTTTCTTAAGAGATCCTATTCCATATTCTGGCATATTTGCAAGGCTTAAATTTAATTTTAAGACTCCAAACTATTAGTGCATTTTTGGGAAGGTATTTCAGTTTTTTCTCCCAACAGCAGCAAATATCCTCCAAGTGCATACAGTGCTACAGTGCCAATTCTGGAGGCTGGGAACAGTAATTGATATTTGTAGAGATTGCATTCTCCTGGACACTGTAAGTCTAACCACAATAATTAATGATACCAAACATAAAGTAATAGAATTTTTCATACCGAGTATGGGAAACTACAGAACAGTTCACATGAGAACCTCATTGGTCTTGTTTTCAAAATCAACTAAATTATTATATTCAGAGAAGAATGTGCAGCATAGCCGATTTAAAATGATTTTGGCCCCATGAAGAGATATTGTCATTCTAAACCTTGTGAACTGAAGGCTGATATGTCACTTTTTTCTTAATTTGTATGTTAAGGAAATTTGGTACAAAGCCAAAACATCTTCAGATAATACTTAGTGTGAGTTGTTTATGAACTTGTACTCTTAATAAGAAACACAAACATTCTGTTTTACAATAGATTTCAGAAGGACCCAACATGGTCAGAAACTGGAGACAGATATCTCCTGAAACTCTTTAGGGATCATCTTTTCCATCAGGTGACAGAAGCGGGTACTCCCTGGATAGACCTCAGTCACATTATCTCTTGTCTTAACAAGGTAAACTAGAATGACTGTTTTAATTATGTTGTCCTTCCTCTTCACTTCCTTTTTAATTGGTATGCAAGCAAGTTATCCCTTGAAGCAGTTATGGTGCTCAAATTGGTCTCTAGCTGTGGCCAGACAATGCACGATGGCACTGTTAAATGCTGTACACATCAGTGGTCAAATGGGTGCTTCAGTGGCTGCATCAAAGGTCACTGGTGGCTACATATGAGAGAGATTGGCCTGGTTCAGACATAATGCTAAGCTGTAGGTTTAGTGTTATAAGAATTAGCCAGGGTGAGCCTCAGGCTCACAAGGCCATCTCTACTCCTCAAGCATGCCAGTGAAGAGGAGATTGGAAGCATGTGATTTTGTTTTTAAACTAACCGTGGCTTGTTACATCTGACAAGGACAAAGTATGGGTAGTTTTTAAACTATGCTTTATTGAAACAAGCCAGGATCAAACAATGGTTTCTGATCCTGGCTTATTTTAATAACATTGGTTAAACTAACCGCGGTGTGTCCCTGTTGGATGTAACAACAAAAGATGGTTTAAAAGTGGATGCTTCCAGTCTCCTCCTGTGCCAGAGGAGGAGGGGAGAGTATGTGAGCCCAACAGTCACCCAGGATTGTTCCCACAGTGCTGAAGTATGATTTAGTGATACATCCGAAACAGGCCTATGCATGGTGTGGAGAAAGTAAATAGGGAGAAGTTTTTCTTTCTGTTTCAATAATATAACCCGGGGTCATCCAATGAAGCTAAATATAATTAATTAATGGCAAAACTATTTCATACAGGGCACAGTGAAATTATGAATTCACTACCACAAAATCTAGCAGTGGCTACCCACCTGGACAGCTTTAAAGGGGGGGGGAGGGTTAGACAGATTCATGGAAAATAAGGCTATTAATGGCTACTAGTCATGATGGCTCTATATTATCCCCAGTATCAGAGGCAACATGCCTCTGGATACCAGTTGCTGGGGAACAGGAACAGGAGAGTGCTCTTGCTTTCGTGTTCTGTTTGTGTACTTTCCATTGGCATCTGGTTGGCCACTATGGAAACAGAATGCTGGACTCGAGAGTGGCCTTTGATTTATTCAGCATGGCTGTTCTTACATTCTTAAATTCAGTCCATTATATGGTGTCACATAGTGAACTCCTTCACCAAGTTTAGACTTTAAGGAGCAAAATGCTCCATGCATAACGACTAGACTAGTCCTTGTAATTTTGCCTTAAAGCTATGTCAGTTGTGTGGTATCTATAGTAGCACAGTTTGGTATCAGGCTTATACCAGTCCAGGATGCACATGAGAGATTGCTTGCTTGTTTGGCCTTCTGCCATGACAAAGTATCCCTGCACATGGAAGCTACTACATCAAGGAAAAGGGTAAGCTTTTTACATGCTGGGGGATTTTGAATTAGGGATCCTTTCAAAAAAGTGATCACGTATGTACTTTGAGGTGGTATAGACCCACAGTAGGTCTGTACTGTGTGCCTGCCTAAATGTTTGGATTGTGTAGGATTCATATTCTGTATAATATTTGATATGCAGTTTTGAATGCTTTCCCCAGTTTCTAGGTGATTGTAGATTAAAATCTCCTTCCTTTCACATTGTTGTTGGGTCACCTGTCTTTTAGAAACTATAATAACTCATTAGTAGAGTTTCCATGATAAGCATATCTTAAAAACCAAGTAGGTTGCTGGAGAATCTCTTCGACCTGGGCTGTGGATTCCCACCTGTATAATGGCAAATAACGATACTGCCTTAACAGGAATGTTGTGAGGATGAATGAAAAAAAAATGTTTTCCTTTGCATGCCAAAACTGCTATTGAAGTTACTAGTGTCTTTATTATTTATGATATCAAGCACTATTATATGTCTATGCATGAGGTTCTCTGCGCTTTGATTTCAGCTAGATGCTGGTGTGCCAGAAAAAATAAGCCTCATTTCCAGAGATGAGAAGAGTGTACTTGTGGTAACATATAGTGACCTAAAGCGCTGCTTTGAAAATACTTTTCAAGAACTGATTGCAGCCGCGAACGGCCAGTTGTAGTACTTGCTGAAAGCATGCAGGACATTGCTGAGGAACGTGACCAGTAGCAAATTGCACTACAGCTGATTGTCGTCATCTCATTTCACATTTCGGGAAACAAAACAGCAGGAGATGTTGCACTTCAGTCAGGTACACTGTTACTTGAAGGGAAGAATGTTTTTGCTTACCCTTGAGCTCTGGCTGCCATTGGAGGCTTTATCTGTGAAGAATTTATTTTAAAATAAGGAACGCATCAGGGGCATGATGTTCCTGCTTTTATTTTTTCCACTCGTATATGCACTAATTTTAATTTTTTAAAGACTTTCTGATCTCTGATGTTTTGCCACATTGGATACTTACTAAGGGAATCTCTTTGCAAGGACATTTCTGGGATAATCTTTTTCTTTTCTTTTTTTTTTTTTGCCACTGAGTATACTGCAGAATTTATTCGTTTTGATATTATTTGCACCCCAGAATACTATAAAGGACCAGGTTAATAATTTCATAGAAATTGTGTTCTGTACATTACAGTGTAGCTTGTAACCTCTGTAAAACTGTGTCATATGTCACCCACTATTAGGTTAACCAATCAAACCAGAAGGTGCATATTAAAAAAAAAAGAAGAAAAAAAAATCAAGTAAGGTATTGTAGGAACATCACATGTAAAATCCCCTTTTATTTGGTTGAAGCTTTGTCTAAGCAAAACAACACCATTTGAGACCTGTAACTTCAGGAGCATATCCAAATTGCTCTAAACACAACCAGCGCCTTTTAAATACCTGTTTGTATATTTTCCTGCTAATCAGATGCATTTACATTTATGCAATTTTTAATAGAATTTTTTATAAGACATTGTGTTACAGGCCTGAGATTTCAGGAGTGTATTCCTTTAAGTTACTTATGGTATACTTTTTTTTTTTGTATAAAGTTCTGTTCTTTGAACCACAGCTTTATTATGGTACTTTACACTGGATACAGATACAAAGACACTGTTCAGAAGATTAACTACACACAGCAGTTGTCTGGCATGAAGAGCGTTTGAAGTTTTATAGCCTGATTCTGGAGCAATGATGGTCTGCTGTGCCTTTGCAGTCACTGCTTAGCCCAAAGTAATATTACTTTTGCTAATACTCAACACATGAATATTCAGTTTTCACATCTGGATTCTGCCCCCACCCTATCCCACCCCAATTAACTTTGTGATACTGGACCCACAGTTGTCTGCAAGCTTGGGTATTCAAGGGAATTTGTAGTAGAACACCTACACTTTGATACTGAAGACTGCCAAATACGTAGGACTTTTTCCCCCCTTTCTTAATGCAGTAGTGAAGACTGTGTATATCTACGTCCTTTCCCCAGCACTGAATGTTCAATAGCAATGAAGAAAATGTGGAAACTCTTCTCCAAAAGGTGTCAGGACTGACTCAAAACACTTGCAACTGATCTTACTGGCATCCATTTTATTAATTCTCAATATTTGTAATTTCAGATAAATTTTTAATAATTCTCTCCAGTTTTATAAGCTTTAATAATGACACTCCTACTTTAGATTTGCCTCAAGAAAAGCAGTGCTCTTCATAACGAAGGCTTTGGAAGACTAGGGACACCCTTGGCACCTTTTAATGAGACATGGTGGAGCCTGCAATTGGTAGCACCAGTTGATGAGCTTAAATAAATAAAAACAATTAGCATTTAATCTGGAAAAAGTTTTAAGTGGAGCCTAATGTTTACCGGTAATAATATTCAGAGGATAACAGTTGCCATAATATTGTTCTTTTTTAACGCCAAAAGGAACAGGGACTTTGAGATATGGATATGGCAAACCAGTCTTTTATCATTAGCTCATGTATTTGAGGAAGAGCAGCTGTCTTTTATATGTTTTTGAAAAATCATATTGTAATTCTTTTGTACAAAAAAAGTAGTACTTGTATTCTAGAAGAAATATTGAATGCTTAATTTATAAGCGGGCTGAGGTTTATTTCCCCCCCCCCTTTTTTCCCATTACTGTTTTCTTTGAAAATGAAAGGGGATCATCTCTTCAGTTGTGGGAATGGGGAATTTTTGACAGATTATTTTGTGGACCAATATTTTGGGAAAAGCAAAGGCAGGGGTAATGCAGGGCTTCAGTTTCATCCTCGCTATACCAGCAAGATACACCTCTTAAAAGACAAGTTGCATTTTGCAAATGTTTGTCAACACACGTGTCCATTGCTTTAGCCCCAGTAATCTCAGGACTTGGTTTAAAGTTAAAAAAAAAAAAAAAAAAAAGAGCAGAGAGCCAATAAGTTTCCATAAGTAAATGCCATCCAGGAAATATTTGCTGTTTGGTAATGCATAGAACAATGTGGAGTTTTGTTTATTTTATTTGGTCCGTGTTTTTGGAATTTTCTGCTTTGGTGTTTTTTGGGGGGAGAACCTACTCCAATATAATTCCATTTAGAAGGCTGTCCAGCAACTAGCATGATCCATTCATAGGAAGAGTTATGTATGTAATCCCTAAAACAGAGCAGCAATTTTAAAAATCTCTCAATGCCTACTTTTTCCACATGGGGAAACAACTCTGACCTTCCTATCTTTACAGTCGAAAGCACAGAAAGGACAACCTTTTGAAATCATGTGATGTTAGTTCATTTAAATTTTCTTATCTGTTTTAGGTTGCTTGTTTGGGTTTTTGTTTTTGCTACAGTGTAAATACTTTGTGGGTACATAACGTTTTTTGTTTTCATTTTGCCCTTGTTCCAGTAAAATTTTAGATGTGAACAGCTTCCCCTAAAAAGCACCAGTATGTTACATTCTGATGTCATGATCCCACTATGTGTTACCTTTTAATCCTGTTTTTCATGTGTACAGCAGTATTTTTAATAAAGAATACCAGAAATAACATAGCCTTCTTTTGAGCATGTGAAGATTGTGGGTATTGTGCTCCATTTGTGTAGTTGACTTAAATTGCGTTATGGGGGTTTTCTTTGTTTTTCTCTGCCATACTCTACTGCAGGGATTGGAACGGTGATTGACACACAAGCAGCATTTACCACATCCCATTAACTGAAAATCATATTGCCTATTTGATGTGCAGATATTTTAGCCTGAAAAGATCAGTGCTGTACATTTCTGGCTCATATACAAGCACTAGAATTGGTCTGCTTGTATCAATGGAATCCAAATGCTTAGAGTAGCTGGAACTCTCTGAAAAAAACTGTTTTTAAATAACTTCCAATTTTGTTTGGACTCCCTTGTCAAACTTACAAGATGGATGTTTGGTAATTTGTTTCTTGGAAAATCATACATGAGTTCTATGAAATTTTCCACACCCATATTTAATTGGTTTGAACTGTTAACTGCAAACATAACTTAAAGCATGGTGAAGGCCTTTGTACCCTCACACTCCCTGTAATATGTTTATGTAAAGTGTAAAAACTTATACAGCTTTGTACAATACTTACATAAAAATTGTCGATATTATGTTTTTCTTGCATAAATTAATCTGGACCATTGGTCCATTTAAATGCATTTTGCCTTAGAAAGTTTATTTTGAAAACAGACTAAAATAAAAGTTGCAGCAAGCTTGCCTGGTCCCCTTATCTCAGGCAGTCAGAGGGCAGAAGAACTTTAGGACGCGTAGCCCATAAAGTCTAGAAGACCAGCCTTCATCTAAAAGCCTTTTGAAAGTGTGTGCCTTGCAATACTTTATTGCCACTGGGTTTTCTTTTCTTTCTCTCTGAAGCTGGAGTACATTTGCAGGAGAAGCTCTAAGGGCTTCATCCCACATAAGATTTTTTAACATGTACCTGTAAAATGTCTTCCATACCATAGAATGTAACGTATGTGTACAACAAAACCATGCTTGCAACTTTGCGTCTCATAGTGGTCCATACACCAGAAAATCAGGACAGCAAACACATCTTTACTGTTGCATGTGTAAAACAGGCCTCGGAGGCTCCAAGCAAAATCTCAAGTTTTAGCATTCATTGTAGCTAGCTTTAGAAAGCATTATTTCAGTGCTTTGCTGTTAAACCTGGGCTGCAGTTGCATAGAGCTTTTGAAAGACTATAGAAATGCACTGAATACTTTTCCAATCCCTGTAATACACACTCCTGGAGGACAAATCCTAACAGACCTGCACTGGACCTTCTTTCTTTTGTTCAGTAGTTCACAAACCCCAGACGAAGTATATTGTGTATCAAAAATCTAGAAGTCCTCTGTCACTTTCCTAGACTCTTCACCAATTGTGAACATCTGACAGATTTGCTTTGCTGGTCTTATGGCAGCAAAGGAGAAGTATGAGAGAGATCATCTGACAATTGAGCAGTTTGAAGCTGAACAGGTGCCACCTGTGTTCTATTCTGGTATGGCCATCTGGGAAATCCTGTAGGCCCAGATTGGCTCCTTGGCATGAGGTTCCCCACTCCTTCCCATAACCAATGAATATGGGTGGTGGTTGCATCACCTGTGAGATGAGCTTGGCCCATAGAAATGGCTCTGTAGTGGAATGGCTGTTAACACAGCAGAATCCCCCCACCCTCCCCAGTCTATAGCGCTACTCAGGCATTCTTCTCACACAATTAGGATTGTGTGAGAGGAGAGTGTTTTAATTAGCTCTACCCCCTCTACTGCATCCCTGCTGCTGGTCTTCTGATCATGCAGGGTTCTAAATCACACAGGGAGCTCCCTACACAGGTGCAATATGCTCCAGGCTGCAGACGTTTGTCCTCCAACATGTTGAGGGTGGTGGGATCATGATAGGGTAGAGCTAGACAGCGTGATGTCCCTCATGCACTTATAGTAGTGCAAGGGGAATGATGCCTGAATGGGACTTCTATTCTTGCCTCAAAATGCTAGAAACGTACATTTCATATTAAAAGAGGGAGGTGCTGTGTACTGGATGTCTTGAGCAGGCTGAAGGCATTTTAACTTGTGTTGGAATATCTTTGTAGTAATGCACTTATCAAGTAGGTATTCATTTATTCTTTCCTGTATTCACTGCTTTTCAACCAAGATTAATAGTTGCAGGCTGCTTCAAGAGTCAAAATCCAGTCTTCTAGGTGTTTGGAAACTGCTTTCTTCATGTGTGTTAAAAAATATCATTGTTACTGTTCTGATTCCTTTCTAATTGGTTGAGAGCCTTCTTAAAATAATCAGATATAAGCCATAGTGGCTGGTTAATTCATGAATGCATGTACATAATTCTCTCCTCACTCCGTGAGTTATTGCTTGATGACTTCCATCTGAAATTGAGAAGTGCCTCCTTTAAAAATGAATATTTAAGGAGTGGTGGTGGTGGTTTACTAGTGATGCTTGTTCTGTGATTATGCTTTTATTCAGGTAAGTCATCACTTGATGTATGAAGGACAGTTTGCTTATCTGCAGCTGATGTTCTTTTGAGTGGTTGGCTGTGCAGCCTCCCGTATGAGATTATTTGCCTGTGCAGAGCATTGGTTGCAACCTTCTGGAGCTTTTGATGCTGTTGCTGCAGCAGTTGAACAATTGGGCAGGAATGCATGGGATCTTTCCTTTTGGGGATGTGTGTTAGACTGAGGGGCATACTCTACCACCAAAAGTTGTAGGGTTAAGCTCTTAATTCTTCTAGAAGGTTACAAATGATTCCCTGCACAGGTGCGGAATCCCATGTATCGTGTGTGCTTGCATAGAGACCATGGAGAAGAACATAGATGTGTGAATTCATCTTCAGTAGAGGCCCAACAATCCACAGAATGAAGAGGGCATCTATTGACAACCCTACCAGTGCCTTACCATGAATTTACCACCCTTGAGGTAAGGCCTGTGTCTTCTGAGAAGTCTTGACATATTTCGGATACATCAAAATGCTACTTGAAATTTTTTGCTTCAAACCAAGATGGTTCTGTAACATATGGATGGATTATTAACACAAGCAAAACAGTAGTCTCTCAAATGAAGCTTGGAAACAAATTTTATTGTGAAAATTTAGAAAATATACATAAAAATAGATTTAAAGGTTAAGGTGCAGGTATAAACTATTTACATCCAGTTATCATTAGCAAAATTCGCTTTAAAGAATATTATTTAAATTCCCATTTTTAAAGGTTCATTAAAAGCATTAGATCTTAATTTTTAAAAATTGACAAAAAGACTCTGCTTGGAGATGAACCCAGCCCTTCTCTTCACAGTCTCTTCCTACCTTCACTATCTTTATTAAGTGCACCATGTCTCAAAAGATTTGCTAGTGCTCTTCTGTTTAATAGAGAATACAAAGATTACAAGCTTATAGCTTTTAGAAGCGAGAGTGTTGTAAAATGCTCCTGCACCCTAACGGTGATTCTATACATGTGTACTCAGAAGTAAATCCCACTGAGGACTTGCTTCCAGGTAAGTGGGTATAGGATTACAACTTGGACATAACAACCTCATTTTCATTGCTTTCATGTAAATTAATAATGGCCAACATTAGCTACTTTCATAGGACATCCATCTCAGTGGTTTACTGCTGAACCAAAACAATGGTTCTCAGTTATACTACTCACCCCTTAACATAAACCTAGCAGCACACTTTTAGCACTTAATAAATGTTATAGTAATAGCAGCAGTAAGACTAGATATTATTTAGTCTTATATTTAGCAGTAAGACTAAATATCAGCAGGTATTTCAGACAAAGCTTGACTGGCCTTCCCATTCTATATGTGTAGCCGCACTGGCACACTGGTTTAGCACTCAACTGCAGCAGCTCGGTGTGACTCCTGGCTGTGCGGTCACTTGCAATTGGAAGTGTAAAAGAATATAGTACATTACATTACATTTATGAATCGCCCATCTGGCCGGCCACCCGGGTATAATGGATAAATATAGAATTATGTATTCTCTGTTTAAAAGAAAATATATTTTAAAATTAAGACACCAAATTCTGCATCATGAAAATCTGAATTCTTCAATATATATATTACCTTCATTAATCCACTCTTGTGTATACTTTATTTTGCACAATGTATATGCTATTTCGGTTAACTACAAGGCAAAGCACTCTGCAGGGTACTGCATTCCCACCCCATCCAGCAACAATCCTGCTCAGCTCCTCCCCTCTGTGATTTTGACATTTTAATTGGGTGTTGCTTGCAAATTTCAGGCCCAGCTGCAACCAAAATGACATGAAATGTCTGTCTACAGAGAATTTCCGCTGTAACAGGCAGCGGAAATTCTCTATGTGCTGTGTTCAACCGTCAATTTCAAATTCCACACTTAGTGTGATGGCAACTGAGAGCTGAGGTGATATAGTTGGGTCTGGTGACTAAGAGCTTTTCTACACGAGGCATTTATTGTGCACTTGTGATTCCTCACTCATGGTAGTTTTGGGTGTCCTCTCCCATGATTTGCAACCATTTCCACAGCTTTTTTTAGATTGAGGAAAGTCTGGTATTATTTAGATATTGCGCTATGAGAAGCTCATGTATTTCACAGTTCCACTATACCGCAGTGCCACTTTGTGGTTGTGTAATGGAAAAACCTTGGGGGGAAAACGTGTAAAATAGCCGATCTTAATCTCACAAACAATCCAGAAGCAGAAGCCTTGGTAAAGTGGCAGGTTAAAAGCCCCAAAATGCCTGTAGGATTATACATGTTACTCAGCCATGCCTCAACTTCCTCTTTTTCAGTTTATTTATTTATTTATTATATTTTTGAATCGCCCATCTGGCCAGTCATCCGGCCACTCTGAGCGATGTACAGTTTCACAATGTTCTGAGACAGGACAGGGCCACAGGTCCTGACATTGCATCAGTGCAGTGATTCTTGTGCCTCTTTCAGATTTCTGCTTTATGGGTGCATACAAAACTTTACTGTAGTAATAATGAAGTGTTCTAGTCCTTATTCTATGTACGTTTGCTGCAGTTAATTGCAATTTAAAATGTTCCCAGAGTATTTCTTTTTGGATCTCTCTGCGAACTTTAATTCTGCCCTCCACCAGACTATTCACAGATCTCATTTTTCACAGGAAACCCCCTCCCCCCCCCCTTTTCCCCTCTCCCCGGGAACTGGAATTCAGGAGCGGGCGGGTAGGGCACCGGGATCTCTTTAACAGGAGTTTCAGCATCTCTACCAAACTAAAGTTCCCAGACATTCTTGGGAGGAAGTCATGCTAGATAATAGAAAGCCAGTGTTTTTAGTGTAGGTATATTTTCAGAAGCAGTGTAGACTCTTGTCTGTGCCATGTTCGTTTTTCTGTCCCTACTGTGGTATCCGGTTGAACTGCTTTTGCAAGTTCTTGCACTACAGGCTTTTCTTAAAAAGCAGAAACTATCCCCCAGATGCACAATTATGAAGGGTGTATGTTTTGGGCTAACAGGCCGATGTTCCTATTGAATAGCGCTCAGGCACATGTCTAATAGAATTGATTAGACTAGTTTGGAAGCCGCTTCTGGTCTAGTCAATGTTATTACTCCCTTGTGTTGTGTGGGACCAGTGCAAGAGTCTGTAATTAGGAATTTGGGGAGAAATACCACAGAGGCGTGTGTCCCCCTCTCCTCTCCCCTATTGCATTTGTACAATTAAAAAATCCATTGTTGGTGGGAGCTAGTGCCACAGTGGATGAAATATGGTGGCGGTGAGGAGGCTGCTCCTGGTGCTTCACAGAAATAATCATCTGTACTAGTGGTGGTGGATCAGTGAACAACAACAGTAAGGTCCGTTCAACATTAAAATGGTGATAGCAGAGAGATGCAGCTACTTTGAGTAGTCAGAGAATTCCCGTGCTAAACTGGCGGAGTAGAATACCGAACCACAGAGTTATAGCTGGGAGAAAGGAATCTCCGTCCTGGCTTCCTTTCCCATGTTAGATTGCCACAAGTAAGGGGCTGAGTCACATCGCTGATGTGGCCGCAGCTGAAACTGTAGACGTTCGCCTTGGTTGTGTCAGAAAGGACAGACTCTTTGCTTCTGCTGCCGGAACGGAGGCTGTAATGTAAGCAAAAAGCGAGGCATGATCAATATGTATGGGAGGTTCTTAGCCACTTACTTAACTTTGTAAAATAAAACTATGTGGGCTGATACTGGAAGCCTTACACCAAATAAAAATAACACATATTGGTAAAGATCTAACAGCCCAATGGAAATATCAACAGAACTAAGCACTCAAAAGAACAGTAACCTAAATGTGGAATGCAGTACTTTCCCGGGCAGGTGCAATAAATGTGCTTTCACGACACCGCAGGAAAATCCCTCACAATTGTACCCCTTGCAGGGGGGAGGGTGTGTACCAGGGTGTGTGTGGTTGTTTTAAACAGCCAGTCATGTAGTCACCAGTCTAGTCCTTGATTGAAAGACACACAAGTATAAGGACGAAGGGTCACTTGACTACATTAGAGCCCTGCTCAGCTTGGGGCTAAAGTTTAAAACTAGCCCTTAGAATTGCTGTGTTCAGAAACTGATCGCTCATCAGTTCAGTCCTTTCAGCTTAGATGTCGCCTATTTCTGCAACTTAGCCGCACTGCCTCATCTGAATCAGCTGCTGTTTCCATTTTCAATGGTAGCCCCTTACCCACAACTTTATGTACATGTGCTACACATATGCACAAACTATCAATAGCTCAGGGTAGCTAACAAAAATATCACAACACACAAAATTCAGTAAATTACATCTTAAAATGTCATTAAATCACAGCAGTAGTTCTACCCCATTAGCTATGTGCTTCATAGAGGATAAGGCTATCAATGGCTACTAGTTATGATGACTATATATTATCTCCAGTATCAGAGGCACTATGGCTCTGTATACCAGTTGCTGGGGAACATGAATAGGGTGCTATTGCACTCCTGTCCTGCTGTGGGCTTCCCATTCAGGCATCCAGTTGGCCACTGTGGGGACAGAATGCTTGACTAGATAGCCTTTTGGTCTGATCCAGTATGACTGCTCTTCTGTTCATACTTAAAATAAAATGTTTTGAGTCTTCCTAAATTAGCTCTGTGGACTGATAATAGATAAGTTACAGAATTCACTAGCCCACAGTGCGCTGATGGCCAGCAGAATTAAAGAGAGGTCAACCAAAATTAGCCACGGTAGCTAATGAAACCTCCATGTTCAGCTGCAGCACAAGTAGTGCAAACCTAGGACTGAGTGTTCTGTTTCCAACTGCAGTCACCTAGATGCCTCCAGAAGCACATAAGAACATAAGAAGAGCCCTGCTGGATCAGACCAAAGGTCCATCTAGTCCAGCATTCTGTTCACACGGGGGCCAGCCAGCTGCCCACGGGATCCCACAAGCAGGACATGAGTGCAACAGCACCTTCCCGCCTATCTTCCCCAGCAGCTGGCGTACATAGGCTTACTGGTCACAGGAAGGGCACGAAGGCAACCGAGTGCCCCCATTTGCCCACAGCAGCTGATAATGGGAGATACAGCCTCCTTCCAGATAGGTTCCATTTAGCTATTTTGATTTAATAGCCATCTATAACCTAATCATCTAAGGTGGTGTCTTCCTCTCTCCCAAAGAGAATGGGCTTGCTTGGCACATGGAATACCGGATCTCCCGCGCCTGAAGCAAGAATCATTCATGCTTTTTTAGACCAGCAACTTCCTAAATGTCCACTCACCACTTAGAAATAATTCCTGTTAGGATGGGTCTGATCATTGGCAAGCCCTTATTCCCTAGACAGGAGCCAGGCAGAGGAAGGTCGCTAACATAAAAGGGAGGAGAGCAGGAAGAGAGATGACGCTCATGCATCCCTCCATTGTCAGGCTGCCATTTTAGTATCCTGAGCCCTGGAGTCTCAAGTGGGTTTATATTGCGCTGAGTCATGAAAGGGAAGGGGGAAACATGCACTCTCGGACTGCGCTCTCCTTGGAATGTAGCTTTTGAGCATTAAGAGCAAACCCACCCACCCCACCATCTGTTCATGCGGCCATATTTGTAGACTACATGGGAGTGTGTGGCAGTCCCTGCCAAAAGCATGTTTGCACAGTGGGAGTTCTGACTGCAGCAACCTCCACACAGCCACCCCTCACCCTGTGGGATTGGCATTATTGTGTGAGTTTCCTTGCTGCACTTCCCTGTGCACGTGGAGCTGCTGGTGCTGGCACGAAATCTTTCTAAATAACAGCGCCGACATAGGTGACAATCCTCCTTGTATACATTACAGAAGCTGGGTAGAGGCTTTGTCATAAGGATCCCTATTCTGATGACAAGCACACCACTGCAGTAACATGGGAAGTGGTCTTAATAAGACCAAGGTAATAAACAGAGACAGATAATGTTTCTCAGCAGCCTCATGAACATATTTTTCACCCAGATCCTTTACCAAAAGGGGGCCTCTGAGCACATACGAAGATTATTATTATTATTATTATTATTATTTTAATTATGAGATGGTGTGAATGGAGGCAATACTAAATAAATATGGGGGTGGAAAGTAATTGAAACAAAACGAAGAGGTGGAGAAAGTAAGTGAACTGAGGAAGAGATGCTCTTACCCACCCCAAGAGTGCAAGATAATTCTCTTGTGTACCCACAACACATCCCATCCTTATTTAGGGCCAAACTAGATGTGATGGTGGCAGTCTTTGACTGGATCTCCTGTTTTTCGAAAGTTGGATAGCAACCACAAGGTAGGGGCCAAATCCAACCAGGACTGTAGTGCTAGGGGAGGAGCGGTTTAACCCTCCTCTTCCAAAGCCATTTTACTGATGTGTCAATATTTGTCCCACGGTGCGAAATATATGGATGTTCATATAATACTTGTATGTTTGCCTTGTGGGGCTAATAACAGCTTGGGGGTGATTTTCCTCTAGAACATTCCACTGGAGGGGAGGGTTAACCCCACCCCCACCCCTTCTCCAGCATGACAGTTCGGATCAGATTCAGTCCTTCATATCAGCTCCTTAAAAAAAAAAAAACTCAGTAGGTGCTCTGATGGCGGGTGACCCCACTTTAGGTCTAACTGTATCTGCAGATAGTGAATGAACGTGATGTGGCTTGACTTGCATACCCAAAGAAAGTTTGCTTTTGCTTGCTGCCTGTCCATGTAAAACGTTTCCTCTCTTCTGAAGGCAGCACCATTCCGCTGTCCACTTGGTAATCCTGGGAGAGAGAATACAGCTCTAGTCATCCAACTTTGTTTCTGACAAAGATTAGGTTTCTCACTGTCATAAACACAAAGCAAACTTGAGTAACCCATCACCAGTATGACTTTGGCAGAATTGCAGAATTTCAAATATGTATTATAGACAGTGGTGTAGTGGTAAATGTTGAAGTGCAGGCGCTCATCATGACAGTCCCCATAGCCATGCCCCCAAGGAGAGTAAAGAAAGCAGGTCTTTTCTAAAGCTAATGGGACTTAATTGCCCATTCAAGGGCAAGCCCACCCAAAGCAGGTTGGATTACAAAGCAGACTGCATTATTGTTGGGGCAATTATCCCCTCCCACCCCGCTACTGTGAGGATTGCAGCTAAGCTCAGAGGGAACAGAGTTTTGAGGCGGGTGGCAGATGCTAATAAAGAAGTGCCAGCGCTGCGTCCCTGCGAGCTCCGGCTCCACTGCACCACGGATTATAGACCACAGAAGTGACTTTTTGGTAAACTAGCAACACTATTTAGTTACAAAGGAGGTAACTGTATCGGCTGTGACCAAAAAAAATATTATTGTAGTTTTGGGGTGGGGAAGATGATCAAGAGAACAGTTGATAAATTCTGTTTGGCTGAAACTCTCTCCATTCATTCTCCATATTTGTATTTGATGACCAAGTGGAACTTGCACTTCATATAATAACGGTTTAACAAATCTATGCATCTTAGGTAGGAGATACAGCAAAGTTCTCTGAGCTTGGACTCAGATACAAGCTTCGGGACTCAAATTCCTGCTTCAAAGAAGATGTGAGCTTTACAAGTCCACAAATTCTTTTCTGGCTCAGATTAAAAATCTGAGCCAGAGAAAAATTCCCAGTATATCATGAGCCCCATCCCTTGCCTGCAGTCCCTAATCTCCAAACCATCCTATTTCCTTTAATTTAGATTTCCCACGTGTTGTTATGATGGGAGCAACAACATAATGAGGGGGGAAAGGAAAGTGAAAGATCAAATTTCTCTTCCTTCTCTGGCAGTGGGGAAGGCCACAGAGGCCCTTGGGAGCTGTAGTTTTTCCAAGAGCTGCTGCAATATCCCGGTCTTCCTCCTCCCTGCTCCCTCCTCCTCCTCACTATGGCTGGCGTACTTCTCTCATTTAAAGAGAAGGAGGGGGTTATATTTTGGGGATCCAGGTGGATGGGCCAGTTCTGAAAGTCAGACTGGCTCAGAAAATATTTCCAACTTTTTTCCGGCTTATTTCCAATCCTTTCCAGACTGTGGGGGGTGGGGGCATGTCTATCCCCCCCCCCCCTCTCTCTCTCTCACACACACACACACACACACACTATTTTACAGTCCTCTGTTTGGAGGCGAGCTCTACCGAAGGGTCTCCCAGGGCCAGGGCCAGCTCTCCCATGAAGTGCGGTGAAGTCCCCACTTTAGGCAGCGGAGTGGGGGGAGCTGCCAATTACACACTCCGCTCCACCACCACAAGGAGGCTCCCCCGTGAGTGTCACTGTTCTGCAGAGCCCCGCTGGCCGTTCTCCCATTTGCCACAGGAGGAGAGCAGAGTCCTTGGTACTCTCTGGAGCTGCTGCCTGGCCTGGCAGCACAACCGTCAGTGCTCCAGAGAGCGGGGGACACGTGGCATGTGGGCAGGGGGAGGTGCACATGTGCTCTCCCGCCTCAGGCAACAGGAGAGCTTGTGCTGGCCCTTGTGCTGGCCTTGAAGTTGGTAGCTGGACAGTAGACTGAGCAGCAGGTATACAGTTCACCTGGCTGCAATCTTCTCACTATGGTGAGATGTGTTGTATTTCTATTTAAATTATAGTAATTATTTTTACATTTGTATCTCTAGATACAAATTAGCATCTATGTCCTCTTATGTGCATCCTCATTTTTGGTGATATGAAAGTGGCCTTAACACTCACCTACACCTGCCTTTATTTATTTATTATATTTATACCCCACCTTTTTTCCTGCAAGGAACCCGAGGCGGCTTACATAATCCTCCTCCTCCTCCTCCTCCTCCTCTCCATTTTATTCCTCACAACAACCCTGTGAGGTAGGTTAGGCTGAGAGTCAGTGTCTGGCCCAAAGTCACCCAGTGAGTTTTATGGCTAAGCAGGGACTAGAACCCGGATCTCCCGAGTCCCAGTCCAACACTCTCACCACTACACTACTCTGGCTCTATGGAGAAAGGGTGGGATAGAAATTAATAAATAGGTTTGTTCCCAGCCTGTCAAACTGTAGCGTGACTATAAAAGAAACACCCAGCATGGTGTAGATGTGCACTGCATCCCTCCCAGTGGTCCCTGCAGTATGCAAACACACTCTCCACTCACACTGAGCATTTTGCTAATTAATAAGAAATAAATAATGCTACTTTCAAACCTACTACTTATGCTGTGTGTGCCAAGATGCCAATACTAAGGTGACACATGCCTTACTTACATCCTGTTTGGGTTACCGTAACATGCTCTACATGGGGCTGCCTCTGAAAAGTGTCCAGAAACTTCAGCTGGTCCAGAATGCTGCAACCAGACTATTGACCAGGGCCGGCTATAGGGACTTGGGACAAGGCTATTTGAACGACTGCCTTCTCCCATATGGGCCTGTCTGGACTTTGGTAGAAGATCTCTGACCCACCACTAGTGGAGGTACATTTGATAGAAATGCAAGCAAGGGCCTTCTCGGTGGCTGCTCCCAGGCTCTGGAGCTCCCTGCCAAGGGAGGCCAGGCTGGCTCCATCCCTGTTGTCTTTGTTGGCAGGCAAATATGTTTTTGCTCAGACAGGCTTTTGGTTTTTGTGCTGATTTGTTGCAGGTAGGTTTTAATCTGGAGGCTGTGATTCATTACTGGTTCATTTAACTGATAGGTTTTAATGGATCTGTTTTTAAAAGATCTGTTTTAATGATTTTTATTTTATTTGTATGCTATTGTTAGCTGCATTGTGCACTGTTTTTAGTGGAAAGTTGGGATATAAATTTAATAAATACCCATATATGAATTTCCCAAAGTGCAGAATAGTCTGCTGTTTCCATAACATCAGCCTATCCTTGAAAATGACCACAAAGCATCTGTTCTTCATTTCGGCAACACAAGTGTTGAATCCAAAAAAGCAAATGATGCACCACACATTTCAGAAGGCTGATTGTGACTTACATCGTGTCCAGATTTGTCCTTGGGAGAAAGTTCTTCAAAGGTCTTGACCCTCTCGGGTGGCTTCATTCTGAAGGCATTAGTGTATCTTCTTAAAAGGGAAAACAGAGGAAAGAGCTTGCTGGATGATCTCAAAACAAACCACCTATGTGTACCAAGCTACTCGTGGACACCTGAATGTGGTGTCCACAAGCATGAACGCACTCCTATCTTCATGCGTCCTTCACTAGTGAAGGGAGGGAATGAACACAAGCTACATTTGAGACAGTGAATGCCTTAATTTTTACTGATGGTGCATATTTACTGTGCTGCCCATACAGCTTAATCCCGCCTTGGGATGATCATTTTCATAGCCTGCCTTTGAGCTTCTTAGAAGCATTTGACTTGGCTGTCGTTGGAAACAATGCTCGACTTGATGCATATTTGCTTGGACCCACAAGGCATCTCTTGTGACCCAAGGGAGGGGAAACTGGTCTGCCAGTTGATGTTGAACCTGACATCAGTGCCCATGTTTTAGTCCAGAAATATCTGGAGGGCCACATGTTCTCTTGCAACCCTTATGGACATATATGAAACTGTAGTGCGTCCTGAAAGGTGGGTTAAAAATCTTTTAAATAAATAAATAATAAATATCACAGGAAATGCCACATAATCTCACTATTCCTTGTGAACACACACGTCGGCCACCTTGGCATGGATGGCGGAAGGTCACCTGACACCAACTACAAGGAGGAAAAGCCTATTGATCAGTTTTTTTTTCAAAAGCCTGATGCTCAGTGCACTATTACTCACACTTTGCTTTATACAGTAGAGGGGCCCTGTCTTTTGCCACCTCAGTCAACCTAATTTAGTAAAGACAAACTTACCGGTAGGTACATTTGCTTTCAATGAGACTTAAGTCACAAATAAAAAGCACCTGTGATGCCTATGAAATGTTACATGTGCAGCTAGATTAGCGGAACACTTTTCCATTTCTATCTGGAAAGAGTCAAAGGTCCCTTAAATGTTTCAACTGTACGGCAAGAACAGAAGTTGGTTCAATAAAAATTGCAGCACATAATTTATGGAATTCACGGCCACAAAAGCTGGTGATGCCCACTTAGGGTTGGATTGAGCTCTTGTGTAAGCAGAAGTCCACTCATGCAACAGGACTTCCCCATCCCCTCCTGCCCGCTGCAGCCCCATGCCTGTGCCCCAGATCTGCTCCAGAGGTCCAGCAACCTTCCGGAGGAGATTCAGGGTGCACACACGGGCTGCAAGTGGGGAGAGAAAATCCATTCCACCAGTGTTTCTCTTCTGCTGGCAGTCTGACACCATTGGATACAACCCATGGATGGATGGATTTATTTATGTATTTTAAAAGATTTTTAGGCTGTCTTTAAGACTTGTACCCTCTCAAGATGACCTTTAAAAATGTGAGTAAACGAATAGGTCTATCAATGGGCATGATGGTTAGAAGGAACCTTCAGAGGCCACTAAATGCTAGTTGCTGGGGAGCCATCGTAGGGGGCAAGGCTGCTGCCTTCATGCTCTGTGTGTGGGCGTCGCAGAGGCATTCATTTGGCCACTATAGGAAACAAGATGCTGGACTAGATGGACCTTTGGTCTGACCCAGCAGGGCTCTTTTTATGGTCTTAAAAATGGTCGCCTAACTGCATCTTTCCTATATCCGGCACCCGAACCATAGTGGCATTCATCAAACTCCTATATGTCAAACATCTCGCTATTCTACCTCTTACCCAGTATTTTCGATGCTTGCATGGTTCAAGGCTGGCACTGGATCATTTTCTCTCTCAAGAGGAGTAGGGGAAGTTGAAGAGGAATTGTCAAGTCCAGAATCCACTGATAATATAGTATTTAGAGGGATATAGTCTTTGCCATCCTATGTGCATAAAAGGATAAAATTATCAGGATACAGGAATAGTAAATAAGCAATGCAGGGTACAAATATACTACTAGGGTGAAGTAGGTTAAAAAAATTAGTCTGCATAGTTTTAGCCTGATCTACCATGCAATTGAGCTGAAACACCAGGATTTAAGGCAGTTTAGCCCGCTGATCATATTGCTGACATATTCAGAATCATCACATGGTACAGCTGAGACAGGACTGTGCCACTTCAGAAAGCATTTGGAGATTATAGGTTTACTTTAAATGCTCCCCAGCTTAGCCCTCCCCCAATAGGCTATTTTTCTACATACAGGGCTTAAATATAAGGAGAAAAAAGGAGAGCATTTAAATATGCCATTGCCCATTTGCAGGCTGAAATGATTGATACAATTGATACAATTCTATCAAAACTATACCATCTGATTATTTTGAACATGAAGAGAAGCTTTCAATGGAATCAATAAACATGCAGTTAAATCCAATGTGTGTGAAGGAATCATTTACGGTATATGACGTCGTAAAAGGGTCCTAGCAACAGCTGTCAGCTAGCATGGACACAGTTCGTCTCTTCATGCTGGCGCTGGGATCCACCCCAGCACTAGCCCAGCAGCTATATTTAGTGCTGCTGTAGCAGCATTGCATGAGGACAGTGTGCCGTACTCTCGTGCGAGCAACAAGAAGGGTGTGGGCAGAAGTTTCCCCTTGTACATACTTGTGAAGGATCCTATGGATCTTTTGGGCTATAGAAAGAAAAGGGATTGCTCTTTCCCGCAAGTGCCACAGTGCCAGATGTCTCTGCCCTATTCCCCAAGCACAGGATCAAACTTCAGCTGCACAGCCACAGGTTGCTGCAAGCACTGCTACTACTTCAGCCATTCGATGGGATCAACATATTTAGGCCATGTGTCTGGAGATATTGTTCCATGCTTTCATTTTGCTGAAAGGGTGTGACAAAAGATGGCTATGGGTTGTATCTAGAATAGGAGAGTGGGAAGGGGCCTACAAGGCCATCGAGTCCAACCCCCTGCTCAATGCAGGAGTCCAAGTCAAAGCATCCCTGACAGATGGCTGTCCAGCTGCATCTTGAATGCCTACGGTGTGGGAGAGCCCACTACTTCCCTAGGGAATTGGTTCCATTGTCATATTGCTCTAACAGGAAGTTTTTCCTGATGTCCAGGCAGAATCTGGCTTCCTGTAACTTGAATCCATTATTCCGTGTCCTGCAATCTGGGATGATCGAGAAGAGATCCTGGCCCTCCTCTGTGTGACAACCTTTCAAGTACTTGAAGAGCACTATCATATCTCCCCTCAGTCTCCTCTTCTGAAGGCTAAACATGCCCAGTTCTTTCAGTTTCTCCTCATAGGGCTTTGCTCCCAGTCCCCTGATCATCTCTGTTGCCCTCCTCTGAACCTTTTAGGTCCCATTCATTTCAATGTGTCTATGCTAAGTAGGACTAACATTGGATACAACCCATTGTACCTGCTACTTGTAAGCATTCCTGTCATGCTGACACCACTACTGCTTGCCTACCTATCCCCATCAGACCTGTTTGCAATATAAACACCCATAGGGCATGGTGCAGCATCCATGAGCATTGTTTCTGTGAAATTACGCTAGTACATCCGTGTCCTTTAAAATAAGTTCCTTTGAAAACCCAGGTGTCAAGTAAAAAAAAACAATGTTTCAAGACTGAGATAAATCTAGGTATCAAGTCGGGAATGGATGCAATCCAATGCAATTAACATGAAGGCGGGCTTTGCCTCTATGAATTGCGGATTGTACTGTGTGTAGCCCCAGTTCTGCATCTAATCAGCATCAATATGTTCACTGCTTATTAAAATTGCAAGCTCTCTAAGCAAAAACCACCTTACTTCCAAGTGCTGTGCTGCTGGGGAAATATAAACATTAAAAATTAAATAACAGTAACACAGGAAGCTGCCTTATACTGAATCAGGCCATTTAACTCAGGACGGGCTACTCTTGACTTGCAGCAGCTCTCAGACGGGAGTCTTCCCCCAGCCCTACCTGGAGATGCAGGGACTGAACCTGGGATTGTCTGCATGCAAAGCAGGCCCACTGCCACTGAGCCACAGCCCACCAGAGAAGGAGCTGCAGCTGCAGCAACGCCATGATGCCTACTGCATTTTACTGCCTACCTGTCCTTAGGGATGTACGGAGTTTGTTAATTCTGTTCTGTCTGTGTTCTGTGGATTGTCAGGCATCTTTCATTCTGCTGTCCACTCACTGACAGAATCGGATTTTTTTGGTATGAGAATTTTGTTAGTATGCAAATGCACATTAGTGCAAGTGCACATTTGGAAATGAACAAAATTGCGCAAATCCCTCCCCCCCCCCCCCGTTAGAAGAAGGTCTGTAAATCCACATGACTCAGAAAAAGCTGGTCCGCTGCAGAATCCACAGATCAGATCCATAAAAAATGAACCCATTTGGATCCACTGCGGATTTCTCTGACACCCCTACCTGTCGTACATTTGCTTGAAGTAGGTCCCCTAATCTTCCCACCAGCTCGGAGAACCTTGGCCTTTCATTTGGACTGCCGTGCCAACAGTCCAGCATGATCTGGTATCTGCCGAAAGCAAAGAATGGTGATGAAGAGAAAGTTCATAATTAGTCAAACTTCTTCAGGGTTGCCACTAAGATTTCATTTTCCATTTCCCTGACCACCATTCAAAAATAACTCCAAGTTAAAATAATTCATACATTACATTACATTAAATACATGTATTATTTTATTAAAAGGTTTAATAAATGGTAAATGTTTTATTAAATGGTTTAAAACTACACAAGTACTGAAAGGCTTTTATTTTTTTGTCAAGATAGGCATTTCAATATGAGCTTCTTTAAACATTGAGACTGGGTTTGCATGAAATGACAACCCACCGTGGATTATAAAGCCACAGTGTGTTGTCATATTGTGCAAACCCAAGGCAGGTTTGTCAGGGTGGCTTGGTTATTTTGGGGCTACAAGTCACCCTGAAAAGCTATGGCTTGTAGTCTGTCTGACCTACGATGGGTTGGCATGTCACCCAAACCCAGATGACACGAGTCATCCTGGGTCAACCCTGCCTACAAGCGAGCCGCTTGGCAAGAGTGGCAAAAAACTCTTGCTGCTCTTGCCAAGTGGCTAGCGGGCAACCGCCATTGCCAGCCACCCCAATAGTGCCCAAGTGACACTTTTGGGCAGCTATCAAAGGCTTCCCACACTCCCCGCTGCCACTACGAGCCATTTTGGGCTCACTGCAGCTTGACCTTTTTTCCTAACCATTTGGGGGGGGGGGGGAGATCACAAAAGCCACCTATCAAGATGGTGTTCATGATCCCCATGGAGGCATCCACAAGGTGCCCCTCCAAGGATCCCCTGCAGTACCTTGGAGGGGCTGCCCATGGTCGCGCCCCCCCCTTAAAAAAATTTGTACCAATCTGCAGAAATAATTGTGCTCAGTTTTTAACTCAACCTGCCCAATTGTGCAAATTGGGCAGGGCGGGTTAGCGCAAGGGGGTCCCTGGTCCCAAATCCAGCAGGCACCCACCCTGTACAGGGCCTACCCCAGGCTGCAGGAAAGTATTTCCCCCGTTCACAAGGAGCTGACAGGTTTGACAGGTCTGGATCTGTCAGCTCCTTCCAAAGCCCCAGGAGATAGCGGTTTGTGGAAAAGGTCTCTTCCACACTTTTTGTAGCGCAATCCCGTTTTTTTTTGGCGGATATCAGGTGTCCCTAGTGCCCCCCCCCAGTTTTGCAAGTGTCCCCCCACTGCTAGCATCGGCAGAACCTTCAAAACTGGAGGGGATTCCCACTGACGAGTGAGGGTTCAGTTTGACATGTGTAAAGTAACATCAAACTCTCATACCCCCAGCACTGAGAATCCCCTCGTGTTTTGCCACTCCCTGAGGTGCCAGCAACCCGGGGTCAAAGGCAAAACCAAGGGGACACTTCAGATTTGTGATCACACCAGCCCCCCCTGGGGATCCTGCTGCAAGGGGGGGTAACTCAGGGAGTGCCCTGCAAAACACCCTTTTCTGCATAATCCTTGGGTTTTGGGGGGGGGACCTCATGTGCCCCTGGGTTATCCACTCTTGGAAAAAAGCGGTGAGATAGTATAGTGGCAGAAATTGAGCGGCTTCTGTGGATGTGTTCTAGAACTGAAATCAATACTGTCCTTTACAAGTGGTAATGTACCTCTAGATCCTCTTGTTTGTCCTCTTAATATTATACCAGATATAGTCCCCAGAAAGAAATATGAGATAGTATTAAATACACTAATGGTAGCTAGATTGGTTTATGCTTGCTGCTGGAAACATAAAGAGATGCATTTAATACAAGAATGGCTGGGGAAATTGTGGGATACTCTTTTATTAGTTAAATTGATGGCATTCTGCAAATCCTCAAATGCATTTGAGCATGTTTTACGTTTCCAGCAGCAAGCATTTGAGCATGTTTAGCAGGGATGTTGAAGAGTCCTTGGTCTCGAGTCACGAGTCGAGTCACAAGTCTTTGGACCCGAGTCTCGAGTCCGAGTCCTTGGTCCAAAATGGTGAGTCACGAGTCACGAGTCACTCCCAAAACTGACTCCACGAGTCCCTATTAAAATCAATGGGGTTTTCCCCCAACAAAATAAGGCTACTTCAGATGTGTGGCTTAAATAAATTCTAGGCACAAGTGTGCCTTTTTATTTCAAAACTCTGCAACTGATTTTGGCAAGAACAGACCAGGCAGACAAACCCAAAATAACCAGGCAGGCAGAGGAGGCAGGGAACCCCAAAGCAGGCAGGCAGAGGCGTTTGTCTTGGACAATTCAAACTGTGGAACTGGTTAAGAAGAGACCAGGCAGGCAGAGGAGGTAGGGCACTCCAAACAGGCAGATAGGCAGTGCCCTTTGTCTTGGACAATTCAACTGTTGAACTGGTCAAGAAGAGACCAGGCAGGCAGAGGAGGCTGGGAACCCCAAACAGGCAGGCAGAGGCAGCCAAACCCAAAATGTCTGACCCTAACCCTAACCCCCCACAACAACACATCAATCAAAATAAATAACACATTGTTGGGGCTGCGCTCCTGGTAGCTGTCCATGGTGGCCGAGCAGCAGCGCGCCTCGCTTCCATGCACTCTTCACCGGTGATTGCGCTCCTCTCCACTCCTGGCACAGCTCAGGGATGTTGACGAGTCCTTGGTCTCGAGTCCCAAGTCGAGTCTCAAGTCCCATGAAAAATATTGGGACTCGAGTCAGACTCGAGTCAGAGGGGGGACTCAGTCCGACTCACGAGTTGAGTCCTCGAGTCCGAGTCCCCATCCCTGATGTTTAGTAGACATCTTTATAAAGAACTCTTTGGCACTGGGTTATGACCAATTTGAACAAACTTCATATAGAGGGTAAACCTCTGCCTTTTTGTAGGTGCATTTTATATTTCATGGAGTGCATGTTTTAACTTCCTGATAAATTAATTTTAATTTTACAAAGTAAAGAAAGAAGAAAAAGAAAAAAGAAAATGGTTATGGCACTAGTGGCACCCTCCTCATAGTTTGGGGGTGTGATGCACTTGTGGGTCCTGACACACCAGTTGAAGATCAGTGCCATCAAAGATCAATGCCATCAAACAATCTGCAGCACTTCGGTGACCTATATGGAATTAAGCAAGCAAGCCTCCCTCAACCTGGAGCCTTCCAGATGTGTTGGGCTACAATTTCCATTATCCCCAGTCAACAATGGCTGGGAATGAAGGGAGTTGTAGTCCAATACACCTGGAAGGCGCCAGGTTGGGGAAGGCTGAGCTATATAGATTTAAGTTATATTATTTAATTAGTCATTTTTCTGGGATTTAGGTTCTGAACGGGGTGCGAGAGAGGCAGATGTGTAAAGAAAGAACTGTTGCAGTTATGCTGAAAGCTCTTTCCATTCTTTCTTCCTCCACAGATAAGCCATCAACAAATCTTTCCTTAAGCCCTCCTCAAGGCTCTAGGGCTTAACTGCTCATTTGCCTGACTAATCTTGGGGCTAGAAAAAAATCTCTGCTGCATTAATAACTAAAATCTTTCCTACCTCAGTGAAAGCCTATCTCTCCTCTGCCAAGGCCTGGATATACCCCTGCTCACAACAAGCTTTCATGTAGTATTTGAAGATGGTTATCAAGCCATCTGCATCAGCTTTCTCCACTATAGGCTAAACAGCAGTAGGCTTCTTCAACCTCTTCGCACAGATCTCTGCATCCCAGTCCCCGATAACCTTTGATGGTTTCCAGTAAACCTGCTCTCCTTATGTTATTTCTTTTCGTACAGCCTCCCACAAGAGTCAGTCAAAAAAATATCACTCCAGTTTCACCATCATGGGGCTGTCCATAAAGCCCATTGGGCATTTGTGTTGGCTGAACACAGGGAAGACGTTGGAGCAGGATGTTGGCAGGGCTGCAACTCATGTGGATCATTAGATATCTCTTGAGAATCCCTGCTTTCGCTTGCAAAGGGCCCCTTTTCTGGCGCTAAAGATCAGATTAAGTCTGTGGACAATGTCTGATGGAATCTCAAAAGCTGGGTTTGGGGGTTTATATATTCAACAGCAGGAAGGGTTGGCTTCTCTTGGGATGTTAACCCTCATGCATATTTTGGCCTCACAACTGAGGAGTTCCTCCCCCGCCCCGCCCCCACAGTTATAACATCTTTGGAGTTATAACTGACCCCAGAGAGGTACAAAAATATGTAAAACATATAAGAAATAAGGGAAGGGAGGCCCCATACATAGGAGGTAGAGAGCATGTGCTTTACATTCAAGGCTGGCTCGGAATTGAACTATGGAGGCCTGTAAAACCCACCTAAGAAGGAGATGTCAGGTTTACAAGCCCCAAACTTTTTCTCCTACTCAGATCAAAATCCAAGCAGGAGAGGAAGTCCCAGCTCCGCTGCCCCTCCAGTCCATCTCTGTTGTCCTCCCCACCTCTCTCTCTCTCTCTCTCTCTCTCTCTCAAGATAATCACTACCTCAGTTTTTTCTGCCTTTTTGTTTTCTCCTTTTTCTCTCCTAAGAACCTCAAGAGATATCCTCTCACCACCCACCTATCACTCTCTCACATTCATCCATGCATCTAGGCCAACATTCTGTTCACACAGTGGCCAACCAGCTGCCCAACGGGATCCCACAGGCAGGACAAGAGTGGAACAGCACCCTCCCGCCCCAATTCCCCAGCAACTGGTGCACGTAGACTTACTGCCTCTGATACTGGAGGTAGCATATATAGCCATCAAGACTAGTAGCCACTGGTAGTCTTCTCCTTCAGGAATCTATCCATTCTCCCTCCCTTTCTCTCTCATTCATGCATGCACACATATCCACCCATTCCATTCTCTATTCCCTCCTTCCTCCATTTCCTTTGTTTTCACCTGCCCTCCCCCTTCTCTCCCCCACCTCTCTCTCTCACACACAGTCCCCACACTGTTGCCTCTCCTTCCCCTCCCCTCCAAGGACCTGCAAAGAGAACAAGAGAGACCAGGAGGCCGGCAGGTGACATCTGAGCTCCGGGGTCTGACCACGCAGTGCAGCAGCTAGAGCAGTGTTCTCCAACCTTGGGTCCCCAGATGTTTTTGGCCTACAACTCCCAGCATGCCCCAGCCAGCATAGCTGGCTGGGGCATGCTGGGAGTTGTAGACCAAAAACATCTGGGGACCCAAGGTTGGAGAACACTGAGCTAGAGCATCTTTTCTAAGGATGCTGGTTCACTCTAGCCACTGTGCCCTGTGAGCTCCTGAGTGGTCCTGCCTGTCCGTCTCTCTTTTTTGTGCTCCTTGAGGCAGTCACAGGTCCAGGAAGGAATGGGAGATGCTTGGGTGTGTGTGTGTGTGTGTGTGTGTGTGTGTGTGTGTGTAGGCTGCATAAAATAAAGCTGCCCACCTCTGCCAGGTTTCCAATTGTGTATTTGTGAGGGTATATGCATATCTGAAACCCAATGGGTGATATCTGGGGTGGGGTAGTGGTGATTTGGAGTGGGAGAAGCGACAGGCAAGGAACATTGTAAGTATGTCTCCCCACCACTTTCCTGCTTTATATTGTCCCCTTCCAGGGCACCTTTACCCTCCAAAGGCTGCTGGGGTTTTTGTTATATGAGTGTAATGTTTAGTTAAGCCCAGCAATGCCTGCCAAAATGATATTGTATAACCATATAAGCATTCATACATTTCTGTAGTTGCAAAATCCGGGGCTTTCATTCTTATGCCTTCTTTCAACTTGCTGAAAAAGGCTTCATCTATTTGAACACCTGGATATGGGGATGCACCTAAAAGAGAAGAATGAAAAATGTAACCTATATTTGGACAGTTGACAACAACAAAGTAAAACGCAGGTATTGTTAATAGATGACCACTTTGCAACATTTGCATGCTGGTCGAGGCTGAGTGCCCAGTCAAAAGCAAGCGTGAGATCTTATCTATATCTCCCTGTTTTCCGACTCCTTTTGTGTGATGGGCCAAGGCGTTCTTGGACACGGCTTTTAGCATGCCCATGTATTCAGGGGCATCACTAGGCTGGGGCCTAGGGAGCCCTGGCCCGAATCTAATTCCCGGGGAACCAGATCTATTCCACAGTTGCATGTCCCTGGGATAGTGTTTGTAAGTTGATGGAGCCTGTCTTTAGCTCAAGTCTAAAGGCAGAAGATAGTTGTTGCTTTCCCAGAGAACTGGAACCAGGATGATGATAGAGGCGACACTGCCACTGCTGTGCATATTCATCACACTCAGATCTATTCCACAGAATCCTGAGTGACCATTTGTGGAAGGTGTGTGTCTTTCTTCTTCTCAGCTTAATTGCCCTGTGGGAGGCAATTTTCAAAAAGGATCGCAGCTGGGGAGGGAAGGGTTGACTGCCCCTTTCCCACACACTGGAACACTTCCCCTCTCCCTGAAAATCTTCCCCTGCATGGCAATTAAACTTAGAAAAAGACTTTCCCCACAAGTTGGGGATGAACTGGCCCAGAGTGCAAATTAATTGAAGAATTTATTTTATTTGAGACGATTTGGATAAGAAAGTAATTGACTGGCTTTGCCTCCTGTGAAACTGAAATAAATCCTAGTAATTTGCATACATAGATATAAGTTAGCATATACGGATTTGTGTCCTATTGGCCTTAATTGGGCCCCAAATCTTTTAAGTGCCTAGCAACACCTTTGCATGTATTCAGCTGATTCTAACAGGAGCATGCTAAAATTCAGAACTCCTTGCCCCGTTGCCTATCTCAGTGCTTCTTCCTCTCTTCTCAGATGAGTAAAACAGGCTAGACCCATAGAACCCTTACGTACTGTATGCTGTATTGATTTAACAGAGGGGCGTGATATGTTCTACATTCTTTTTCTTGAGCTTAGATTTTCAACTGGCCATCCTTTCCCAGGAGAGTAAGAGTTAATTCGGAGGCAAGAGCCTAGCAACACATACTAGACAACCAAAAGAGTGTTTGTCTAAGGAACTGCATGCACGGACCCATTTCCTCTGCTGTTGTGTCTGTCTCTTCTACCATTCTTCTTTGATGAATGAAATTGTTGTCTCCTTTGCAGGATAGATTTTGTATCCTGCATTTTGTTTTTTGTTTTTTTAAGATGTCTTGCTCAGCATTTTCATCTTGGATGCCATGCTCTAGTTCACCTTAGGCTATTATTTCTCAGGTGTTTGTTTGCCCGTGGGCCGCACTGATTAGTACAAGGAGGAAGCAGCTGTGAATGCCGATGGGCCTGGTATTGTGTGATCCGAGGGGTGATTGTGGCCAGTTGTTGTGTTCTCCCATACCCACTACCCATCCGCCCCAATGTGTGGAAAGAAATGATGTCGTCTGTCATCACAATTTTGAGGATATCAATGCCTTTGGATAAGTTGCTGGGATATTATTTTGCTGCCGATGTTTTCCTCTGTAAATGACTTGCCTTCGAGGGAAATAAGAAAGATTTCTAAAATCAGGAAAATGTTGCTAAACATGCTATATCATATGGGGGTCAAATCTTAAAACCCAAATCTTAACACAAATCTTAAAACACAAGACCTCTGCAAGTTATATCATGGTAACCTGTTCTCTAAACCAAGAAAGAAACCATCACTTTACATAATGCACAAGCCTGCATAGGCACTCCTTTCCTGTGTGTGTGTGTGTGTGTGTGTGCGCGCGCGCGCGCGCGCATGCGTGTATAGTGCGTGGGTAATTGAGACATCTATGCCACCATTCTTGCTGCTAGTAGCACTGGACTTGCCTCATGGTGCAATCATGTTCATTTACTCAAATCAATCATTCCCCCCCCCCAACCTCAAATAGCTTCATTAACAAACAAACAAAATATACACCTCCCGTCACTTTAGGTAAGGGAAAAACCAAAGGAATTACATTGTGGGCAAATTGGGGGCTTCAAATTGTGGCTTAGTTTGAGCCCCACCCTCCCACGGCTTTTTAAATTTGGCCCTGCAACCATTTTCAATGGATTGTGAGCTTATTAACTTTAATACTATTCTTGTCTGCAGAGAAAAGTGCAGGATGGATCTATTATAAGAAATACTAGATAGATGAATAGTCAGGGTGTGGCGAAGTGACAGGCAGAAGCCCAGGGAGGGGCCAAGCTGAACATTCCAGAGGCTCTGATTGGCTGAGGCCGAGAGCATAGAACCCCAGGGAGTTGACAGTTAAGGGGAGTTGGTTGTCAGTTGGGGAAGAGAGTGGGTTGGAGTGAGAGAGGGAGTGGAAGGTTAGTAGAGTAGGTAGGGAAAGGTGGTACTGAAGAGAAGAGTTCAGACAGGAAATCTAGTAACGATAAGTTGTGAGAAAGCAAACGTGAAGGTGTTAGTGTAGAATAACACAGGAGTCTCCACTTAGGGAGTGAAGGACTTTCTGTCTGAGGAAGAAGGAGAAACTCTGGACTAGTGTGAGGGACAGTTAAGTTCCCTGGTCTGATACTGTAACTTTCAAGTAACCAAGCCAAATTGATACAAAGAGCACTGTATAACATCTGCCTGCCTTTAACCTGAATCTAAGCAAAGAACAAGTTTGAATGTAACTGTTGAAAATCCCAAGTTATCTGTTCCTGAGTTGAATATCAGTTTAGAGACTTTGTTAGAACAATAAATCAACCTTTTTATTCAAAGTTCTTCTTATTCTCCAGAGTCTGACTGGTGACAGGAAAGTAAGAAGTGAATTAACGGAGGGGCACCTTACTTCAAGTAATCAAATAAAACAAACTGCTTAATAAAGGCAAACATGGGTGAACAGCTACATATAAGACCTAAGACACATAATCGGCTAACGCAACTTTAAAAGACAGTTTAAAGTCTGAAGTGACCAATACAAGGGGGCACTTGGTGAGAGCGAAGTACACATTGAGGGTGGGGACCCAAGGTTGGAGAATAGATCCTAAGAAGCACAAGGACCTCCCACTCATGCATACATCAGAGTGGGAGGTTTCCTTTTCCTTCTCTTCCTCAAAATTCAAAACGCAGTGTGGCTGGAGAGGAGGTGGGCTACAGGCTGGAAGAAAAAAGGGAAAGGCCTCCTACAGATACTCTAGGCTACACAGAGAACAAGGCTTGCTGGATCATGGCCATTTCAATCAGGGGTGGCTGGTGCCCATCGGGGCTGGTGGGATGAAGGGCAAGGTAGTTAACAGTACGCGGAACCAAAGAGTCAGAGTAAACAGAATCAAGGCAGCACCCATTGCTCAGAGAAAGGAAACTGAGGCAAATTAACAGAGATCATGCCTGCAAAGCAAAGGGTGTGGGGGGGAGGAAGGAGAGATCCATAGAATCATAGAAAAGTAGAGTTGGAAGGGGGCTACAAGGCCACCGAGTCCAACCTCCTGCTCAATGCAGGAATCCAGGTCAAAGCATCCCTGACAGATGGCCGTCCAGCTGCACCTTGAATGCCTCCAGAGTGGGAGAGCCCACCACTTCCCTAGGTAGTTGGTTCCATTGTCTTATTGCTCTGACAGTCAGGAAATTTTCTCTGATGTTTAGGTGGAATCTGGGTTCCTGTAACTTGAGCCCATTATTCCGTGTCTTGCAATCTGGGATGATCGAGAAGAGATCCTGGCCCTCCTCTCTGTGACATCCCTTCAAGTACTGGAAGAGTGCGATCATATCTCCCCTCAGTCTCCTCTTCTGAAGGCTAAACATGCCCAGTTCTTTCAGTCTCTCCTCATAGGGCCTTGTTTCCAGTCCCTTTATCATCTTTGTTGCCCTCCTCTGAACCCTCTCCAGTTTGTCTACAATCATCCTTCTTAAAGTGTGGTGCCCACACAGCAACACTAAAGCATTCCATCTACCCACATTTTGCTGCTCCAGCAGCAATACCCATTAAACAGAAAAGACAAGCTGAGGCAAGTAACTTCAAGAGCATGAGTGCAAAGGCAGGGGGGGGGCACTGCTGGGGGAGACCCAAACAATAACACAAAGGCACTTCATTTTTCTGCTCCAGCAACAATCCCTATTGCACAGAGAAGACAAGCTTAAGGTGGGGGAGGGGAAGAAATGGATTTTTTAATTTAAAAAAAAGGATTCACATGTTCCCTCACTTTCTTTCTCTCTTGCTCTCCTTTTGCTGTGTCTGCTGCTGCTCACTCGTAAAGGGAGGAGGTGAAGAACTCAGTCCTCCACATCACTGTTGCCTGCTTCTCAATGAGCAAGAGTACCGCTGCAGTGGTCTGCGCAGGTGCTGCACTTTTGTTTGTTTTTTAAAGACTACTATTATTGGCCATGGGTCAGGCGTGCTACATAGACACCCATTTTCCAGAGTAAAAAGCCGATTATGGTCCATTTATTTGAGGGAGGCAGCCTCCTCCTCCTGGACACCCTGCCTCACTGCCCGCCCTGACTGAGTGCCACCTGGCCACCTGGGGATGGACTGAGCATGAACAATTAGTTCAGAATGTTCTAAGCATGCATGACGGCCAAAGAAGGAAAAACAGAAGCTCCTGAGGGTGCTGAGTCCCACTGAATGACTACAGAGACATTTGAGAGACATGAAGTCGCAGCTTCTTCATCTGGGGGCAGCCAGGAAGGTGGGTGCAGCCCTACCCACACATAGCATAGCACTGCCTCCGATTCCAATGCCGCCTGGCCGCTGCATTTCTGTCTTTCTGGCTTCCACAAACATGTATCAGGTGATTTTAGTCTGACATAATATACAACAGGGAGTGGGTAGAAGGTAGAGTTGGGGCCACTGGCCAATTTCTGATGGGCCACCGAGTGCCTGCTGGCTGCTGGGATTCTTGCAAACAAACTCTTATGAGGTCCTGAGTATGAACTCTTGCTTTGTATATTTAAAACAAATTGGTGGACAATAAGGGTTCTGGTAAAATATAAGCAGATCTTCGAAGACTGAAGTTAGTCCATGCTTGATATATAATATTTAGGCTGCAATCCGATATATCAGTAATAGGCGACCCAGCACCCTCTAGAGGTTTTGGACTACAACTCCCATAATCCCTGAGCACTGGGTGTGCAGCTGGGGCTAATGGGAGTTGTAATCCAAAACATCCGAAGGACATCAGGTTGCCTACCCCTGCTATTCACACTTACTTGGGAGTAAGTCACATTTATTTCCTTATTTACTGAATTCAATGAGGCTTACTTCTGAGTAGACATGTGTAGGATTGCACTGTTAATAACTCTTGGGGCTTTTAACCTATTGATTTTGTTTTTAAGAGGCTGTAGGATGGGGTAAACTAACTTTTAAAAATACTGCAACTTACCTAAAGAAAATATTTCCCACAACAGCACTCCATATGACCAAACATCACTTTTGGTACTATAGATTTTATCAAATATAGATTCTGGTGCCATCCATTTGAGGGGGAGACGTGCCTGCAACAGAAGACAGCCATGAATAATGTTAGTGTGTTACAGAACTAGATTTCATTTTTAGGGTGCAGTTCCCAAACAATGACAATCTTCATAGATCCTACCAGAACAAGAGGCAAAACAGCCCAGATTGAGTCAAAAACATAATGGGTTGAATCCAAAGATGTCCTTCCACATGCAGAAGGTGTCTTCTGCTCATGGAAGAGCTAGAGTATTGCACAAGAAAGTGAAACTAAATCCAAATATGTTGTGCTTGCACAACCTCTTGCACAAACTAGAGTGTCAGAACTGCTGTAGAATCTGTTATAGCACTCTGCAAACTCTTGCACAAGCATTTGTGGCAGCCATTTTGCTTCTACTCATGGTTCCTTTGATACAATCCAATGTGTGCAAAACACAGAGGCAACTGCTAGGTTCTTATTCCCAACTGCTTTTGTTGAACCTGAATCTACTGCATTGAATTGGCCTGACACCTGTATCCAAAACTGCATATGTTATAAGACTAATCTGATGTTTTAAAAAATTATTGGAGCTTTGGATTCAGAAGGGTAGATGTTATGGGAAGGCCTTGCCTCTCCTCTGACAACCATCTAAGCAAGGGGTGGGCAACTTGTGGCCCTTCAGATACTTTGGCCTACAACTCCCAACAGCCCTAGCCAGCATAGCCAATGGTAAGGGATCATGGAAGTTGTTGGCCAAAACATCTGGAGGGCCACAAGTTGTCCGCCCCTGAATTCTAAGACTCTCTAGGGAGAATCAGCTCATGCTATGAGAGCCTTTCACTTCAGCGGTATTTATATAATGGGTTGGATCCAGATTTCATCCTATGTGAGTGGAAGACATGTTGTGCAAGAGTAACAACCTTTTTCCCAATTGCATGTTGTTGTTCTACTAATGCTAGGAAGGATCCTGATCCAGTATGCTGGGTTCTGTAAGAGCTAGACTCTTGTATTGCACAACATATCACTCAATGTATTTTATCTGATACATGCACTATGTCAAGGCCAGATTCCAAACTGTGCATATTACGCTACTGCTTGCGCAATGTTTTTGCGGAACTGCACTGCTGTTGCAACTCTTCTGTGAGCACATATATGGATCCAACCTGGTACATCTTAAGGGGCATTCCTACGTTTACTTCACTGGTGTGGGAACCACTGCTGCGTGGCTCCTTCTCAGACTACACTCATAACATGGGGACCAGGATATCACAGGGGTGGAATGTGGCAGACTTTCCTTGCCAACATCAGCCCCTCTTGAGAGGGGAGCTTGCAGCTGGGGAGCAGGAGGGGACTGTCGCCACCGTTGTGCTGTGCTTGGAAGCCCAGTGTAGGTGTAGGGCTGATCTCTGCTCCCCTCTCCAGCTTAAAACTTGGAGATGCGGATTGTCCCTGAGCTTGCACAGAGGCAACAACATACCAATTATGTGCTTTTCCTGCACTTCTGCAAAAACAGTATAGATAGCCCTGTGGCTTACGCTGGCTCAGCTTGTCTGAGCGTGGAAAGCTAAGCAGGGTCAGGCCTGGTTATTACTTGGATGGGAGACCCCTCCTCTAGTTTCCTGGACTGAGCAGGGGGTTGGACTCGATAGCCTTGTAGGCTCCTTCCAACTCTATGATCTATGAAATAAGCCCCGGGTGTATTTATTATTTATTTATATTTATTTATTACATTTCTATATCCGAAGCTCTCTAGGCAGTTCACAATTAAAATCATAAAATACAGCACAATAAAACATAATATAAAGCTTCTAAAAGTTTAAAACTACATTTTAAAACCAAAGTACAAACCAGCAGCAGTGTAAAGATTGAAAAACATAACAACAGATTTTAAAACAATAGAAACTTAGGGCGCAATGCAATCAGGATGCCCATAACCCTCTGAAGTCGGACGATTACCGGCATCCTATGCAGGGCGGAAGGACCTCGAAGGCGAAGGTTGCCTCCTCCGGCCCTGCAAAAGATTTAGATGGCCAAGCCTTGAGCCTTGGAACATGAGGGAAGGAGGCTGAGGCGCCGCCTTGATACCTCATGACGTGGCGGCACCTGTCTTCTCCCTCCCTGCCCCCTGGAACGCCAACAAAGCCCCTTCTCTGAAGCCACATTTGCGACCTTGCAGAAGCAGCCAGCGTGGTTCTTTCTGCGCTGGCTGCGAGGGTGGGGGGAGGCTGCTCCGAGCTCAGAGTCCCAGCTCCGACCTTGGACTCGGAGCAATTTTCCAAGGTCAGAGCTGGAACTACAAATAATCCTATGGCCGTTTAGATGCTGTCTAGATTGTACAGTGCTGGAATTGCACTGTTAAAGACTAAAATGATGGGGGAAATGAGAAGGTCTTCACTTGGCGCCGAAAATACCACAGCATAGGCACCAGGCGAGCCTCTCTGGGGAGGGCATTCCACAACTGGGATGCCACAACTGAAAAGGCCCTATTCTTAGTATGTAGGTGTGTGAAATGGTCTGTGGACTTATTCAATAAAATTTCTGGATTCTGGATGTAGGATGCAGGTAGGTATGCTGTGGTTTCCTCTATATTAAGGAAATGCCCTCTGTATGGTTTGTGTCCAATATTAGTCTAATGAGTCCCATTCATTTAAATGGGTCTACTCTAAGTAGGACTATCATTGGATACAACCCTATGTGCTCTAAAGTGCTGCTTCTTAACATCTTTTATTGCTTAACACATGGATAATTTATTGATGTAGAGCAGTATATAAATTGTGTAAATATAAAAAATAAATTTTGTGTATTCTTCCACAATATTAAGATCTCATGATGGCATTCTTTACAGATAAAACAATGTTATTTTACATATTCCAGGACTGAACCCAACAGTTCTTGAGCTGAACCAATTGATTCTGGGGCTAAACTATGATGAGCCATAGCTGCAATTAAGCCCTACTCCAGCCCCAGTGCAGACGTCTATTTTCTTTTGTGTATTAACTTGAAGCCTTTTCATGGGTTTGTCTGGTAAGGTTAGCCAAGAAACAAATATCAACATGTAAACTGTTTGAAAAGCAGAGCTGGTGAGTATTTCCGGGCATTGTTGTGAGGATGCAAATGGTCACAGATGTATACAACTCATCTGGCTTGCTCATCTTCACATTGAAAAAAAAAAGTACAATCGCATTCAGGGACCTTTTAAGTGCAGAGAATGTAAACATATAGAGAACATTTTCATGAGCCGTTCAAAATGATAAATAATCAGACAAATAATAAGCAGCACACTGACTTACATCGCCTTTTCTCACATAATCTGGATTCTTATAAATATCTCTTGCAAGGCCAAAATCACAGATCTTCACAACATTGTTTTCAGATAAAAGGACGTTTCTGGCGGCTAAGTCACGATGGATGCACTAGGAGGAAACAGTTTCATATCTCACTGTAGTGCCTGATATGAATCCTAAACACAAAATATCCTGAACCTTTTCCATGTCCTTTAAAAAAACATGTTCATCTTTTTAATAGCTCAGTTTCACATGTTTCTTTTGAAAGTAGCCTAAAGCCTAAAGCTTACATAGGACTACAGCAATGAAATGTGAGTTTGTTTTTTAAGTAAATACTTTCAGACTCTAAAGATGTACACCTTTTCAGTGCAATCCTGTACACGTCTACTCAAAGGTAAGCCCCACTGAGTTCAATGGGACTTACTCCCAGGTAAGTATGCATAGGTTTGCATCCTGCTTCTGAGTAGACATATATAGGATTGCACTATAAATCTCTTAAGTATTATCAAAGGATGTGTCACTTTGTTTTACACTTTGTGAGTTATGTATAGATTGAAACACATAATAAAACTAATTAGGACTATGTATAGATTTAGATAACCAGCTTTTCTATCATGTGGGGACATTCACATAAACCAGAGCTATCTTCAGGGAGCCAAACTGAACCCGAATGGAAATCTGGACCAATTGGCCACCATTTTGTAATGGTTCAACTTAGGCTTCTGAAGAATTTGGGGATAAGTGTTAAGCCTAATATCAGCTTGTCCTTAACATTTCAACAACATTCATTAAACTGTGGCAGTGAGGGCAAATTTATACTGGGAAGGGGTTGGAGTCAGCCATCTTGGCTGCCACCCTTGGCATTAGGGTCAAAACTAAAGTGGACCACTTAAGTACAGACAGATTTGGATCCAGCAGATTGAAAGATGTTAAACAATACACTCACACAAGCAAATCCCCCTCAAATAGCTTGAAAACCTGAGAAATCTCCCAGAGTATTAAATCAGGCGTTCACAATTTATGGACCATTAATTCAATGTGAATTTGATGCTTGCCTGGCATCGCCCAAAGTGGGGGTTGGCACATCACAATATGTGGCTGCTTGTAAGGGAGGTTTTAGCTCCGGGGTCAAAAGGGAAGGCTTGATAGAAGGGCAAGCTTGCATAGGGAATTGGAAAGGACTGGGATTGTGTGTCCTCCTAGCAGTGAATAACAAGTAATTCACCCTGCGAAGTTGTGACATCTCTTGATCAAGGATGCTTGTTGGCAAGCAACACACAAGTGGGCTGTGTTTGGCTTGATGAGCCTGAAGTTGTGCAGGCCTCTGTTAAGTTTTTCTATACATTATGAGTCAGACAGGGATCACTCCCCATGGGGAGGCCATTTTGGGGTGGCATCGTCAGGGCAACTGTGATGTGAGTGTGTGTGTCTTATTTCTTAATCTTTGTAAGCTTCTCTGGGAGACTGTTTTCGGCTGAAGTGTGGTGTAAAAGTGCTTTAAATGAATAAAATAAAATAAAATAAATATAACACCATCAATGTGTATGGTGCTTTACAAAGTACAAGCGGACAGGCCTCTGTCCTGAGGGGGTTACAGTGTAAACTAAACACAGGAGAGACCATGCAGACAATGGCCTGTGGATATGGAGGGAAACAGAGGCACGAGCTAACAGGGAAAAGGTATACATTTAAGGTGCAATGCTCTGCAAGTTTAGACAGAAAAGAAGTCCTACAACTCCTAGCATTTCCTAGCCAGCCATGCTGGCTGGGGAATGCTGGGAGTTGTGGAACTTTTTTCTGTCTGAACATGCATAGGATTGCGCCCTTATTTCAGTTACACATGCTTCGGCTTAGTAATAGCAGGGTATGGAACTAGGGGCCTGTGCCAAAGCCTTAACGGAAAAGGTGGGTTTCTGAGGAGGGATGTGAAGGAAGTAAGAGAGGTGGTATCACACAGTGTTCAGCTTCACACAGGTATTCTGGGAGACAAGCTGTAATGTGGCCTCTGTGTGACCTTTAGACCACAAGGCACAACATCACGGTGGATTCAGACAACCAACAGTCATGTAGCTGCCACATAACAGCATTCCATGTGGTGCATATAAACATGTGGGAAGGTGGCCATTTATAGCCTTCTACACTATTGAGCCCAGCACTGCTACCAATATGCAGCTGCATGGCAATCCAGAGAAGTGCAGAGGCATAATAAACCACAGAGCCAGTGTGGCGTAGTGGTGAGAGCGTTGGACTGGGACTCGGGAGATCCGGGTTCTAGTCCCCGCTCGGCCATGAAGCTCACTGGGTGACTTTGGGCCAGTCACTGACTCTCAGCCTAACCTACCTCACAGGGTTGTTGTGAGGATAAAATGGAGAGGAAGAGGAGGATTATGTAAGCCGCCTTGAGTTCCTTGCAGGAAAAAAGGCGGGGTATAAATATAATAAATAAATAAATGCTGTCAGAGGCTACAGATGACCAGATTCCCATGTGTTTACTGGCATCACATGGTAAGCTTTTTTTTCTTTTCCAAATTTTAGTTAAATTTTAACATATAAAGTACAAAATACATGGTAAGCTTTTAAGTGGCTATTTATGCGGCTTCCAGTCATCTGAATCTCCCCCAGTCACCGGATTATACCCTTCATTGCAATAGGTCAGGGGTGGGCAACTTGTGGCCCTCCAGATGTTTTGGCCTACAACTTCCATCAGCCCTAGCCAGCAACCCATGGTGAGGGAGGATGGAGTTGTAAGCCAAAACATCCCTGCAATAAATCAAGCTTTTCATTTTATCACCTTTTATTCTAGACCTTTGTTTACCGTATGAAGACATGAATAAACACATATTTATATACAGAACCTCAAAAAGAAAACTGTCCATTCTTCCTTCCTTCCTTCCTTCTTCCCTTCCTTCGGAAGTGAAAAAAATAACAACCACTTACTCATAGAAACCAATTTATCTTCACAATGTCGTAACATCCTTGATATAGTGAGTAACACACACTGGCTCATTCAGCAGCTATGCTACGTGCTTCCTATGCGCAGTAAATCTTCCAGGGAGGTAGAGAAAATCGCCTTCCCCCCCCCCCAATATAGATTTAGGGAGTGACGCAAAATGTTGAGTTTATGCCTGTCTCCCAGTTATTAAAGGCACAGAGTAAGATAAAAAAAAGGAGAATGCAATATTGCACCCTTCCCCAATCCGTTGCCTTCAAGATTTTTCAGTAACAACTCCCATCATCCCCGGCCAACATGACCAATGGACAGGGTAATTGGAATTGTAGTCCAAAACATCTGGGGGACACCAGGTTGTGAAGGCTGAAATATGAGGATAATATAACTAGCCTATTAAAGAGCCTATTGTAAGGATTGCTAAGATAATATATGTTGTTGTTGTTGTTCTTGTTGTTAATACACAGGAGGGAAACTAACCTTTTGAGATGATAAGAATTCCATGCCTCTGGCTACTTGAAAACTGTAAGAGATTAGGTCTTCCATAGTAAGGGGCCACTTGTAAAAATAATCAGAATCTGAAATCAATTCAATGCATACAAGTTTAACATGACTTTGTGCTGCCCACAGTTTAATTACTCTCAATAGAGTGTTTGAAGCTTAGTTCACTAGCGAGGGCAAAAAACCATTTTTGCTATATGCCTGCCAAGCACTTCCCCCAAAGAATAAAGTAGAGACCGTAGAAACAGTTACACATCTTCCTGTCAGATTGAGTAACATTGTAAATAAACCTATTTTAAACCATCTTTTCTTGGATCTGAGTATCTCCCACGGATGTTTATGAGGGTGATAAATGGAGAAAGAAAATGTCAGAGATACAGAGCATGACTGTAAAAATATCACAGACTGCATAGAAAGAGGAAGGAATTAATACATACCCTCCTCTTCCTCCTCCACATCACTTAAGCTTTTATCTTCCTGAAACCCAGAGCTTGCTAAGCTCTCTCGACTCGGACGCTTTCCAGTCTCTTTTTTTTACCGCAGATAGGCTCAACATCCTTCTCCTCTGTCATCACCTCTCCTTGAATGGATGCATCCTTTAAACAAACAGAGGCCGAGTGGGGGGAGTGAACACACCCAGCTTTGCAGGGATTGGAATGGTCCTTACTTTGATACAGCGAAGCCTTCAAGCAGACTTACATAGCTGTGAGAGTTGGTCACATTGTGCCCATGCAAAAAAAGGGGGGGAGAGAACAAGTTCTCAGGATGCAAATTCTTTATTATTTGTTTTCAAGTGAAGGAGCCTGAAGCGTTTCAGCCTATGGTGTTTTTTTTTAAGGCCATAGAATTCTTCAACGACTAGAATGTCTTTCCTTGTTTGTTAGTGGGTCGCCACTAACAAACAAGGAAAGACATTCTAGTCGTTGAAGAATTCTGCAGACATCTTTTCACAACCCCCTGAAGGAAGGCCTTAAAAAAGCCATAGGCCAAAACGCCTTGGGCTCCTCCACTTGAAAACAAATAATTTGCATCCTGAGAACTTGTTCCCCCCCCCTTTTTTTTTTTGCATTGCTATTGGATGCTTATCTCCTCCTGTTTTCGCATTGGGCTCACCCTGTCTGAGCGAAGCCATGCCCGCTGGCACACCAAGGCATGGATAGTGCACCCCCCTAAACCCCTGAGCGAGGGGGCTGCCCACTCCATTTCCCTGAGGGGGGGGGTGCTGCCCCACAGCAGCGGGGAAGCGGCAGTTATATAAAAACTGTATGGACTGTAAAGCTATGTGCTGATTAGGGAAGTTTGCCCCCAAATGGCTGAACATGTTTCTGCAGGCTTTAACCACACGGGCACATTAAACTTAATTAAACTTAATGTATTTTAAAAACAAAATAACCCTGAGGTGTACATCCCTAGGTCTTAGTATGCATGCCAGGTTTAAGTTTCATGGTTTTGGCATTATGGCAGTATTATTATAGATGTCAGACTTTACTCATAGGTAAAAGATGCCTATGACAAACCCTCATCTAATTTATGAAAATTATTGCACTGGGTGGCTATGGCAGTGCCAGAACACTATCCTGGGTTACTCTGTTGGTGCAACGACTGGACGTTTTTCTGAACTCAGGATCTTTACACTCCTGATCCTATTGATTTTTGTATTTTGTTTTGTGCAGCAAGATAAAATCCATGTACAGTAATACCTTGGATTGCAAGTAACTTGGTTTGAGAGCGTTTTGCAAGACAAGCAAATTTTTAAATATTTATTTATTTATTTTTTACTTGATATACAAGCAACGTCTTGCAATACAAGTACTGTAGTAGGGCTTACATTAAAAATCTCTGTACAAATTTTTTTGGGGGGATTTCGTTTTGATATAAGAGTGTTTTGGATTACAAGCACGTTTCTGGAACGAATTATGCTCTCAATCCAAGGCATGACTGTAATTTATTTTGATAGGTGGTGCACTGGGCTGGAGAAATAAAATGTGGTGTTTGGGGGTTTACCTTGTTGATAGAAAAGAAATTCCTTTTGCTCTTCAAGTAGCTTGATAAGTTTCCATATTTGCAATATTCAACAATCACCATTAGTGGTCCTGTGAACAAAACGAGTCATTTTTTAGTGGGGGGCCCCCCTGGGAGGAACGATTTATGACCACTGTGTTCTTTACATTAGCTCAAGGGTACATTTGAACAACAGAATTAATTAGAATAGATGCTATTTGCAAGAAATCCATGTAATTTTCACCGAAGCCCTAGTTCCCTTCATGCCAGTTGTTAGGAAAGTTTGATCTGTGTTAGATACAGTTCAGGGTCATGTCTCAAAAATGTATTATGCCTGATGGTATCAAGCCAGGGTTAAGATGAAAGAACTCTTAAAGTAAAACTATCTGGTCGGGCCCAGGATATTTAGCTGCCCGAGGCAAAGGACAAGATGGCACCCACCACCCACCGTATTCCATGTGTGCAAGCTGACCTTCGGATCTTATTTTGACACTGGTCATGGCCCAGCATCCTCCTGAGGGCAGCAGCCTAGCTCGAGAGGCTCAGGGCAGGCAACATGGCCCACAGAGCTCGGTTCTCCAGCACCTTGTCACCACTCTCTGCCCCATCCTCACATCTGCCACCTGAGGCGGCTGCCTCACTCAGGGCCAGCCCTGGAAACTACAAGGACAAAACCCAGCTAGTCTTAGGGCTAGGAACCACCTTCCAGCCTATCACAATTTAATTTATAAAGAAAAGCAGGATGTCATTTCAAATTAATAAGCAAGCGAATAAGGGCACGGTGGTGTGTCATTTTTGTACCTCCACTCTTTGTGCAAGCTCCCAGCAAATTCACAACATTCAGATGATGACCGATATGTATCAAAATCTTCAGCTCAGTCATCAGAGCTTTGTACTCACTGGCTGTGGCTCCTTCTGCAAGGCCAAGAGAAATAATTTGCTTTTTGCCTAGGGGAGGTTGGGATCCAGCTCCTTGGCTAGACCTTTCTATCCCAACTCACACAATTGCTTCACCCCCGCTAGACTTGTTGCTGATCACCAGTTGCAGTCTGTAGGTCATTGGGACTTCTTTAGCAACTGGAAGCCCAGGCTGGAATGACATCACAAATTCCAGAACCAGCACTCTGGGGTGTTGGGCTGCTGGCTATACTCTCCACATGGGATTTGTCTGTTCTGTGCAGTCTTGGCTGCTGCATCCTTTGCTTGCTGATTCATTCAAATCCACTTTCCAAGCCTGTTGCCTATTTGAATCTTTGAAGTCTATTTGCCTGATGGATGCCTAGAACATAATTCATTTTCACCTTGGGCGTCCTGTTTTCCCCACTTTGGATCACCTCTGCTTGTCCATGGGGAAACTGTTGATGTTTTCATCAGCCTGAGGTCTGATCCAGACTGGATTTATAAACTGCTCTAGCCCTGGGGACACAACCCCCATGGGAACTGGATATAGTTCTCAGCTCCAGGGCTGGTCCTGCCAGTAAGCCAGAGAGGCTAGTGGTTTACTATCAAAGCTTTCACAAGATACCATAAGTTACTAATTTATGCAATATCTGAGCTGTTTTGAAAATCTGTAATCTATCAGTACACAAATGCAATCATCAACAACCAAGTGTCTGGTGGCACCTCAAAGGTGAACAAATGTATTCTGGCATTAGCTTTGGACCTGTCCATGTGTTTGATAGTTGATAGTGCCACATGTCAAGAAACGAAGTTGGAAGGGGTACAGGCATCGAGTAACCCCTGATCAATGCGGAATTCAAGCATCTTGACAGATGTCTGTCCAGCTGCATGAATGCCTCCAGATGGGAGAGCCACACCTCCTAGTATTGTTCCAGTTGGATGTTGACAGTCAGAACCGAGTTAGGTGAATCTGGTTCTGTAACTGAGCCATTATCGGTCCTGCAAGGGATGAACGAGACATAAAGCTTATGCAGGGTTTATAGAACTTAGCCCAGCCACATTCATTGGAGAGCCAGGGGCAATTCCAGTGGTGGGTGCGGTTGAAGGAAAAAGGGCAGAGCCAAAAATAACAAAAATATGGGGCCAGGAGAATGGGGTGTGACCTTCTGGAGGACCCTGGAGGGCCATACTGGGATTCCCAGATTTAGGACAAATGGGTGCCCACACATGCTGAGCACCATGAACACCCTACCTTTCAACATTTTCACAGCCACTACTTTGTACGTAGGTGACTTTTTAATTCCAAAAGCAGCTGCTTGTACTACTTTCCCATAAGCACCTCGCCCAAGAGTCTTTCCTGCATCAAAAACAAATCATAGTTGTCGGGTGTTAAAAGAGAGACATCTTTGGATAAACTCATTACGTACAAAACTTTCCATTATGTTTTAAAAGTTCTGACCGTGCCAACATTGTAATGATCCTCAGTGGATTCCTGAATTTATAAAATTGTCACACTGCTGTTTCAATGAACCATGCTGAAAGCAGCTTACCACATAGAAGGAACCCTAAGTGGTCAAACTCATTGTGATGAAAATATCAGTGCAGATGAGGAAATGACCATGGTCAGGAAAAGGGGATATGATGACCACACATGGCTGTTTTCTGATTCTGTATTTCTCAGTGGTAACTACCGTATTGTTCCGAGTATAGGCCGTTATGGTACATATCAATAAAGGAAAGGGCTTTCATGGCATTGTTCATCCAAGCATTTGAAGTTGTGTATGTTTTTAAGAATCTGGGTGGGGTTAGCTGTTGTTTTATTGTTGTATTTTATGTTTTGATTTAATAGGTACATGCTGGTTGGGGTGAGAATGGCCATGCGTTCTACTTCACAGAGGACAGTCCTCTATTTGAAGAGCTACCTCTACTCCAAGTCTTAGAATCATAGAATCATAGAAAAGTAGAGTTGGAAGGGGCCTACAAGGCCATAGAGTCCAACCCCCTGCTCAATGCAGGAATCCAGGTCAAAGCATCCCTGACAGATGGCTGTCCAGCTGCACCTTGAACACCTCCAGATTGGGAGAGCCCACCTCGATCTTATTTAAAGATCGAGTAACATAAGAAACTGGGAGAGCAGCAGGGACCTTGAAGTTGCCCATCTATAGATGGCACCTGGATAGCAGCAGACTGAGCAGGCTCACAGGTCACCTGATCCCAGTCTCCCCCCACTGTGGCGAGATGTATTGTATTTCTATTTACGTTCTAGTAATTATTTCTAAATGTGCATCTATATGCATACATTAACATATGGAAATTTTGTACAAATCACTGCCCACATTTGTCTTCTCTTTTTTTGGTGATGCATTTCCTCTTCTTTGGCAATGCGTAAGTGGCCACCGTAGTTGTGGTAGAAGCTTGATTCTGCCATGAAGCCATTAGGACTCCCATGCAGACTAGGGAGAAATCCAGCTGCTGTAAACATGACCTCTGGGAGTTTGCTTTTGTTTTGATCCATAATAGTCCACTTAGTGCACTGGAATAAGCAACTTGTAAACCGCACTCTGTACTTAGAACACCACAGGGGTACTGTTGTATTTGAACACTGGTATATTTTCCAGATATCTTTTCCATCTGAAGAATCTCAGTTTCATGGAAAACTCTAATAAAACTCATAGCTATTTTTTTAAAAAATTCTAACATGCTGGGGTTTAATGCCAAACATCATATCTTAAGCACTTGTAGGACATACCGGTATTTGGATGTTTTAATTCTTGGACCAAATTCACTTCATTTTACAAGCCGCATAAAGTCCTTCCAGCAGCTTCAGAAGATAATCACATACAGAGCAGCTATATTATGACTGTAAGATGCAATCCATGTCCCACTTAAATCAGTGGCAGAACTCTCATTGATGTTCATAACTACAGGTGACACCCTTAGGCTGCAAGTCAAACCCATGGGACCACATTCTTCCATATGAGGCCCCATAATTTCTCCATCAGGTGTAGGTGACCTGGTGTCCTCCATACATTTTAGACTGCAACTCCCCAAATCTCTGATAACTGGCCATACTGGCTGGGGCTTATGGAAGTTCTAGTCCAAAATATCTGGAAGGCACCAGGTCGCTTACCCTTGCTCCAAGGTCATCATCAGGGGAAGCTGTGCAGCAAAGGCAAAAAGGTTATGACTAGGAGCAGGGTCTTTTCAGTGGTGTTGGCATCTGAGTTGTGGAAGTCCCTCTCTAGAGAGGATCACCAGGTAAGTTACCTTGAAACTTTCAGATGGCTGGCAAAAATTCTCTTGTCAGGAGGGCCTTTGGGAAGTGATCCTGACTCTCTGTTGTGTTATTCGTAGATTCTTAACATTGACACTGCTTTATATTGATTTACGTATAATTTCATAATGGGACAGATTTTGGATTTTGTAGTGTTGTGAGTGCCTGGGCGCCCTATTTCAGGAGTGCACAACATTTTTGGCCCCAAGGGCCATATCTGGTATCAGCTGGGGGAGCAGGAGATCACACATTGGTGTGCACATGCATGTGAGCATGTGCACAAACACACATGGGACAGGCTACTTTGATTTTGGTGTGGGAGGGAGGGAGGGGGCAAAAGCCTCCTCATTCTCTCAGCAAACATGAACAGGATCCTGCTTTCTTGCCTAATTGGGATGGATGAGCACTGGCACAATGGTCTTTTCTCCACAGCCCAGCTGATCAGCTGAGTGGCAGGGAAAACTGGTTGGGGTGTCTGCAGGCATGGTAGGCTGGACAGAGAGTGGTGGAGGGCCCCATGCTGGCTGGGGGATGATGGAAGTTGTAGTCCAATACATCTGGAGGGTGCCAGGTTGGGGAAGGCTGCTCTACACATTCTATCACGGGGTGGGCAGAAGATGGTGTGGGAGCTACTGGTAGATCACTGGTGATTTACTGTACATCAGCAAGGGTTTATGACCCCCCAAAACAACAACAACAACATGATATTTTCCACCTGAATCAGGCTGCTGAAATGAAGAAAGCTTGGAGTAGCCAGGAGTGGACCTTTGTACGAAAGGACTGTGAGCTCAGTTCAGTTCTGGTACTGAAAACAAATTCCTAGGCTCAGAATGTGCTCAAAGATACTCTGTTCTTGAATCCCAGTATTGGGAAAAAGGCGGGTAGTAGTAGTAGTAGTAGTTATTATTATTATTATTATTATTATTTATTTATTTATTTTATTTATACCCCGCCTTTTTTCCTGCAAGGAACCCAAGGCGGCTTACATAATCCTCCTCTCCATTTTATCCTCACAACAACCCTGTGAGGTAGGTTAGGCTAAGAGTCAGTGACTGGCCCAAAGTCACCCAGTGAGTTTCATGGCCGAGCAGGGACTAGAACCTGGATCTCCTAAGTCCCAGTCCAACACTCTAACCACTACGCCACACTGGCTTAGTAATATAATAATAATGATACATTCTTTTGCACCTAGCTCTTGTCAAAGTAGATTTGACAAGCCTGAAGTCTGCTTACCCTTGTTCTATGATAGCTCCAACTAACAAGCACTAGTCCTTTAAACACAACTTGCTGCAACATGGGACCTGTTTTTAATTTTGTAATGATACACATTCATCTACCTGCTTTTCCCTCTAGGGTGACCAGATGCGAGGGAGAAGGCTCCTGTCTGTTTAAGAATTGCATGCACAAAGAGGGACTTTTTCTAGATGCAGCATGTCATGCGGGGGCAAGAAAAGTTACATCCACCGAAATTCCCTTTTCTATGCAACTATTAAAGGTACAAGAGGCCCATCCTCCCTTGCCCCCGACAGACACTCTGTCTGTCTGCTTGCTCTTAAAAAAACCCACCCTCCACAAAGAAAATACGATGGTGATGTCACTGATATAACCCACCCTAGGTCAGGGTGTGACACACTTACGGGTCCTCCTGACCCCCCCCCCCCAAGCTGAAGCCCAATGAGTTAGAGAACTTCTGTTTTAGATTATTTTTTTATCTGATTTCTTGTTTTTGAACGACAAGGAGAAATCCCTTGCAACTGCTGCAGACCTAGAAGAGTTGAGCTTTGCAGCAAATGCTCAGGAAGTGGACTATTAAATCTGTTTTCTTCTTGTATTGCCGAACCTTGAGAGTGCAGTGACATTTTAAAGAGGCCTATGTCAACGTGGGTATGGGGTATGTCATAGCGTTTGCAGCTTAATGGGTATCAAATGGTGTGATTACAGCCACCATAAGCAAGGGTGATGAAGAACTGCCTATGTATCTTCAGGCACAGATTGTAACAAAATATAGCTGTGTCTTTTTCAGAATTTACAATTTGACATCTGTTTCAGGGAACTAGATTTTAAAAACATATACTTACACTAGGCCAGCCTTCCCCAATTCAGCACCCTCCAGATGTTTTGGACTACAACTCCCAGCACCTGCGGCCATTGGTCATGCTGGCTGGGGCTGATGGGAGTTGTAGTTCAAAACATCTGGAGGGGGTGGGGAAGACTGCACTAGGCTTATTTATTTATTTATTATATTTATACCCCACCTTTTTTCCTGCAAGGAACCCAAGGCGGCTTACATAATCCTCCTCCTCTCCATTTTATCCTCACAACAACCCTGTGAGTTAGGTTAGGCTGAGAGTCAGTGACTGGCCCAAAGTCACCCAGTGAGTTTCATGGCCGAGCGGGGACTAGAACCTGGATCTCCCGAGTCCCAGTCCAACACTCTAACCTTTACAGATAACTGCTAGGATACACACAATGATCTGCATTCCTAATTGCAGCAATGTGCTAATCTTCGTAATGCTTCTCCCATCTATTGCATGTTTATTCAGAAGTAAGTGACATGCAGTTCAATGGGGTCTGCTCCAAGTAAAGGTCTATAGGACTTACTTCTGAGTAAACCTGGTTAGGGTTGGGCTGAAAAATCATCACAGCATCTGTCTCCAGTAAAACCCCAGAATAAAATTCTGCTTGCATTTACTTGCAACTGGAAAGCAAAGTCTTGGATCAGACACAACAGGAAGCCATGATATCCTGCTACATCAGGGGTGGGGAACCTTTTTTAGTCTAAGGGCCAAATTCCAATCTTGGAAAGGTCAAAGGCAGAGTGGCCGGTGTCAAAAAGTTAGTCTAAGGGCTCAATCCTATGCAAGTTTAGGCTGTAGGCCTTTTTTTCTGTCTAAACCTGCATAGGATTGTGCCTTTACTGATTTTAAGCCTACTCAGAAGTAAGCAGGACTGGATCACTCAGCAGCACTTTCAAATAACATTTCAAATACAAAGCTACATGAGTGAATGGCAGTGACTCTCAGGATTGCACATTCCCCTCTCTCTTCTCTGCCTCTTTTACAGCCATCTCAGGGGGAGTGGAAGCTTTCACTTCTTCTTTTAAACAAACCATAATTCCCTATGACACTCAATCCTGGGGGGAACTGTGTTGGTTTAAACTATGATTAGTGACAGCAAACCATGATCAAGCCATCATTTCAGATCCTGGCACATTCTAAATCCATAGTTTAAACAAACCGCAGTTTCCCAAGTTTGGAGGTCATGGGGAACTGCAGTTAGTTTCAAACCAGAAGCGGCTGCTTCTGATCTCCTCCTCTAGTATGCACAAATAGAGGAGAAGGGAGAAGCCCCACACACTCACTATGACTCATGCACATAGCGGAAAACCACAGTTTCCTGGTATATCTAAACTATGCCTCAATATATGCGTCATGTGAATACATGACTTGTGCATATGAGTCCAGCTGGCTAAAGCAATATCCATGGACCTGTTCCCTTCATTGACCATAATGAAGTCAATGAACGGTTGCCGGCCAGATGGGCGATAAATAAATGTAAATAATAAATAAATAAATAAATAAATGATAGTTGTCCAGTGTATTGGCTGGTAAAAGGGATGAGGCTAGGCAGTTGGAGGAAGAGAAATAATTGCCTGATTAAAAATTAGCACCAATAGCATGGCAAAAGGCAGGTGCTCTATACCAGCCTTCCCCAACCTGCTCCCCTCCAGATGTGCTGGACTACAACTCCCAGAATCCCACATGCTGGCTGGGGGATTCTGGGAGTTGTAGTCCAACGCATGGGGCAGGCACCAGGTTTGGGAAGCCTGCTCTATACTGTTACATATATTCCCATATAGAGACTAGCCACCTTAACTTCAATCAAGTCGGGATGGATTTCCTTGCAATTTGAGACTGTTTCCAGATGGGAGACCTTCTCCCATATAATAAAACTGCAGGCACCTAAGATTACACTAGTGCTAGCTATGTACATTTCTCATCTAATGAAGCTGATTGGCAGAAGATGCAGGACAGTTAAAAAGAAGTACTTCACACAGAGTTGAATCTAGACATAGTCATACTTAGAGTATGCTCACTGAAATCAATGAGACTGACATTAGTCATGAATTGGTTTATTCTATGTATGACTAAGTCTGAATCCAACCCACAGGGCATAATTAATTGATGGAATTAACTGCCACATGATGTGGTGATTGGATGGCCACTAGCTTAGTTGGTTGTAAAAGGGAATTAGAAAAGTTCATAGGAGGATAAGTCTATCAATGGCTGCTACTCATGATGACTATATGCTACTTTCAGGTTCAGACTCAGAGGCACTATGGCACTAGGCATGGATAAAACTGTCAGTTTCTGTCTCTCATTTTTCTAATATTAAATTCAGTTCCTCTTGTATTTTGAGAATTTTTAAAAACAAGTTTGCATGAAAATTCGTATACATTTTTGTATCCATTTCTCCTAATACATGCATTTTTGTATGCAATTTTGCCAAATATACAGTTTTTGAAAGAGCAATTTTCCTAATATAATGCAAGTTTCAATGTTATTTTCACGAATATATGCATGTTTGTGTGCACCTTCCCCTAATATATGCACTTTTGTACATGTTTTTGACCTGTACATTGGGAACTCCATTGCAAAATTTGGAGAAGTGCACATTTCAAGGGATAACTGAGTTTCGATTCATGCATTGGTCCAAAAGTGTGAAATTAGATAAATTCACATTAAAATGCAAACCGAATGAATTTCTCCCCCAACCCTATAAAGGGCACTGACTACTAGTTGCTGGAGTGGGTTATCGCCTTCAAGGTCTGCTGGTGGGTGTCCCAGGCGCATCTGGTTGGCCTCTGTGAGAAATGGGATGCTGCAGTGGATGAACCCTTGGTTTGATCCAGCTGGGCAGGTAGCTTTGCCTGCTGTGGGAGTTTGCTTAAGAAGCATGTACTCAAGTTGTTGGAGCACTGGCCTCTACAGAACAAAGATAGAGTTAACCATTAATATTGATGTGTGCATGTGTGTGACTGTGTGTGTTCAGAGTAGCATGGGAGGTTTCAGAAGAATGTTCAGAAGCTGCAGCTTGTGCAAAATGCAGCAGCCAGATTAATAGCAGGGACCAGAAGGTCTGAGCATATAACACCAATTCTGGCCTGCTGCTTGTACATTTCCAAGCCCAAGTCAAGCTGCTGGTTTTGACCTATAAAACCTTACACAGCTCAGGACCACAATAACTGATGGAACGCCTGTACCGATAAGAACCTACTCGGACACTATGATCAACATCTGGGGGCCTCCTTAGAGTGACTCCTCTGAGGGAGTTTTGAAGGATGGCAAAAAGGGAGAGGGCCTTCTCAGTAATGGCCACCCAATTGTGGAATGCTCTTCCCACTGAGGTCCACCTGGCGCCAACATTGTCTTCCTTTCAGTGTCAGATTAAGACTTTCTTCTACTGCCAGGCATTTGATGGCATATGATGGGGCATTTATGTCAGTTGTTTATCAGGCCCTGATATCATATTGTAACTTTTAGCTGTTTTAAATTGTTTTAGTTTTGTATGTTAAAGATTTTATGTTATGTTTTTATTATCTTGTATTTATAGGTTGTAATGTTTTGTGAACTGCCCAGAGAGCTTTGGCTATTGGGTGGTATAGAAATGAATGGAAGGAATGAACGAATAGGGGGAGGGAGTTGTGATGATTTCAGAAGCAGACCCACATCTGCTTCAGCTTGGAGCAGCTTGGAGTGAATGGGACATATGGGAGAAGTCACTCCTTTGGGTTTCCTGGGCCAACAGTGGGAGTGTCTGCTGGAGCAACATCTGGGATGACCACTTCTGCACCATCAAAAAAGAGGTCAAAAGCCACAGATTTGTATAAATTTTGCATATGCCAATTTGTAAGTACAGGTGCAAATTTAGAAATAATTATTCTTATTAAAATAGAACTACAGTATATCTCACTATAGTGGGGAAGACTGTGATCAGGTGAACTGAGTACCTGCTGCACAGTCTGTTGTCCAGGTGCTCACTGTTGATGGGCAACTTCAAGGCTTTTGCTTGTTCTCCCTTCTGATAGTTCTTTACCTTTTAAACCAGACTTGGACTGAACAGCCCTTCAAATAGAGGACTGTCCTCTGACAGCCCTTCAGAGGACTGTCCTCTGTACAATAGGACACATGGCCACCCTAGCCACATCGTCCATCTGGTTCTGTCATGGCACTGCACAGCTTCCACTACAGCAATCAAGAAGAGACCATTGTACAAGAAGATGAGAACTGTAATAAGGAGGAGACTGCAGAGAAGGCTGTGACTGTTGGGCGTAGGAAGATGAGAAGGCATTCTGAACCAATGGAACTAAGGTTAATCAGATGGTTTGCCCTCGCACAAATAGCCAGCAAGGGGAGGGGAATCTAGATTGGGACCATAATATGGAGAGTAGAAGGGTTTTAACCCTTTCGGCCCCTCCGCAGTCATGATTGGGATTGCCCTGCCCTGTGTCTGCTATTCCATGGGTGGGAAAGCTCTCATTGAAGGCATGGCCCCCTAATACAAATTTTAGGATTACAGTAGGGGGGGCAAAGGGTTAAAGCCATCCCACCCCCGTGCCAACATCCGATTTTGTTTTCTTTTTGGTTGCCAAATTAAGACGTTTCTTTTTGCCTAAGCCTTTAAAATTTTTAATGTTTCACAATTTAAATTAAAATTATTTTAAAACTGAATTGATCATTGTGTTTTTGCTTGGCTTGCTGCTTGAAGAGCTGTTGTTTTAATTTTGTCTTTAAAAGGGTAATGTATGGTTTTTATACTGGACTAGCTGTTGCCTGCAGCTGCACTCACGTTGATTTTAGGATTTGGTATAATTGTTTTTAAAAGAAAAAAGAAACGTGTATGGAAAAGATGCAGTGTCTCTGACTGAAAGTGTAATGTTTAGGCTGGGTGCTGGCAGCAGAAATCTTTTGTGACAGAAATATCTGTTCTTATAGAAAAATCAGGCTAATCCTGAGAGTCTACAGGTGATGAAGAGTGAGCATGCCAAGTTTGGGGTAGATCCATCTAAACGTGATGGAGCCTATGCGACGATGCCCCACACACAACAGTCAGTCAGTCATTTTAAAAGTTTCCCTCCCTTTTCACCCCCTCAGAGAACATTCTAAATGGCCTAGGGGAGATTTGCATACCCAGCCCTATTGGCCCCTGCAGGAATTCATACGAACATTCTAAGTGTAGTATGGGCTACTTGCATAACTGCTGCTATTGGCTCCTGCAGCAAGTTGGCTCCTGCAGCAATTATGAGGTGAGGCCTATTTGCAGAACTGCAGATATGAGAGTGGGGCGATTTTGCCCCCTTTTTTCACCCCCTTAGGGATGGAATTTCCCAAAATCCTTCCTTAGCGGGGGTCTACGTCATAAAAGTAATGTCCCTTCAAAATGTCACGTTCCTAGATTAAACGGTTTGAACTGGGCGTTGATGAGTCAGTCAGTCAGTCAGTCAGGACACCTTCTTTTATATATATAGATTTGTTTGTTTTAATGTTGTGTATACCCCCCTGGTATCCCTGATGGATGAAGGGTGGTTTATAATTTTTTTTTGAAATAATAATAAAATAATAATCCAGATTGGGGGGCCCACACTAGCTACTTGTGAAAGAAAAACTCTGCTCTCAAAGGCTAACCACGTGATTAATGTCACATGTAGTTTGGCCCTAAGAAATCAGTGTCAGTATCGATCCAATGAATGTGGCTCTGAGAACCCACAGTGTGGTGGCAACACTAGTCGCTAGGTGGGAAGGAAGATTCTCAACTAGGGATAAATGGGTCTGTCAATTTAAATATCAAATACTTTCCACCCTGAATATGAAGAAATTTCAGAATTTGAGTAGATCTATAAAAAACAAACTGAAGTGAAATTCTTATCTGCACCAGCCAAATTCAATAGGTACAGCTATTCCCAGCATGGAGAGGACCATAATGTACCTGCCTGCCATATAACTGTTAAAGATGTGGGTCTGCCAGAAAAAAGTGGTGGCAACCCTAGTTCAGCATTAACATTGTTGAATACACTTGGGTTAAAACCCAGACTTTTAAGAACTAAGCATTTAAAGCCCTGGCCTGGATGGATGAACCTGTCAGTTCTGGTTTCTCCCACATCTGAACTCTTTAAATCAGAGCCAGTGTGACGTAGTGGTTAGAGTGTGGGACTGGGACTCAGGAGATCCAGGTTCTAGTCCCTGCTCGGCCATGAAACTCACTGGGTGACTTTGGGCCAGTCACTGACTCTCAGCCTCACCTACCTCACAGGGTTGTTGTGAGGATAAAATGGAGAGGAGGAGGAGGATTATGTAAGCCGCCTTGGGTTCCTTGAAGGAAAAAAGGTGGGGTATAAATATAATAAATAAATTAAAATAAAATAAAAAATAAATCTAAAGTTCTTTCCACACCGAATATGAAGAAATTTGCAAATTTTGGTACATTCTTATGAAAAAAACCAACTACAACGAAATTCCCGCCCTACTCTTAACCGTTCAAGGACAGAGGTGGCTTAGTCACTACCTGCAGGAAAAGGAGAAGGGCAGTGGGCACAATCCACTAGCCACTCCACATGTGCATTATGGGAGAAGAAATGCATGGAGATCAGGAGCAGGGGCAGCGGGTATGGTCTTCATTTCCCTCTCCCTTGCACATTTACCGTACCTCTGCAAAAGTCTAGGATTTACTTAGTACCATTAAAGTTCATATAGTCGATTTGTAGTTATGAATTAAAACTCACAGGTCTGCTAAAGAAAATATTAGGTGGAAAGGGAAGGCATGTATCTGGTATAGAAATAAAATCATCTCTTGCACAAGTTCCAGTGACAAGGGGAGTCAATCCAACCACTCATTGACCTTGGCAAGCGCAGAGAACCATTATCTTGTAAATATGACATGTTCTTGTGGAGTTTCTCGTTTTCTTAGTCCCACACATATTTAACAAACATGCTGCACCCAGCCAACTTTTAAGAATCTGGTTTTCATTCATGAGCACAACATTCTTTCCTTGTTTATGCCATTTTTCTGCTCTGCGTTTACACTGCTCCCACTCCAAGTTTGTGCCTCGACTCCTAAGTCCAAGCTGAAACTTAAGGAATTTCATTAACTAATACCTGCCTGGCAGGAGGAATTCCGTACAACATACTCCAAGAACCAGGCTTGCCACTAAGTGTATGCTCAACAGGGAACAGTAGACAAAACCATGGCTCCCCGGCAAGTGCAATGATACATGCGCATGTGTTGGCAAATACATGCACATGTGTTGGAAACACATGCTTGTTGCATTCCCAC